>CM067348.1:3499972-3530977 GCA_034190875.2 Urechis unicinctus | reverse complement strand
TAATGTATATGATCAACTCGTGACGAACCACAATGCAAGACAGCTCCTGTTTTTATAGTAGACCCCTGGGCTTTGTGAATGGTCTTACCAGCAGACATTTGTATTAGAAACGGTCGGCGCGTGACAAGGTATGTTTTGTAATACTGAATAGTAAAACGTCTACACGTCTCCGAAATAGGTGTCCATGAAGAATGTATACCTTCCTGATACAAATGCTAATATCGCAAACGCCAGCTTTGACCAATTGTCATATCATGAAACAGTACCCACACAATGCTACATCTTCAGGATTTTGCACTCTGTAATCGAATTTTTTGACAGTGCATGATGCACCATTGGTAATGCTATCCACAGTGTCTACATTCAGACATATTTCACTAGGTAAACCTAGTCCAAGTGTAAGTTTCTGTGGAAGGTTCATTGTCTTGCTTGCATCTTTTGGAATTCTTGACAAAACGATTTCGGTCAGAGACTTGTTCAAATCCCCTGATATAGCACCAAATTGGAAACTACCATGTTTGACAGTATGGAAGTGTTATGCGCAAATACATCTTTTTTCCTGCAGAACAAATGTGGTAAATCTTTCAGACCATCATGTTCATGACCTTGAATGTCGATGTGTTGCTTTCTTAATGTCTCTATATCTTCATCTGTATGTTTGCATTCTCTCAGCCTGTTTAAAAGAAGGGCAAATGCTTGATCGTGCTTTTGTCGCATAACTGTTTGCAACTCAAATAAGTCAAACAGATCAACCCATAGATTTGTAGCCATACAGGAAAGATGTGTTGTGTTGTAGAATTGAGAAAATATCCACGAATCAAAAACAGGCTTTAGCTGGAACAGATCATCAACAGCAAGGATACTCAAACCACCAAACGCAACAGTAGTTCCCATGATTTCTTGCAGTCGTAAGTTGACAAAGTTCATCATATTTCGCCCAACCATGGCAATTTCATCCATGATGACAACCCTCACATCATGAAACAACAGCTTATATTAATTATACGCCCCAGTTTTCCCAGATCCACAAGTGACCTACATGTCACCTGCCACTTCCCCCCTCTCTTCATACATACCCCATATTCCAGAGCCACATGACCTTCCTGCCTAGGCAACGCCCGATAGCCCTAACCCTCACAGACCTGGCTACAGCATGTCCCATGAGAATTGGGATGGCGTGCCTTAGTCGTTGAGGGAAGCAACTTATATTTCAAAATCAGTTCTCTCCTGGCCTCCGAGCTCAACACTTCTCTCTCTTAAGTTTAGGCTAAGTTACATCGGAAATTCGAAAGTTGAAAACAGTTAAATAAAGTTCAAGTTGTTATTAACCCTACTTCTGGAGTTCGATTCTTTTACTTACTACAAGTGCGTAGCGTGAGCATCTCTACACCACAGATCACGTTACGACACATGGTGGAGAAACCAATCGACCCGGATACCATACAAAAGTGAGTTTCAATTTATTATACCTTATATATAATTTTTGGCCCTGTATTATATATATTTTCCTCCCTCAACATTTTGGGTAGATACCTGGTAGTAGATTACCATGCCGTTAACCCGTAGTACCGATCTATCTGATAAGGAGTGTCTGGAGGTAGCGCTAACTGAAAGTAGAGCTCAGTATGAGAAGGCGCTAGTTGAGAAAGACGAGATTAGAGCTGAGAAAGACGCGATGAGAGCTGAGAAAGACGCAATGAGAGCTGAAATGGACAAGCTCAAAGCTGCTCTTAACAGACTAGAGGCCGAGATTAACTCATTTAAGATAGAGCAGGATAGGCCTCGAGAACGAGAGGTCAGGGAGTCCCTAGGGACTCAGTTAGAAGCATCCCGCCGTCGGGAGATAGATACGGCAATGGCGCCCGAGGTTCAACCCACCCCGGAGACGCAAAACTATGCCGCTACATCCAACTCTGGGGTTACCCCTCCAAATCCAACGGCCCGCGACTCTCAAGGTCCCGTCTACCAACCACCTACTCAGCAAACAGCTAGGCAACATTCCCCATCCTCTCGGTACCGGCCAACTCAACCGCAGCAGTTACCCGTACAAAGTCACAATAATTACCGGGACGCCCCTCACTGCACCAGTTACCTACCTCCAACCCACTTTCCTCCCCAGTACCCCTTAACGACCCCTCCCTCCAAGTTCTCAGGCAGTTCTGAGGTATGGGAGGATTGGTACCCTTACACCCAAACCTATATCACTCTTATGGGATGGCCCGATCACCACGTGATGAAGGTATTTGCTACATTCCTAGAGGGAAGGGCACTATCAGAATTTAAGAGAATTTTATTCAGCTTCCCAGGAATCCAAATTACTGGAATGGCCGACAAAATGGCTGCCAGATTTGGGCAGGACTTGAACTCTCCCCTAGCCTTTGATAATCAGTTGCCTAATGAGTCAGTGACCCACTTTGCAGACCGGTCCCTCAAATTTTTCTTCCGAATAAAAATGACGAATGATGCAGAACAAGCCAACTTGTTTGTCAGTCACCTAAAGCCCCATCTAAAGACCGAGTTCTATGGGTCAATGCCCCATACATTTGAAGAGGCAGAAAGGAGGGCTCTGATCTCCGAATCTAAAGCAAATAATGTAAGTGAGTCCTATGCTCAGTCAGTAATGGCCATTCCTCAAGGCCAGTACGGGCCCTATGCCCAGCGAGCAACGCCCCTGACACCGGATACACTTGGGGGTACTACACCCACCCGGTTATGGCAATGCCAGGCGAGCAGACCCATGTGTCCTTTGCCCCACCTGACCGATCAAGAGGAAGCCAACGCTCCTACAATAACTACAGGTCCAATAGAGACTACGATAGACGCGAAAGGTCCTCTTCTAGGCACCGATCATATTCGGCAGGCAGGTCTGGTTCCCGTAGCAGGAACCCCTTCAGGGCAGGTAGAGAGACAGTGCAGCACACTCGGGAGAGCTCAGAGGACAGGTGTAGCCGTCGCAGGTCCTTATCAGGTACACGTCCCAGTAGAGTAGATTCCAGGAATCGCCATAGTTCTAGGGACAGAGGACGCAGCAAATCACCTGTGTACACCAGGGGAAGGTCCACAGACAGAGTCACTAATCCTATTCGGAATCGTACCCCCACCCCAGGCCCCATACAATGTTTCCATTGCAACGGGGAGGGACACATTGCAAAATTCTGCCATTTAAACTAGTTCAGCACTGTCCTTCACAGAGAAAGGTCGCACAAGCATGGAACCACCTTAATTCAATTAGCACCGACTTTTTCAGTGATCAGACAGTGCTAGTCAAAATTAGAAAATTTTAAATGCGTCGCCCTTTTGGACACTGGTGCACGCATATCTTGCATTGACCAAATGCATCTGTCTAAACTTTTTGGCAACGTAAACCCCTGTTTGAATCCTTCAAATATCAAGACCATTACAGTAGCTAATGGAAATTCTACCAAGGTTTTCGGGCAAATACACCTTGGAGTCAAAATTCAAACCCAAATGTTCCCCAAAACATTCCAGGTAGTGGACGGACTTAATCCACCACTTATTCTAGGAGCTGATTTCTTAAAGAAGTATCACGCTAAAATCAATTTCAAGCGAAATTCATTGCGTATATCTGACCCAATCCCAATTGTCGCCTCGCATGACATTTGCGTACCACCTAAGTGTCAAATTCTGTGTGTCGGAGTACCTGAGTCCAACTCCGTTATCCCATTTCCGACTGGTCTCTCCGGCAAAGTCTGCCCACACCCCCTCTTTATGCAATCCACAGTCAAGCCTATTACGCATTTCACATGCGTCACTGATAATCACATTCCCACCCATCTTTATAATTCTTCTCGTAAACCCCAGTACATTACGAAGGGCGCTAAGATCGCAAGCTTCGTACCCGGGCCTGCTAATGCGCAGCCCATTAATGACACGGCTGATTCAAATGTTAACATACGGACAGCTGATGTTACATCAACAGGAGGTCAACATGCGTGCAAGACCAGGCAAGTCATAAAACACTCCGGCCAAATTGGACTGTCACGGCTCATAAACAATCAACACCTCACAGGCAGGGATAATGAATACCCCGCTGCCCCCGTCACGGCCCATTCGAGCGATTACGCTGAACCCGTCTCTGCGGGATTAGCTGGGTCCATCAGCGAACCCGTGATGAACTCACATCCAACGATATGCGCTGCATGCCATAAATCAACGGATTCGTCCGCGCCCGCCATTAGCGACGGGCGCACTCGAGCATTTCGCGCATCCGTCCCGCATCTGTCTGACCCGTCCTTACTCAGCGCAGCGACGCATCGGGAGTCAATCGCGAAATTGGACAGCCTTAACAGTCCCGCCGGACCCGTAGACGTCAATAAAGATACATTGTACGACATTGACGACCTACGCATCAGGCTTGATAATCCTCACCTGACAAAAGCACAGGTTCTCCAAGTAAATGAAATGATTGAAAATAATGCCGTAGTGTTCCTTGACAAATCTGGCAATCTTGGTAAAACTCATTTGGCTGAATACACCATCAGGCTCAAACCAGGGGCCGTACCTAGACAATCCAGACCTTACAGGACCAACCCTGTCATGAAAAAAGAGATCAACAGACAGATAGATGAACTACTAAGACAGGGAGTCATTGTTCCTTCGCATAGCAGTCAATGGCAGTCGCCCATGGTAATGGTAGCGAAGGGGACTAAAAAGTCCAGAAAGCATATGCCGCATGCCACAAAACCTACACAATATCGCATGTGTCTTGACTACAGATACCTCAATTCACAAACAGTTAAATCCACTCTTGCTATACCACGCATGGATGTCACGCTTGATGAGATAGGTCACAGTAAGCCAAAATACTTTTCTTGCCTAGACTTAGCCTCTGGCTTCTTCCAAGTTGGCTTAACAAAAGAATGTCAAGAATACACCACATTTACAACACCTGACTACAAGTCCTACAAACTTACAAGACTCAGTATGGGCTTACAACAATCACCCTCTTGGTTTCAAGAGTTAATGATGCAGATTTTGTCAGATTGTCTTGGTAAATACGCTTTGGTATACATTGATGATATCATTGTTTACTCTGCTTCATTTGAGGAGCACCTCCAGCATCTGCGCCATGTTTTTGAGCTATTGAGAAGAGCTAATCTCAAGCTTCATCCCAAAAAGTGTTCCCTTTTCAAGGAAGAGGTTGAGTTCCTGGGAATGAAGCTCACACGCAAAGGTACCCTACCAAGCGATAATCACCTGCAAGCTGTAGCAACTTACCCCACTCCCGCTAACGTCAAAGCAGTTCGATCATTTCTTGGGCTGGCGAATTTTTTTAGGAAGTTTATCCCAAATGCTGCTGCTGTTTGTAAGCCTTTGAATGATCTGACAAAGAAGGACGCGAAATTTATTTGGACGACAGAATGTCAGCGGAGATTCGATCAATTAAAGAGTCTGCTCACGTCCAATCAGATTCTCGCATATCCTGACTTCGATAAGCCATTCATTCTCTACACAGATGCTAGCACATCAGCCATTGGTCACTGTCTGGCTCAAAGGGACGACAACGGGAATGAAAGACCAATCGGGTACGCAGGGAGAGCCCTAAATAAACATGAAAAGAATTACTCAATTACCCACCTCGAGCTGCTGGCAGCAGTCCATGGAGTTACTTACTGGAAGTCATATGTGGAAGGAAGTAAATTCACATTGGTAACGGACCACAAGGCTTTACTGTCTATTCTTAACACCAAGCAGACAGTACCCAAACTAATCCGCTGGGCCTTAGTATTGCAATCCTACGACTTCGATATCGAATACCGAAAGGGAGCATTAAACTCGGCCGCTGACGCCCTCAGTAGACGGGAATATGACACCACCCGATGTAGTAACGATGACGTCATCGACGCTTACCCTGATTTGGCTACCATCAATACCTCACAAGATCTTACTGTATGCCCAGTTACGACCAGGTCGGCGACAAATAAACAACCTACGATAGACAGTCACAGAAGTGCTACGCCAGCTCTTGATCCTAATACACCAACGGATCACGCAGATCAGCAACAGGAACAAGCGTACAAGAATCCCAGTGCATTAAGTTCAAAGACGCAGCGTACACTCAGCCATAAAGCCGTCGACGTGACAGTCGATGTTATCCGCGCCGAGCAAGGAAATTGTTCATTCTGCACCAACATGATGCGATGGCTACAAGATGATATCCTCCCAAATTCGAGCAAGGAAGCGAAGAAAAAGTTCTACTGAGAGAAAACGACTATATCATAGAGGACGGCCTCCTTCACCATTTATTCAGACCCGTAGCATCTAATCCAGGAGACTTCTCGTTATCGCTGGTCGTGCCAGAGACACTCAGGCATGCAGTTTTGTCCCAATGCCACGACTCCGCATTAGCGGGTCATGTGGGTATTAACAAAATGCTATCTGCCTTGAAGCGGAGATTCTCTTGGCCAGGTATGTATCGTGATGTACGGGAATATGTTGATAGCTGTCCTCAGTGCATAGGTACCAAGCGTTCTCACCGACGTGAGAAACCTGAAATGACCCTCTTTGACCCCGTGGCAGCTCCCTGGCAGAGAATTTCGATGGACCATGTAGGACCCCTACCTCGTAGTAATCATGGCAACAACTATATTACAGTGGTAGTAGACCACTATTCTCGTTATGTGATTGCCTGGCCCGCCAAAAACATAGACGCCCCGACCCTAGCAAGAAATTTCTTTGAGAAAATCATATGCACCCATGGAATGCCTCTAGAAATTCTTACAGACAAAGGGTCCGACTTCACAAGTTCGCTATTCAAGGAGTTGAACACACTCTTCCAAGGGACACAGAAGTTCACATCAGCCTACAAGCCATCTACCAATGGAAGGACGGAGAGAGCTAATAATACAATCACGAACCTCCTCCGAACCCTATGCCAAGACAAACCCCATCAATGGGACAACTACCTGTGTTCAACTGTGTTCGCAGTCAATTCCACGGTGAACCGAACCATAAATATGTCACCCTTTGAACTCCTGTATGGCAGAACACCTCGGTTTCCCCCGGACGCGATGTTAAGATCAGCCGAGAACAACATACAAAGTCGCGGGGATCACCTACAAGACATATTGCAATTGCAGTTAGCAGGCCGGGACCTAGCTCTTAAATCAGCCGAGGCTAACGAGGCCAAAATGAAAGCCACTTGGGACAAAACGGCCCGATCCGACCGAATTACCATTGGCACCATCGTCTACCTCCATAGCCCGGATCTTTCGGCAACAGGAACCGGAAGTCAGAAGTTCGCCACCAGGTACAAAGGACCTTACATTGTGGTTAAGACTAAGGAGCACACTGCCCAGTTGAAGGACCTTAACACCGGCAACTTCGTGCCTGGAATGATCACTTTTAACCGTCTAAAAGTTGTCAAATCGCGCGAACGGTTTCAATAAATCTATTTCAAAACAAGTACAGTGAATATGTTCCTTTCTAACGTAACTAACGCATAATGCAACTGCTCAAGACAATAGTGTTAATCAGTACACCCACACCCGAACTTCTGTGGCAAGGTCAGCTTCTGCTGCTTGCTCCATTAGGTTCACACACACCGCCATCCTCTGTGGCAAGTTCAGCTGAGGCTGCTTGCTCCACGAGGTTCACACACCACCAACCCCTGCGGTCAGATTCTGCTGCAAGGAATAATCATTTTTTTAAATTCCACCCCTTTCGTTAAGTTTAGTGTTTAGTAAATTAGCCGCGCTGATTTCGATATTTAGCTAGTATTGTATGATCGTATTTAGATATAGGGTCTAGACTTAGATATATACGGTTTCCCCTCAATGGTTCATCCATACAATCCCCATATTATGGATAGAGTGCGTCTCATTCAAATACCCACTTATTTTTTTTACCAAACTCCCCGATATTTTAATAAATCGTTTAAGTTTCATGATATGCGTTAATGGATAGTGGTTATAGAATTGAACAGTTAACATTGGTTTAAGAAATCTAACTCGTCTTTTAGAAAGTCTGTGTGATTTAGGTTTTATTAACGTGAAGCGCGAATGGTGACCATAACCACGGATCACAGATCTGACGAGATCAGTAAGTATCATGGTCAACATTTCAGGTAGCAGGTAGCCCGCAGGATCTTGTCCCAGACGTATAAGGATGAACGGCCTACTGATTGGTATAATGAGTTTAGAACCAATTCCGTCCCAGATCACAGCTAAGCCTAGGTTGAGCTTGCGCTGTCTGTAAAATGTTGTTAGCCAATCAGAGACACCCTCCCCGTACTACAGGCGTGCGCCAGGAAGGCGACGTGGGGACATAGCATCTGCCTTGTACAACATGCGCCACACCCCCTCTCTCTAGGGCCAGCAGTTAATCCTCAGGAACGCGCTAGGTCAGTGGCTCAAGTTGATGTCCCTGAGGGCCGACAGTTCACGCCACGAGGTTGTCGAAGGAATAGACAAATAACGGCATGCCCTGTCGATTTCCCGTCGAGTTCTGCTTCGGGTTATAAGCAGACTACGCATCAACAGTCATGTGTACTTGGTGTTGTGTAGTTATTATAGTAGTGTATTTATGCTCAGTGTGGTTGTCATGCCGTGCTCTGTTAACAGTATTCAAGAGTTTGTACTTGTTCAGTAGCGTCTTTGGTCAAGGGGACAGATCACTTTCAGCCAATGGAGGCATTGACGCGCGAGTCCTGTCTACGACATGATCAACCGGCCGAGGATCTTCAAGTATCACGTCGCTGCCTGGATCGAATGGACCCACCAGTTCGGAAAGCTCACGTCAATAATAATTCTTATTGTGTAAATGACTGAATCACATTTAATTTTTTTACGTAGATGTTCCAGCTTAAATGCAAGCAGTGGGCATACGCAAGTGAAACGACCATGACTTGTTATCCATCAGCCCTGCTTTGCTAGTTTAGATGCAAGTAAAACGACCATGACTTGCTCAGGCTATATTTACATTCCATTGTTATAACTTTCTCCTCCTTTAGAATAGTCAGGTTTACCGTTGCATGTCTAATCTTGCTTCTCTCCCCTTTTCCACCTAAAATCCCACGCCAGGTAGGCCCCCAATGTTAATTAGTTTTAGCGTTGAGGTGCACAGAGAGGCCAACTCTCTGCTTGGCTCGGATTCACAAGGGTTAGGAGTGTCACACGATGCTCCTGCTGGCGCTATCGATGCTTCGGCATCAATAGTGCCAGTTTCCGAGTACAGCTGGGGTATCTATGAGTAATTTAGATGCCCTAGCCATAGATATTGCACCATGTCCCCAATAAAATTAAAATATGGTTGGATTTCAACCTCTAGAAAATAGGCCATCTTGCACGACATCTACCAACATTTCACATGTTCAACAATAAGTATAGTAATAAAAGTAAAATATATAACAATGTAATAATAATACCATAAATATTTTGATTTCACTGAAAAATAATTAATCGGACTGGAATTTTTTTTTTTACCATAAGATTTATCAATTCTGATATAAAGCACACCGGAATGTGTATTTCACATTCCGACTCACTACCGTCATTTCCTTACCAACCAACCCTTAGTTTGGAATATCCCCATGATTATTATTTTTTTTCCCATGAAGGGACCTAGTTTCTTTTGTGGATATTCATCCACTTAAAAGGAGAGGGATATGTTGAGTGCCAAATTCATAACAAACCTACCCTTCATCATAACGTACCCTCTCAGTCATCAGTTGATGGAGTAACCCCCAACAGCTTATATTAATTATACGCCCCAGTTTCCCAGATCCACAAGTGACCTACATGTCACCTGCCACTTCCCCCTCTCTCCTCATACATACCCCATATTCCAGAGCCACATGACCTTCCTGCCTAGGCAACGCCCGATAGCCCTAACCCTCACAGACCTGGCTACAGCATGTCCCATGAGAATTGGGATGGCGTGCCTAAGTCGTTGAGGGAAGCAACTTATATTTCAAAATCAGTTCTCTCCTGGCCTCCGAGCTCAACACTTCTCTCTCTTAAGTTTAGGCTAAGTTACATCTGAAATTCGAAAGTTGAAAACAGTTAAATAAAGTTCAAGTTGTTATTAACCCTACTTCTGGAGTTCGATTCTTTTACTTACTACAAGTGCGTAGCGTGAGCATCTCTACACCACACAAACAAATGCGGAGAGACCCGTTTGGTTTTTGAACATATGTTATGCTCGAGACCCAGTCTGTAGGTTCACTCACTGGGCGGATGACATCTAGGTCCAGCATTCTGTCAAGCTCAGAGCGGATTTGAGATTGGAGCTGGATTGGAGCTCTTCTTGGCGCATGGATTACAGGACAAGCATCCTCCTTGAGGATTAGTGAATGCTCTCCTTTGAATTTACCCAAGCCTGTGAATCGGTCAGGGTACATGGACTTGACGTCACTCAGCTTTCTAAGGTTTGCAGTGTCAGTCTGGAGAGATATGGTACAGTTCATGGTCACCAGACTGAGAGCTTCGCAAGTTTCCAATCCAAAAATTACAGGACCTGGTGTGTCAGTTACATAAAATTTTGTTGCTTGCCACTGGCTGTCCGCGTAACGACACGGGATGGTAAGTGTACCGTACTGACGAATCTGAGTGCCATTGTATGCAGTGAGTTTGGCGTCACTTTTAACTAAGGTTGTTGGCAGTCCATCTTCATTTACATGCGATGGGTATATATTGCGGAACGTTCGCAGAGGCAGGATATTCCCTTGAGCACCTGTATCCACTTTACCTCGTAGATTTGTCTTCTTGTTGGGGTATGCCTCAATGCACAAGATTGCAAATGCTTTGTCCCGGCTTACTGTTGAAATGGAGAGAGTGTCGAATGTGCACTGTTCAAACTGTGGGTCATCCTTATTCTCAACACAAACAGAGTGTACATCAGGCTTCTGCTTCTGTTTGTTATACTTTGAAGTACTGTACTTTATTGAGCCACTGCGATGTCCTTGCGTAGAACTGTGTGCAGCAGTACTGCGACAAACTTTTCCCCAATGACCAACTTTTAAGCATTTATTGCATTTCTGGTCGCGAGCGGGACATTCCTCCCGACGGTGTCTAGTCCCACCACAAAAGTGGCATGTTTTCCTTGAGGTCGATTCAGCATGTGGAATCGGTCCTTTCCTTTGGTTGTTTCGCTTTTGATGGATGCTATCCACCTTCGTAGCCTGCCCAAACTGATTGAGTTGTTGTTGTGTGGCCTCGTATGTTCGAGCACAGTCAAGAACTTTGTCAAGTGTCAACTTCTCGGGATCGTGGTCTAGTAGCTTTTTACGAACGGGGTTGTGCACAGTGCCAATAATGATTTGGTCGATCAGCATGTCCTCGAGAGCAGCCTCGAATTTACACTTCCGTGCTTGCACCTTAAGACGAGTTGTAAAGGTGTCAATGGGCTCAGCTGACTGTTGACGAATGTCGCGAAATTGAAAACGGGCAAGTCTATAGTTAGCCTTGGGCTCAAAATAGTCTTGGAATGCCTGCCACACTGACTCTGGCGTTTTCTTCTGCTCTACTGTCAGATGAGACCAGTTGTCGTAGACTTCTAAAGCATTGGGTCCCAACCACAGTAGGATGTAGTTAACAATTTCGTGACCTGTTTTGTTACTGTACGTAGGAGTCGACAACAACAGTTCACAATAACGCTGTCACATGTAGAAGCTTACTTGCGATTTGCACTTTGTGCTCGTTTTGTTGCTCGACATTCCAACACCACAGTCACACAATCCGTCGTCGACCATGTGCGTTTGAGCGGGGTCGTTGAGCCTTGAGGAGGTGAATTGCTCGGTTCACTGAAATCCGTTTGTCACTGACCTCAAGACGACAGTCGTTTCCACTGCTGACTAGCGGAAGAAAAAAAGTTTTTAATCACTATGGGTCGTTTTAGATCTCACTTGCTGCCACCATGTTAGTTATGCATGAGCGAACATGTGGTCCAACACAGAAACGTTATGATTTTTAGTGAATGGTCTATAGTGTTATTCTACGTCAGGCATGAGGACGAAATTATTCTATAGGACGTAACGTTAGTCATGCTAGTCAACTGTCGAATTTCAGGCTTTTCATGCAGGATAAACATAGGATGGGGAATATTTATGCGAGCTGATAATCCGTTCGTCTGGGTCGAATACTGAACTGATACTACAGAGCTTAGCGAGCACATATCTGTGATTATCACCTTCCCCAGGGACGTACTTAGCTAATGACGTCTTTAAGAAACGCTTACCGAGTGCGTTTCTCAAGAATGTACCTGCACACACAGGTATTTGCATTGGCCGGCCGGCCGGCCACTATCCTTATGTATATATAGAAGATAGCGGCCGGCCAATGCAAATCCCTGTGCCTCCACAGTATAAACACACGCTGATTTGTCGTCCATCATAACGTTGTTCCCGAAGTGCTCATTCCCTTTAGCGCGAAAACGGATAGAGTTTAAGCGATAACTCCAGACAATGGTGGGGTGATATAAGCACAGTTACAGTCGAAGGTCGCCATTAAATCGCATATTGCGTGAAAAAAACCTTCATACTACGTAATAACACCATCATGTCCGCCACGTTTCACAAATGAAATCACCCGATAATGAAAACCTGTAAAACCCGTAATTAATACTATAAATGCTAACACGCGCGCATATACATATACATTTATATAGTTTTATATATATATGTTATGCGCTATCGACCGATTTGCGCCATCGACCGATAGCGCTGCGCTATCTATGGATCCGTCGTTAGTGCAAGCATCGGTAGATTGCGCAGGTATCGATTAATGGCGCAGGCAGATCGACGGATTGTATGTCTATTTTTGGTAATGACAATGTGGTTTATTTTACTTTCAGGATGACGCCAAGTGTTGTTCAAGGGACACGTATCGATCGATAGCGCAGGCAGATCGACGGATTGTATGTCTATTTTTGATAATGACAATGTTTTTTTTTAATTTCAGGATGACGCCAAGTGTTGTTTAAGGGACACCTCACCGATTTTTCTAAAAATTGCCCGTTTAATTACCATTTTCTATGTAAATATTTATGATAAAATTCAATAAAATTTTATCAAGTGATAGTGATACAATGAAAAATTATGAGTTCCAATAAATTGGTTGTAGTGTAACGTTGACCAGTGTCTCCCGAAGTCCATCTGCTTGAACTAATAAAAATCTTTAACACATATCAAGACAAAAATCGGAGAAGAGGTTGATGACTGGTTGATCTCTTATTTAATGATGTATTCAGTCGATCTTTGATTCACTGGCATATGAATTTACCACAGATTACGGCATTGACAGACTTTACAGAGACTTTGATAAACAGTTAATAGAAATGGTACAGGAATTGTCTGTACACTTAAGCGGTAACACAGTTACGCAGTTACGCACTTAGGAAGCTACACAATTACGCAGTTACGCAGTAACGCAGTTAGGTAGTTACGCACTTACGCACTTACACAGTTACGCACTTACACAGTAACGCAGCTAGGTAGTTACGCAGTTACGCAACTACGCATTTACGTAGCTACGCAATTACGCACTTACGCAGTTACACTAACTCGTGGAGGCATACAAGATATTTTGTTGGCACTCACTCAACAACAGGTTAAAACATTTTAGATTACTAAATAAAACATCTGTTTTCGAATCACAACAGAACCATTACGTGGATAAATGTATGTACAGATGAAGGATAATACTAGCGTTTGTTGACACTACTCTATCTCACTACTTGCTTTGATTAAGAAGACATAAAAGATATATACAAGACATACGCCCATATGTAACACATGTTCTAGCGTTTGTGAGCCCCCTAGTGAAGTCGAAAGTACAATTATCGAACCCCTATAGAAAGTGACAACAAATATGAAGTCTCTTAAAAAAATACACCCTCGTTTCTTGTTACTTAAATGCACTTAGCGCAACGGTAGTTTTCGTAGAATTTCCTAGATGTACGAACAATATCCCCCGTCACCCCAAAGATACCCGATTTTATCTTTTCTAAGACAAACAATTAAACCTAGAAGTCATGCCAAGCACATAATCGTGTGATAGAACAAATAACTATCGGTTGTGGCCTAACCACAGCCGTATTTTTGCGCGGGCTATTCAGGCATTGTTGCTGTAAGTTTACCATAGGTTCTAGGTCTTAACCACATCATGTGACCTTCATCCACCTATGGGCGTCGGTCAATATCCCGCGGTACAGGCCTAGGTTCTAAGAAATCTGCTAAATTACTGATGTGATTGGGCCAACAGTGACTATCGACCTCATATAGTACTGATATATAGTGACGATATTCGTAAAAATGGAAAAAGAGCCAGCTTTTCGAGAACACATGCAGGAGACCGTCGAGCGCCAAGCTGCTTCAACAAAGAGCCCAGTCATCAGCGCGGAGAAGTACGACGCCATAAGATCTCATCTTCTTGATCCAAGCATCGAGGTGGACTCGCACTTCCGACCTTGGGTCAAAACACGGAATTGTCAGATTGTCGACCTTCCTGGCCTTGGTCTTAATCAAGTTCTGGTCATCTCAAACGTGCAGAAGATACAAGTTGAGGGAAGCGCCAAGTTCCTGCGAGTTGTCCATGCTGACAACGTGTTCGATGTCGTAAAGGGTATTCACGTAGACGAACTCAAGTACAGCGGGTACAAGAAAGTGATGGACTACGTGCAGCGCCACTACTTCGGTGTGACACGAGGTTTCATCCAAGAATTTTGTAAACAATGTCCAGTGTGTCAGCTGAGTCAACCGCAAGTTACAAGACCTCCTCTTCAGCCTATCATCCAAACAGATTTCTTGGAAAGAGTTCAAGTCGACCTCATTGATATGCGACATTCGCCGGACAAAGACTACAACTACATCGGTCACTTCATGGACAACTTCGCTGTTCGAGAGATGGGGTGGTGATACAACGTTTGTCAATGGTCGACCCCGCCATTCCTAGTCCCAGGGCCTCGTGGAGAGAGGAAATCGTACAGTCGAAAAGAAGATTGCAGCAATGAAGCAAGAAGAAAAGATCGACGATGATGCCTTGCAGTACCCATGGGCTTCGTGGCTGCCACGTATACAATTTTCCATGAATTGTGCCAGGCAAGAGACCACCAAAGATGCACCATGCCACGTTGTCTTCGGTAGAAGCGTCCCAGCTGGGTTATTTCCGGGTGCCAAAGGCTGCTTTGAGGAGGAAGATATTGGTATTCAGCAGACGGACGACGACAGCAACACTACAAAGACTCGGCCGATTCCAGCTCCTCGTTAATCCAGAATCAAGCCGACTCCTGCACCGCGTCTTTTCAAGCCATCATCATCCGCTACAGAAGAAGAACGGATCACAGACCAACTAGCATCACCATCATCGCCGCAACCGTCTTCAGCCACCGACCAGCCAGCATAGCCACAACCTTCTTCAGCCGCCGACTCGCCCCAACCGTCTTCAGCCGCCTGCCAGCCAGCATCGCCATCACCTCCGTCAGATCCCCACCAGCTAGCCGAAAAAGAGCCAACTCGCCACTCGGAGATACGTACACGCGCCTTAGACAACACGTACATTTCAGCCGACAGAATGTCCGAATTCTACAACCGAAGTTAACGCATCAAAGTTCAAGAATTTTCAGTCGGAGATCGCGTCAGGGTCGCAGTTCCAAAGTTAGACTAAACGGCAACGGATATGTCGCGCATCCCAGCCATTGTCAGCACAATTCACGGGTCCAAGGTCAAGACCTATTCACTAACTACATCGTTCGAAGTTCACGGGAGGAGACCTCCAAACGTACACTGGCGACAGAATGATGAACAACGACCAACAGATTAGCCTATGCGAAGCAGCCATAAAATTCCACCCCAAAAACCGCTTCTTTAAGAAACATTGTTCGTGCAGGGGCAGCTGCAAAGCCGATAAATGTATGTGCCGCGTCAAGAAGGTTAAATTTTCAACACGCTGCCACCCGAAGTCGACCTGTGCCAACAGAGAAGAAACATCATTTGGAAAATCTAAGTCACCGCCTATGCTTTCGCCAAAAGACCGCCGAGACATCAAGAAAAAGTATGGCTTAACGACCGACATATGAGCGCCACAAACGATCTCCTGAAGAAAGAGTTCCCAAGCATCTCTGGGTTGGAAGACACCGTGCTTCAGCAAAACAACTCGTTCGCCGTCCCGATTGGTGAATTCGCGCAATTCCTCCACGTCAACGACAATCATTGGATTACGATATCGAACATAGGAACAGAAAACAGAAATACAGCATGCGTATACGACTACCTGCGGCAACAGCCAAAGCACGATACCATCAAGACCATCGCGAAGTACGTCCATTGCAGAGAGGATCAACTTGTCATCAACGTTATGAACGTCGACCAGCAGCCAAACGCATACGATTGTGGAGCATACGCGATCGCTTTTGCAACTACGCTATTATTCGACGAAGATCCGACCGAACTTGCCTACGATACAGAATTGTTATGACTCCATTTCGCCAAGTGCATCGATGACGGGCAAAAGTTGCTTTACCGTCAACCGAAAGTGTTCAACCGAACCGCGACAAACATTTAATGTGATTGTCGTTGCCCGGATGCTAGGGATCTGATGGTTGGATTCGAAGGATGGGCACAATGGCTTCACGGGACATGTTTGAATTTAACTAAGAAATCTGCCCGTCAGTGGAAACATTTCGATTCATGTTTGTGTGATGAACTCTAATGTTTTGGACTATTCGCTGGATTTTAACTCTTGTACAAATATTGGACTATAGCATGACTTTAATGACATTTTTTCACATGTTTAATGATTTTAATAATCGATAAACTGTTGAGAATAATGTGTGAAATAATCAATTAGCATCAATGATTTTTAATGTTGTTCCCAATTTGGAGGCCGGTGACATCATTTTAACCGTTTTATTCACCTGTTCTAAAGTCTGCAAATAGCATTCACTTCATTCATTTTATAATTGTGTTCTTTATAAGGATAATGATTTAATCCCACGTTGTAACGCATGGCATTCAATTTATCAAGTATGAACATGTAACCGATTTTTATAATAAATTATTGATAATTCTTGAGTTAACTTCATTATTTTTTGGGATCTTACTGTGGTGCAGAAACACACATCAGTATTAGGCATTAAAATAGTATAATTGTTGCATGTATGGTTTGAAGAGGCCTTTACCGGGAGCACCCGTGATCATGTCTCTGGTTGTTTCGCATAAACTTTCGGCATTTTTACCTTCATTTCTGATGCTCATTTTTATAATCCTTCATTCTACCTGTTGGTAACTCTGCTAATCTAACTAATCGACCGTTGTTTTCACAATTTGTGCTTTACTTATCTCGCCAAAAAATGCCCCACATCCGAGCTCCCTGAGGGCATGGAAACTTTGCTTTTAATTCTCCCCCTATGGCTTAATGACATCTGTGTCAAATACCTCAAGATTGACATCTTCCTTGTGAGACGTGATTTCCTCTCAGTCCGATCTGGGAGTCTGATAAACAATGAATTATTGGTCAAACAATCGTTAATCGACAATTATCACGCAATGTGCATGTTTATTTGGCAGTTTCTGTAGGCACACAGATTACAGTTTGATATAACTGTTATTATTGAGCTAACTTACCGGTGCCAATGTGTGTCCTGGTGAGATAAGAAGAAAGAAAAGGAAGACTAGAGCATACATATGAAGCCAATTTACTTCTTTAAAGTACATATTTTTAAATCAAGAGAGAACGGGAACTTGACACTGATCATGAGTTGGTTAGATTCCTCAAAATTATTCTTCATTTAATGCAGATCGTCTGGAAATATCAAACTGCAAAAAAAGTAAGTAAATTTAGTGAAATTTGTGATGTACTACATAGTAGCCTATTAAGGGGTGAAGTTAAGAGAGTATAGGGCTTATCATGCTTATAGCTTAGTAAAACTAAGAGACCCATTTATTAGATTCCCTTGTTACCTTTAGTACAACATCGTCACTAAATCTCCCATGCAAACTCATCAGTTTCCCTTTAAAATCATCTCAAGATGCAACAAGCATACGGCAAAACCATGTTGAGGCCTGAAGTTCCGCTTTAAATCTAATCCTACATGACACACGAGTGGCGAAGTCACGTGTTCCACACGCGTGGTCGCGATACAGGCGCTTTCCTGTGATTGGCGCTTTGGTGCCCCCGTGAGTTGGCCGTGGTGCCCCCTTGAGTTAGCCTTGGTGCCTCCTTGAGTTGGCCTTGGTGCCCTGTGCAATTTCAATGACGGCAAGGCCAAAGTGTCCTGCCCCTTTTTTGCTTAAGATAGAGGCCTGATAGTACGTGTGTATAAATATATATATATATATGTATATTTATTTGTATATATACGTATTTATATATATATATATATATATATATATATATATATATATATATATATATATATATATATATATATATATATATATATATATTCATTTATATATGTTTTTATGTATATATGTATGTAGATGTATAACCTTAAATTGTTGGCGTAGGTGTTAGTGCCTTGGAAGAAGGTACTAAAGCACTGCGCGGACTTCCATATGGCGGCGTTGGCATATTTGTTAGTAAGAAACGCATTGACTGTTGTCGATTTCAACACTTTAATGATCTTCCTATTGGATATATAAGAGTTTGTAGTTATCTTCTTCCCTTCTCGTGTTTATCGCCCTCTGGCGCTTTCTCTGTTCGCCGGTCGCGCCCTGTTTCTGTCCCATCATCTCCCCTTGCAGCAGCCGTACACCTGTCGGCGACCAACTTTTAGGGAAAAATCGCTGGGTTGCGTACGGCTGTCTCTTCTTCGTTTATTTCGCTAAATTAATGTTATGGCCTTGCAGCACTTGGTTTTTACCTCTGAAGGGTCACACAAAACCGGAGGGTTCCATTTACGCTATGGCGTCGTTATCCACGTCGGGTGCGGTCAAGCTTGTTTCACAGCAGCCTTGCAGCAGCCGTACACCTGTCGGCGACCAACTTTTAGGGAAAAATCGCTGGGTTGCGTACGGCTGCCTCAAGACTTCCTTTGCGAATTTCGAGCGATTTGGGAGTTTGCAAGGCTGCTGGATAGCAGTCTCAAGAAGCAATATATCGATTAGTTGTCTATGGTTTTCAAATAAGTTAAGTATAATAAAAGAAACAGTTGCCATGTGTCAACAATTCCCTCCCTAATTTCATTGTAAGCTCTGGTTCTGGATTTCATGTTACTGGTGTTGTTATTCATTCATGGCTATGTGAAATATATTGTAGTTTATCAATGGGAACACTGAATATTTTACACAGCGTGATTGATGTTCACTCAGCAATGAATTATATGATGATTCAACCTCAAACTGTCCTTTTTGATAGCAATAGTGGCTAACTTACTCATTTGTAGAGACCTCATCTCCAACAGCTCCATCCATTTGAAATTTGGAAGCTTCCAGGTATTATTTGTGCAGGCAGGCAGGCACTCTCTCCAAACTTCTGCTGCACACATAATAGGGTGGCTCAAAAAAACCTTTTTTTGAAAACGCGTGCTCCCCTGGTTTTATTTTGTGCCTAATGATGCCCTTATCACACTGATTTTTTTTCAGATTTTTAAAATTAATTTTATACCCTCCCGTCTAGCGTTTTCTGGAAAAATGACGATTTTCAGCTATTTTTCATGTATTATGCAATTCAAAATGTATTACAATTAATATTTCATACTTTCATAATGTTTAACTGTCTAAACATGATTGGTGTATTCTATTTGTATGCTAATATGATGTACTGTGTACATTTTGGAAGGAAAAAAAAACTCATTAAAATAGCAAAAACTCAAACAATAGCTTTATTTATCATACCTTCTTGTTCAATACACAATACAAAAACTGAAGCATATGATCACTGAAATGGGACTTCCTGTCCATTTATGTAGCAACTTCAATATAACAAAATGCATTTTAGCATGCATTAGGGTCTCAGTCTTAGATTATAGCATTTAAGTCAGCCTTGCGGAGGTGTGACAGCCGACAGCGGTGATTCGTTCCAGCTACTATCACATCGTCAATATGTTCTGCGTCACGTGTAGCATTTGCGTACTCCTGCACGTCCTTGACGGCACGCTCAGCGCAGTCATTGACCACCTTCAGGTCCCTCACTAGCTCCCTCAGCTCCCGATAGGCTGCATCTTGGGGCCAAGTTGCTGGTTCTCGGAGCAGCCAGTCTGTATTGCTTCTGAATAGCTTAAACAGTAGCCAAGATCGCTCACTGACGAACACTGCCAGACTTGGGCAGGTCTCTCCCAGTAGGTCAATCACAGGCTGGAAGTTTGGTTTGCCTGGATGGAAGACAGGTGGTGCAGGGTGTGCTACCAGAGCCCTTGCTACCTCCTTCTTCTCATCTTCTGATACACCATCATCGAAGAGGCACAGTACGACCTGCTCTGGCACCAGGTACTAAAGGTGCCGTTTGATGCTCTCGAGCCCTTCCCTGGCAGCCTGTTGTTCCACTGAGGCATATGCCTTAACTGCATAGTAGAAGCCAAGATCATTGCGGGGTGCAGGAGCTGTCAGACGAGATTTTAGGAAGTAAGCCCCATACAGAAGGGTGATGATCTGCGACATCTTCAGCACCACAGATTTCAACCGGAGTGTCAATGGCCACACATTGGTGAGAATCTGTGCCAGCCCATTAGGATCCGGGAACACTTGAGGTGGTACTGCAGCTGCAGCAGCTCTGGCTAGAGGGAGATACCACTCCTAGAAGCGCTTGAATATGGGCTTCACAGGACCTATATACTTTTGGTCAAACACACTCCTACTGATTTGCACAATGTACATTAAAACTGGTTTACTAGTATACACAATATTGGTAGACCTGGTCTGTATAGTGTAACTGTAAGTGTATATACATACCCTTTGTGGCAGGTATGAAGCTTGACCACATATGTTTGATGTGTAGCTCTGTCATGTGGTGTCAACAAGCATGACCAACAGCCTGCTCCAAGCGGATGCAACAGCCTTGCTGGATGCCGCTGTTAGAGGCTGTGGTATCAAACACACCAGCAACAATGGACTCTCTGGGGATATCATAGACTTGGAGAATGTCTAAGCATGAGTTGCAAAGCTGTTCTCCTGTTCCTCTCCTAACAATAGGGGCTCCTAAGAATGTTGGGGGGCAGTCACCTGGTCCACTTAAAACCACGGCATTGCAGTCATCATGCATACCTAATGCATAGTCAATGATCTTGCCATCCCAGTGGACCACGGGGTACCTAGGCCTAACTTTCTTGGCTCGGATTTCTTTAGCCTTTTCTTGTTGGGCTGACTTACGATGGCGTTTGATGGTAGCTGAACTTGCGACAACTTCTTGCATGTCCCCACCAGCAGCTACAACTGTTACTGATACCATCGCTAGGTGCTGTGTGGAAGACATATGGTATCTGGTAGCCACTTGTGTTGTCAATTTCAATAATGTCTTACGATCCACCCCAGTGCAAGGTATTGTGTCTGTTTTGTTCTTCAGTTCCTGCTGGGTCTTTGCACTAGCCACATACTCTGTATCACTGACATCTTCACAGTTCTCCTCGTGGTCACTGCCAGTGGGAAGAAAATTACTACATACTACTACTATATACATGCATCTCTAATACTAAAACCACCTGTACCACACACTAAACCTCCACCATGTATTTACTTACTGTAGATGAATAGTTTACACACTAAAACAGCTGGAAGTAAATGGTATATACAAAATATACAATTTATTTATGACTAGGCTATGCACTAGTTAATAGTAGTTATCCATATGATGTATCCAATTTGTATTTATGTTACCTTTCATTACTTGTGGATACACTGGCTGCTTGAGAAGTGTGCAAAAATGCATGTTTTGCATTAAAATTCCCATTTTGGAGTTGTATAAAAGAACACAAATAGTGCATAACACTTATATTACCATGATAAATATGTTTAGTCTGTTATACTTCACTTACCTTTAAAATTTGGGGGAAAATCAATATAATATGTGCAAAAATATATATTTTGGACCAAAAATCGTCATTTTTCCAGAAAACGCTAAACGGGAGGGTATAAAATTAATTTTAAAAATCTGAAAAAAAATCAGTGTGATAAGGGCATCATTAGGCACAAAATAAAACCAGGGGAGCACGCGTTTAAAAAAAAAAGGTTTTTTTGAGCCACCCTAACACACAACTGAGGCAAAATGGCATCGACGAGATGGCTTCGTATTTTCTTCTGAGTGGGACCTTATTGGTGGATTTTGTGCGCTTATACATGCCGGTGCAATGAATTACGAGCAGCCGTTGGTTAATGAGTTATTAATCTCCATTTTGAAACACATAATAAAGAAATGTTGAAAATCGTTGTATTTGACCTATAAGGTTATCTCTGGATAAACTCAAATCTGCTTAACAGGAGTTATCCCCATCGCTTGACAAAGGTTACCACTCCCTCCGGTCGCTACAACCTCTCCTCGGAATGCTCATGCACTTAGCCAAAGACATCAAGCCTGGCTGCCTATTCGTCGCTCGCATCATCAGCGCCATAAAACAGCGCACCTCACCTATCAAACTTTATCCGGAGTTCAAGTTAGACATTCAGTGGTGGTTCAAATTTGTAGAAACTTACAACGCCTGCAGTTTAATTCAACAACCTCGTTGGTTAGCAGCGCCTGTCAGTCACTCAAGCTATGGGTCACGCTTTGTTGCCTCAATGCTGATTTTAGACAATGCTTATCGCTTCATTCCCTCTTAAACGGTTTTAATTATTTACGCCTATCATTTTGCTCTTCCCCTCGCCCTTCCTTTCTTCTTCTCTCTCCTTCATCTCCTTCCTTGGCCAGTCATTCTTGGCGGCCTTCCAGGCCATCTTCCATTCATCTTCCTTGCTTTTGCATATTCATATGTAATCTGTTTCGATATTGCTTGTTCACCCTGCTAGTGTTCTGAATGTTGTTATGCCATTTAATGTTTGCCCCAGCTCTGCGCAACGGGGTTCTTGGACTTCCTTAAGCCCAATAAAGCGTGTGTATGCACTGGCCTTCCTTTCGGTTTCCTTGGGAGGTTTGGGGATAATTATACCAATAAGTCATATAGTACGTTATGATCACGTGATCAATATATTCTATGGCCGTCGGGTGCTGCCTTCTTGCGTTTGTTTGTAAACTAATAATGTGTTTCCGGTCAACCCACGATGTGACACAATGAAATTCTATCATTTTTCAATAATCTTTTTTCGTACCCTTTTTGCTGTGACTCTTTACAGTTCATGACCACGTTATCATCATAGTGTGATACACTGGTCTCAATTGGGTTTCTGCCTCTAGTGGTAAAATGCGAATATTGATGCTGCGACAGTTCTCCTGCTAGTTACAGAACTTCTGTACTGCGCCCGTAATGTCTGAGTCTGGGTTCAGAAGCACACATGAACACAAGGAAGTTACACAGAATAAAAAGAGCTACAGATTTTGTGAAGAGTATATTAGCTATTAGAAAACGCCACAGGGAGTACTTGTACAATTTTGGAAAATTACTTCTTTTTTTTACGTAAACTTGTCCAATATTGGCTTTCCAGATCGATACTTCTCTCTTCGACCCTTAGACTGAACAAAATAATAAATTCCAAAAGTTACTTTAAAGTAGAGTCGGTTTGCTTCCTAATCTCCGTTAATGTGCATCAGTTTATCAGCATCACTGATCATGACACTAATATGAGATAAGAGGACCTGACATTATAGATGACTAGTGAATAACTCACTAAACAACAAGGCACTTTGTCGACTATATTCATCTGATGAATTGTTTGTTTACCGCTACAGTATAAGCGGATAACACGACGGTCTTTATATGGGGTCGTTGTCAACAACGTTATTATAAGGCACGATTTTGCAATGGCAGAACCATTTATTGCGAGCATGAAAAATATTCACTGACATTGAGTTTATTTACAGCACAAAACACTGAATTGACACAATGCGTTATTCTATTAATTTTGCAAAACAAACAAAGCACATGCAATACGCTTGGCATAGTTGTTAACTTTAATGAATATGTCACAACACAAGCGCCTAAATATTGCAATTTTGAATCAAACCTATTGGCTGTTATGAACACTACGAATACACATAAGCTGACGTAAAGCATATCTATACTGGTGTGGAGAACACAGCCCGGTTACTTCAGGAGACACAACTTGGAAAACTAACAAGGTTACGCTTAACATCACTGTAGTCATCACTTGAAAAGGATTTAAAGCGTTGTTTTATTTCGTAGATTTGAGGTGCGTGCAAATTGCTAGTATGACGTATTCCCAACCGATATCGTACAATGAGCATGGTCCTGATTCAAATTGAAATATCAAATCCAGGTTGACAGGGTTTTTGATGAGTTGGCAGAAACATCACACGCCTTGGTCGTACCCAAAGTTGATCTCCATTGCTTCCTGATGTCGGCGTTGCGCGCGCAGTGGAATATGAAGATGAACATCCCTTGTAGGTTGATGCACACGATGAACACGATCTGTTGACATAATGTTCAGATAAGCACAAACTAAATGATTGTTATAATGATAATAATGCTATTTCCAGCCTATCAACTTGCGTCCTAGTTATTGTAGCAGCTGACAGACATTTTATGCTTATCATTAGGTTCCTTATGAGTTGATGGTTAATTATGCGTTAAAGCTGGACCAACCAAACAGGTAAAAACATACTTGCAAAACGGCCTCGAGAATTTTGAGAGAATCATTGGCGTCGTTTGACACAGCTCCAAAAGCCGAGAACATCCAGGGGACGCCCAGGAGAACCAACATGGCGACCGCGCCGTACACCTGCTGCCAACTGACACCGGAAGTCGTCTGCTTACTTTGTCCAGCTACAGGGAATGGTAATGGTACAATATTCACTACACTTTATGAATGAAGCGCCCAGGGACACCTACTTCAAGCCTGATCAAATACAATGTTTCACCTGACCTCTTACAGGTGCGCGGCTACTCTTCAGTAGCATCTTGATGACAAGAACAAAGACAGCGAGGTTGTGGAGGATGATAACACTCATGGGGAGAAGGTAGCCGTAATACAGGGTGTTGTCAGGTAACCTACACCTGGACACATCACAAATGGGATCAGGGCTATTAAGTAATCAGGAGTACTTTAAACAGCTGAAATGGCAACACTCACTACGTTTGACCTCTGAAACCGATTCAATTTTTAGGCTTACAAAATCGTTCATATAGTTTAAGTTATGCAATAATAACACCGTACTGAAAGTTGCATTCCACATAATAGCCGTGGAATGCCCGTTGGTCAACAGTGAGAATCACGGTCACCATTAGGGCAGGTAAACCTGACATACACACACTTTCAAGTTTTAGAAACCATGTCTCCCCGAGATGACAAAAATCGATGTTGGAGAATGCACAAGACCGTCTGATAGAATTCAGTGAGTTAACATGAGTACATTTGCCTGTGGGGCATTAAGGAGGATTAATGACTGACCCCAGGCGACAACGACTGCCTTGGTGACCAGCCGGTGAGTGTTGTTATCAAACACCTTGACGAGCATGTTGTAAGCCTCCACTCCATTCCACAAGAGCGACACTAGGACGAAGTAGTAGCGTAGTACGTTGGCCGCGACACAACCGAGTTTCGTGGCTCCGATGATCTGGGCGATGTAGAGCACTATGAGAAGAGCGATGAGGGAGAGACAGAGCTGAATGAGGATGTGTGTGGGCCGTCCTCGCCGTGCCTTCCTGGCCTCACACAGACAGTTTCGAACTGATGGTTGCCCTTATAAATATTATAAATATCGACAAACCATTAGGGGCTCGAGTAAATACATAAAAGTAACTCTTACCCGAATTGAGCAAATATGAGGATGGTAAGAACGAGGCACACCAATGAAACAGCCCGGAAAACGTGACTAGCAAAATAGAGCTCTCTGATGTAGGGAAACCCCTGTTAAACAGTACACTTCCGGTTTAATGACCACATCAATTGGACAGTGCCCCTAAATTAACCAAACATTCTACGTGGTTTTTCCCAATAGAAGTTTTGACAACCAGCGTGCTGCATACAGATTAAGTGTTCACATATTGTGTCGGGATTGAGTCCTCTTAGCGTGCTGCATATACTCAGTGGATGAAGATTGAAGCTTTGTTCACATATTGTGTCGGGATTAAAGAGTGACATGCTCGTTTCAAATACAGACCACTAACCAAAAGACAAAACAATCAAAGCTTTGAAACACTAATATCTGCTGACATAGCCAAAACAGAAGCATAGCCAAATAGCCAAATACAACCAAGACAAAACATCGCCAAATACAACCAAGACAAAACACAACCAAATACAACCATGACAAAACATAGCCAAATACAACCAAGACAAAGCATAGCCAAATACAACCAAGATAAAGGTCATACCATAGGGCAGTGCATAGAGCCTTAAGTGTCATATAATCACAGTTAATACGAGATACACATGTAGTGCAGTAAAGATTCCAGGGTTCATTTTAAACAGTAGATCTTTATCATAAAATCGGCGCTGTAACTGCATTCATCGTTGGCTTTCCTAAACATTAAAACGCCATTGCTGCTTGAATCATAAAAACACAAAATGTATAAACAATTGGGCAATGTAAATCGCTCATGTAACACACAATGAATGTAAATGATGCATGGATACCCCAAGCGAAGCAAGAACATAGCAATAAACCATAACATAGGGTGCCAACAACCAATCCGACAGCAAGTAGAATAAAGTTAGGGATGTGATGCTACCAAACACGCCTGTGTCTAAGCGGGCAAACAAACAGGACAATATTCTACGAGAAACATCTATTTCACTTACCAGAAAAACGTCTACATCTGGGGGTGTTGCCTCGGGGAAATTTGAATGCATCTGTAATATACCGGGGCGCACAGTACAAACACGATATTAAAATCGCTAATCTCATTATGGTTTAACAGGGCAAATAGGATTCCATTAAAGAGAATCCCGAGAAGTAGCCATGTCCAGACATCAAAGTGATATACACGCATCTCCACAGGAAGCATGTTCAACGAATGAATCTTTTCTAACCCGAGGTTCACTTTGAAACTGCTACATGGAGAGGTGAAGTTTGGATATGTTTTTAGATATCAAATTATCTTCAATCACTTCAATTATCTTCGATCACTTTGATCCTCTGGCCTTACATATCAGTGTGACGCATTTGTGCGGATTTGATGACCATCAACACAGTACGTTGAGGATATGTTTATCATAGCCTCGATGTGTGCAATAATAATTGCTATGAAAGCAATGCACCAGGGGAATGCAAGAGCCTTCGGTTATGAAGACACTGCACATGTTGCGTCAAGTTAGATCTTGTTATGACGGCAATGCCCCTGGTGTATAATGCCCCTGGTGTATAATGCCCCTGGTGCATAATGCCCCTGGTGTATAATGCCCCTGGTGCATAATGTCACAGGTGCATAATGCCTTCTGTCGGATGGCTAGACACCTGTTCTGTGCAATAACCTTTGGTTAGAGGACCTGACACCTGTTGAGTGGAATAACCTTTGGTTACAAGGCTAGACGCCTGTTGTGTGCAACAAGCTTTGGTTAGAGGGCTAGACACCTGCTGTGTGCCACAGCCTTTGGCGAGAGGGCTAGACACCTGCTGTGTGCCACAACCTTTGGTTACAGGTTGAGACAATTGCTGTGTGCCACAACCTTTGGTGAGAGATCTAGACACCTGCTGTGTGCCAAAGCCTTTGTTGAGAGGGCAATGCACCTTTAGTGGGCACTATCACTTGGTTAAGACAGCAATGCACCTGCTGTTGGCAATACCTCTTGTTTGTGAAGGCTATGCATCTGTTGTGTGCAAACATACTTTATAAAGTTGGCAATACAGCTATTGAGCTAACACCGCTTGATTTGTAAGGCAATACACCTGCTATATGCAAAAGCGTTTGGCTATGAAGGCAATGCGCCAATTGTGTACAATTAAACGTGAGGTTTATGAGGATAAGCTACCTCGTACCTCAATAATGGATAGGTGTTAGTTAGCATCGCTCTTACTACACGTCCTATACTATCAGCAAAATAACAAAGGCATTGTATTCGCAGTCGTTACAAAATTGACTTCAGGCAATGGTTAGAAAGAAGACTTCAGTTTCCAAATTATCACCATTGTTTTCAAGATTCGCTCAAATGTAATGTACAGTTAATTGCGTCGCTCCTCTGAAACAAAACTATTGTTCGTATTGTGCTGGTTTGTTACCTTATCGACGAACAGTCCGAGAAAACCGTCGCTTTGGCAACGACAGATGGTGATATTTTCACTGACTTCTATTGTTTCACAGTGCTTGTTATCTGAGTAGTAATACCACTTTTCTAACAGGGGTTCTGAAACGTAAATAACAATGATTGAAGCTGAAACTTGACACATGTCGTTGTAATCTCTCTGGGACAAGAGGAAATCGTCCCTGCTATTTGAACTAGAATTACGGTTCGTTGACACATCACGATAATATTTTCATGAAGCATACAGACGGCAAGTTCGCGGGCAATCAAATGTCAGCAAACGAGGTCATTACGATCAGTGTCGATAACTTCACCTTTGGTTTCATATGAGTCTTCGGGTGATCGTGCACATTGGCTTTGCAAGATCTGTACACGTAAACATTATGTTCCATTAGCTTGTCCCTATAACACATCTGATGTGCTAAGATAACTTCACATAATCTGTTTATGTACAAACACGCAGTCAAAACTATCATGGACCATTTTGATTGCAATTTACCCACCATTGATTTGTCATACGTGTTCGTGTGATTGATGATAGGCCTGTGGGCGGAGTTACTCGGGCGTGCTGATGAGTTGATGAACGTAAATCCTCTGTACATATCAAACTCGTAGCGCTGGTAGAATATAAATTCAGGGGGGTAGGGAAAAGCGGGAAAGGTGACGTCATCATCCGAGGCGTACGTTGTGGTGATATCGTCAGGGGGAGTATAACCGGCATCAGTACTTCGGCGCCTTCTGCTGAGTGTGTCGTTGATATAGGATAGCGAATGAGGCAGCGGCGGTGGGTAATCTCCACTGCCGAAGTCAGGTATCAGGTCGTTCTCTAAAGGACCAGAGAATGGCACTCCTTGCAGCAGGACGGCTGGCAGTGAAGCTCCAAAGTACATCATAGTGACCCACGCATCAGGAAAATCACCTGCCAGTAAATTCATATTGATATTTTGTGAAATGCAGCATATGTATATGGATAAACGATAACTCATGCAGAACAATAATTGTCTGTTGCAGTCTTGACCTGAATCTAACATCGTACACGGTTAAATGTTCACATTAGTCATATAACCTTCATCTAGCCTTCATGAGTTCTTCACGGGTGTCCTTCCAGTGCCACAGACGATGAAATGCTTAATACCATATTTGATGAAAACATCGGGGAGCAGATGCGATATGTATGGAGCCAGCATAGTGTTATAAACAAAGACAATGATGTTTAAAATGCATCCACTAACCCTAGTAGAATACCAGTCAACTTGGCTTACCCCACACCATGTGGCACCCGAAGAAACCTCAATGGCCTACCCCTTACCTCGTGCCACCCCAAAGCTCCCTAGTTGCACCAATGTCATATCGCATCTCTAGAAGCCCTATGGGTAATTCCCTTACCTTCTGGTGACGCAATAATCACAAATGACCCTTACCTTATCGCATCTCAATAAGCGCTTGTGGTATTTTCCTTACCTTGTGGTATTTTCCTTACCTGGTGGTATTTTCCTTACCTGGTGGTATTTCAATCACGATGTGATTGGAGTTGTCATCAAGGAAGGTTTCGATTTGTCCGGCTCTCATTTTTATCATTTTGATGACCACTGTCTCATTAATGGATGCCATGGTGAGCTGGTTCCCATCAGCTTTCTGCTGCAGCAGGTGCTCTAGTTGCGTTAACTGATGGAGCATGCTGGTGACAAACAAAACGTCCGTGTAGCACGCCGTGCTTATTTCGTACGACGCTAGTGTCACTTCGATATATGAATTGACGTGAAGTATGACTGATGGGAATTAATATTTGGTATTCCCAAACTTTCTCTCATTCGTTTGTATTAAAAAGTAACTAAAATTTGGACCAGAACACTTGTATCCCTTTGGTGCACGTAAATGACTAAAGCATTGATCTTAATCGATTTGATGATCAGTTGATAATTGTCTGCAACTATTGTGGGCCACAAGCAACTCCGAACTGCAAGTGGCATGAACGCAGCTTGTTATGATACGATGGCGACACAATATATATATATATATATATATATATATATATATATATATATATATATATATATATATATATATATATATATATATATATATATATATATATATATATATATATATATATATATATATATATATATATATATATATATATATGTATATATATATATATATATATGTATATGTAAATATATATAGAGAGAGAGAGATTTCTATGTATATATATATATATATATATATATATAGATATATATATATATATATATATCCATATATATAAATATAAATATATATATAATTCTATATATCTATATATATATATATATATATATATATATATATATATATATATATATATATATATATATATATATATATATATATATATATATATATATATATATATATATACATATAAATAAGCACTTACTTTAGATGGGACGTGATGGGCGTGATCGGGATATGCCGGATGTTTTCATATCCATAGAGTATATAAGTCTTTGTTTATACTGTAAGTACAATGCCAATCAGACAGGAGTTGCGATACAACATCACAACTTAATGAATACATAGCTGAGCATTGACTGACCCTGATATGGCCGAGATGTAGACGTCTAGTATATACTGCAGTGAACCAGAGAGGAGGAACTCGACCACGTTAATGACCTCCTGTAGCCTATCTAACGTCAGCGAACCTGACGCGATGTGGTCCATCAACGCCGACGTCTCGACAAAGACGTCGATGACTTCGATGGCATCAGGGGAAAATGGCATAT
>CM067348.1:3459972-3497472 GCA_034190875.2 Urechis unicinctus | reverse complement strand
CGGTATCCATGCCATGGGTCGAACGTCTCCTCAACTTTACAGATATCTGCAAAGGCAGAGATAATTTTGCTTATAAAATTGTAACACGATATTGTCCATTGTCTTGTTAGAGAAACATTGATGAGATGTCTCGGACACAAATAAACACTAGTCGTTGTTAAGGGGGACATAACGTTCCCATCAACCATAGTCATCACCAATATATTGGGGTTATAATTGGACGAGGTGTTAACTTACATGATGCTCTATAACTCAATCCAACTTTTGCACGACTCGTGATTCATGTGATAGGTACTGAGCTGGTATAAATTAACGGTATTGCAGTATTAATATCATTGCCTGTCTCAGATGAACCAAACAGCGTCTATCGCCACAGCTAGATGTGCGTCGGATGTCGACCGATGTTTACCATGGCTAGACTACATGGACATACGAGCATATCTTATTTTATGACCTCAGTAATTGGTATCATAAACACCGTCCATCTTCGCTTAGAACATATGATGGCAATACATCGTACACGAACAGATTGAGAGTACTCGCATAGGAAATGGTATCAGTCTAATGTTAAACGTTGTAATTTTTACAAGGTCGATGACAATGGCGGGATAAATTATTCTACATATTCCAAGATTAGCTGCTTATCCCGATGAGGTGAATCCTGTTCCTCATATCCGATATTTGCCTACCTCCCCTCGATATGACAAAGCATTTCACTCACATCCTACCTTCAGCAGCTCATCACGTTAGGATAAGATGTGTAAACCATCTCGATGTGTAAAACATCGTTTGATGTTGGTCTGAACGATACGGTCATTATGGATGTCATCAATCCAGCGTGTGTGTGACCCAATGACAGTGAATAGTGCTACACACTCCCTAACAAGGCGCTGTTGTATGTAAAACATCAGGGTCTTCTTCTGGTGCGGAATTACTTAACGCTCTGGCACCGTATGAAGACATATTTGGAGATTTTGTGAGATACTTGTCCATTGATTGAAGATCCCTTGCAAGTTGGTATTCAGTTCCTGTAGGTAGCTTGGCGCGGTTCTAATAACAGCCTTAAAGGTGAGTAGAAGAATTTTATATGCAATGCGTTTTTCCACAGGAAGCCAATGAAGAGTACGTTGCGTTGCATTTTATCCCCGTGCTTTCCATTTGCAACAAGGCGGGCGGCCGTATTTTGGGCGTGTTGCAGTTATTAATGTACGAATGGGCTACATTTAGCAGGGTATGATGAACGCATGACATTCTCACATTGACCCGCATCTGTCGCTTACTAAAATCTTTTAATAGAAAAGCTTGAAAACATGCTACCTTGTCGGCACTCCAGTGGCATGTCCTCCGTGTAGTAGCGCGTCTTCTTGATGTAGGTAGCCGCCGTCTCGTTGAGTGTCAACAGGACATCGTGCTGAGTGTAATCCCAGCTGAGGTCAGGTAGACAGGTCACGTGTGTAGGTCCCCACACCATCAGTAGTCCCGCCACCAGTACGGACACTGACATCCCGCTCTTGTAAGGCTGATCACAACCAGCCCCACACTCCAGATTGTCCCTAATCTTAGTGAAGTCCTTCCCAGGTGGAATCCTTATACTTGTTCTTACGTTCGGTTCAGACCGTTCATATTCGTGGATCAAGAACCGGCAGTTCTGGAGTTCGGCATAGCATCACTTCATTTCATAAATACCGTGAATGTCGGGTTGCTCACTAGAGACCGGCTTTGTTGTTGTTGTTGTTGCTGCTGTTATGACCGCGGCTATAATAATAGCGTACCAACAAGTGGTCCGCCCGAGACCTGCAGTCCGATCGCTGTCGTATTGTGTCTTGCAAGACTAAGGAATGTGGTATGCCATCGGCTGAAGTTCTAATCCTCGTGCCGAGCACACATGCTTTTAAAGACCTCTGAGTCGGACTGGGGGGCTTGATTGTGGTGATCAATATAGAATTGAACTTGAAGGGGGCGTGGTCACTATGTTCCACGCGATGCTATTGGTGGAGCATAAATGTAGCTATTTAGTCAATGCCAACTTACTCGGGTTTTTCAGTAAAAAATGATTATTCTGTATGGACACAATGATAACCATCCAAATAAGGCACGTTGTCTGTACTTGGTACACAGCATACTGATGGCTCAGGTATTCATCCCTTCGAATTGCACTTTATGCTAATGGAAAACTATTAAATGCTGTAGTTAATACTCATAATCAATGCATCAATTATGAATTTTCATCAACCTGAATTTCGAACGCATGTTTATCAAGTTCGAATAAGCAACTTAACCATAAATAACACCATCATCATCATCATCATCATCATCATCATCATCATCATCATCATCATCATCATCATCATCATCATCGTAGTCGTCGTAGTCGTCGTCGTCATCGTCGAAGTCATCATCATCATAATCATCATCATAATCATCATTATCATCATCATCTTCATCAAATCATTCATACCATATGATTATCATTATATCTATAACCTGCGCCGTATTCATTATCATCGCATTTGTCTTCACTATCGTTATTTTCATATCTGAAATGTCATATCTGTAATCGTCGTGAACATCATCATATCATCACTTATTCATTGTCGTTAACACTAGCAGCATCATGACCAGCGACCTCATCTTTTATTCAGTCTTGTGCAAATCGCCCTCATTATCAACAGTTCCGTCAATACCTGCGCAGTTGATGATTATGTGAAAGTGTGTTGTGTATGAATTATCTATAGGGGATGAAATTACTGTTATTGTATTGATGACAAACGGCGATTCATATAAATAAACTCTCCTGGAACCATGAACTGTTTCGTCTCGCTGTACTTCCCCGTGGGAGGCGGGCGGCAGGTTGGTGGGTTGTCTCCTACAAATAGGGTAAGCAATTTACAGAGCGTAAACAATGTTACACAGGGGAAACAATTTTACCATATCCCGACAAAGCAAATATGAGAAACAAAACAAAAATGGACTATTGATATACTGAATAAGAAAAAAGGTGACCAATTAATATGCATGGCTGAGATCGGGGTGCTATCAAGCACTAGAAAGAGTCATACCTTGTTAGCTGATGACGACAGTCTTTTAAATGAACAAGTTGGGTGAAACCGTACAAGGCCGAGTCTCCCGAACGAGTAATGAAACGACGTAACTGAGGTCAGATTAGCCAAGATGGCATCCTGATACGGCATGGTGACAGACGGCCATGGCATAAAGACTGTGTGATCCATAAAAACTCCCTTAGCGCGATTAGTGATCTTCAGCCGGGTCATCGCGCACCAAAACTAGGTTAACCTTTTCTGCTGCTGCACTGCATTGTAAGCTGGATTTCTAGAGTATAATCGCCCATTTGATAATCAAAATGGTCGTATGTCCGACCTTTTTGAAGACCTCTGAGTCGGACTGGGGGGCGTGATACTGGTGATCAGTATGGAGTTCACTTGAAGGGTGCGTGGTCATTATATTCCACGCGATGCTATTGGTGGAGCATGTTCGTATGTCCAACCTTTTTGAGGTTCTTTACATTTTGTTAGATCACAAAGCATTCACCAGTCATTTCTCCTGTCTAACATCTTATGTAAGGCTTATGTAAGTTATACGCCTGGTGGTTGGTCCGCAGTATGGAATAAAGTTAGAAATCATCTGCTAATTTTTTTATCATTACGTCAACAGCACTGTCAAGATCAATAATCTAGATTAAGAACAAATCAGGTCCATGAACACGTGAGGCACTCCATTAATAACCCTTGTCCAATCTGATTCAATGCCATTTATCACCACTCTCTGCCTTCTATTAATGAGCCATCCATTTATCACCACTCTCTGCCTTCTATTAATGAGCCATCCATTTATCACCACTCTCTGCCTTCTATTAATGAGCCACCCATTTATCCATGCGATTAAAGGCAGTAGTGATATTTTTGTGGCTCCGGTTCTGAAGTAGTCGACACTATCACGACTGCGTGCGTTGTTAAATGTCAAGGAAACGTTGCTTACAGCGCATTATGACTACATTACAATGTACGATATACAACACTGGCATAATTTACACACGAAACAAATATTCAATGACTTAAGACACCGTCCACGAATTGTTGTTCACATCACATAAATATTGAAAGTAGCAAGTATCGCAAAGAAAGATGATAATAGAATACATATGTACCCGTTGAACCATTACATTCCCTATCGTGATAAAACAATACATAGACATTAACTGCAAGCAGATTACTACTACATTTCACAAAGGGGGTTACCGAATTTGCACAAGAACCCGAACATGGGCGTCAGGTTGTTTTGATGGGTTAGTTAACTTTGATTATCCCCATACTATATACGATACAAATTATATAGTCACATTAAATGACTTGCTGAAAACCATGAGGCCATGTTGATGAGACCATACATACGCATAGACAAAGTGCAGATTACAGAAAGGTCGGGAGTTCTCTAAGAGGAGCCCTATCTTCACCAATCATCCCCACAGTTCTCATGAGTACCTGCATTGTCACTAATCATCCCCACAGTTCTCATGGAATACCTGCATTGTCACTAATCATCCCCACAGTTCTCATGGAATACCTGCATTGTCACTAATCATCCTTACAATTCTCATGGAATACCTGCATTGTCACTAATCATCCCCACAGTTCTCATGGAATACCTGCATTGTCACTAATCATCCTCACAATTCTCATGGAAAACCTGAATTGTCACTAGCTTTCTCTGGTGGTTTACTGGTCTTTCTATGCTTTAGCAGTGGTATCAGACGCTTTCGAGGTTACCCAAAGTGGACCTCCAACGCTTTCTAACATCAGTGTTGTCTAAACAATGGAAGGCGAAGATAAACGTGCCTTGCAGGTTGATGAACACGATGAACACGATCTGTCCACACAATCATCAGGTCGTCACTATTCCATTGATTGCCATTATGTTTATAATGTTATCCTTATCCTATCAGCAATGGAGTGGCAAGCAATCAAACGGCAACAGACGGATGTTGACATTTATAATTAGCCATCCTATTGGTTGATTGTTACACTTAATGCCTAAATGGATACGACAGAAATTCAGGCAAGTCAAAATAGCTTCAAACACTTACTTGGAAAATGGCCTTTTTTTGAGAGAATCGTTGGCGTCATTCTCGACAACTCCAAACGCTGAGAACATCCAGGGGACGCTAAGTCAAACCAACGTGGCGACTGCGCCGTACACCTGCCGCCAACTGACGAAGAAAGTCTTCTGCTTACTCTGACCCGCTGTACAGGATGGTACGGATAATACTCACCACAATTAGTGGATAAAGAGCATGAACTTCATGCTATGTTAAATACAATGTTTCACCTTACCTCTTACAGGTGCGCGGCCCTTCCTAAGAAGAACCGTTATGACCAGACCAAAGACAGCGAGGTTGTGGAGGATGATAACACTCATGGGGATAAGGTAGCCATTGTCAGGTAACATACACCTGGACACATCTAGGTGTGGGTCAAATCCCTTGGACAAAGAGGAGCAGTTTTAAGTGATTGCCACAGCAATATCCGTTCAATTGTAATTCTGATTGCTTTGGGCATCCCAACAATTTGCTTCAATATGTTCTATTACGATAATATTGCCCTACTGTAAGTTGCATTCCACGTGGAAGCCATGGAATGCCCGTTGGTCGACAACGAGAATCACGATCACCATGAGAGCAGGTAAACCTGAAGCACATCCCGGAGATACAATCAGGCTTTTGTAACACAATTTTATGATAAATTGCTCAGAGAGGATTTTTTAACTTTCCTAACATAAATTAAGCTATGATCATGCACTGGTAAATATAGTGTATTAATTAAACAGCATAACGCAGTGATGAATGTAAATTATTACAAAAGCATATAGTACGCTGAAGACGAACAACGACTGACCCCAATCGACAAAGGCTGCCTTGGTGACCAGCCAGTGAGTGTTGTGATCAAACACCTTGACGAGCATGAGGTACATGTTGTAAGCCTCCACTCCATTCCATAAGAGCGACACTAGGACGAAGTAGTAGCGCAGCGCGTTGGCCGCGACACAACCGAGTTTCGTGGCGCCAATGATCTGGGTGATGTAGAGCACTATGAGAAGTGCGATGAGGGAAGACAGAGCGGGTCTTCATAACCTCACACATTATGGCTACACGTTAAACTTCTGTTGCAAATAACCGAGTAGCAACTCGAGAAAACCAGAAATCATAAAACGGCTCACCTGAAAAGAGCAAAGGTGAGAAGGGTGAGAACGAGGCAGGTCAGTGAAACAACCCGGAACACGTGACTAGCCAAGTACAGCTCTGCAATGTAGGGAAAGGCCTGGTAACAAATCACTGAGGGGTTAATTCACCTCAGTAAACCGACGCTGTATGATTCGAATTATCACGAAATGTTGTTAAACTAGACAGATGATCATAGTATGGTCATATATACAATACTTAAGCTACAACCTTATATGTGACAGGTAAGTTGTCAACAGCATACGTGTTGTAATGACGTGTAAAACAAAGAAGCAGAATCATGCCAGCATGCATATCATTTGTGTTTCTAATTGTTTTAATGTTACTACACATACATAACATAGATAACTGCTCTCTAGTACTTAATTAACAAATGACCAATTAGTCTAATTATTATAATGTTAATGAAGTGCGCTATGCTGTCTAAATTTGCGGTATGATTCGTCAATGTCTTCCTGATGAAACTAAGATATAATCTTAGTACGCAGGCCGTATAGCATAACCTTCTCAAAATGATACAAGGCAACAACAGTCATTGAGGAACAATTTCCTTCAAACTGCAATGAAAGACAAACAAATTCAACCGAGGCAGAAAAACATTGTCCATACAGCATACTTTAGAAAATAAGTCGCCATGGAAAAATTAATAAAGCCGATTAAATTAAATATGCTTTTGCTCACAGCATTACCCCTGGCCAATATGTCAACGTGAGTCATATCGTGTAATACCACGTTTTTTGGACGCGTGTATTCTTCATTAGCTAACAAACACACAACTAGGAGTGACTCATGGCACGCCATCAGCCATTCCTACGGGTAGTGATATGGAACAAAAGCCATCAGGAGAAGTGAAAACACCACATTTACTGATGTTCTGGCTGGCAAGATAGTTGCCTGAAGGGAACTGCTATTTCACTCACCAGAAATATGTAAATGCTGGCCGGTGTTCCTCCGGGAAAGATTGCAATAATGTGAAATAATGTGGGGTTAATTGTACTTATATTGAATGAAAAACAACCTTACCGACATGTAGTTATATTGTCACTGACATGTAATGTTTCACAGTACTTGTTTTCCGCGTAGTAATACCAGTTATCTAGTAGGTCTCCTAAAAAACAACAACGATATGCTTAAATTGTCACGCATTATACCCATGCTTATGCACGGCGATTGAAGCTGAAGCAACCAATGCATCCTTCGTCGTGTTGACGCTGGAGCAATACTCCCGAACAAAGAACATCTTTATACTATGAGGTTATTATTAAGTGGCAACCAACATAATTCACTATTAACAAAACATTGATTTTACCATTCGTGTCTTGAGGGTCTTTACTTGAGTTTGCACAATGCCCTGGCCTACCCTGCACCCGCAACAGTCAAACAACCCGAAATATATATATATATATATATATATATATATAGAGATATATATATATATATATATATAGATATATATAGAGAAGATATAGAGAGAGAGAGAGAGAGAGATATATCTCTCTAGATAGAGAGAGAGAGAGAGAGAGAGAGAGAGAGAGAGAGAGATATATATAGATAGTAGATATCTAGAGATAGATCTCTCTAGAGAGAGAGAGATTCTAGATCTCTATAGAGAGATATATATATATCTATATCTCTCTCTCTATATAGAGAGAGATATCTATCTATAGATAGAGATATATATATATATATATATATATATATACATAATATATAGAGATATACATATATATATATATTTATATTTACATATCTCTACTTTATATATATATATATATATATATATAAATATATATATATATATATATATATATATATATATATATATATATATATATATACATATATAGATACATATATATATGCCTTTACCTTGTGTCTCAAGAAGCCTTTGCCCTGTGTCTCAAGAAGCCGTTACCCTGTGTCTCAAGAAGCTCTTACCCTCTGTCTCAAGAAACTTTTACCCTGTGTCTCAAGAAGCCCTTACCGTGTGTCTCAAGAAGACTTTACCCCGTGTCTCAAGAAGCCCTTACCCCGTGGCTCAAGAAACCTTTTTCCCTGTGTCTCAATAAGGCTTTACCCTGTGTCTCAAGAAGCTCTTACCCTGTGTCTCAAGAAGCCCTTACCCTGTGTCTCAAGAAACCCTAACCCCGTGGCTCAAGAAGCATTTGCCCTGTGTCTCAAGAAGCCTTTACCCCGTGTATCAAGAAGCCTTTACCCCGTGGCTCAAGAAGCCCTTACCCTGTGGCTGAAGAAGCCTTTACCCCATGTCTCAAGAAGACTTTACCCCATGGCTCAAGAAGCCTTTACCCCGTGGCTCAAGAAGCCTTTACCCCGTGTCTCAAGAAGCCTTTACCCCGTGTCTCAAGAAGCCTTTACCCCGTGTCTCAAGAAGCCTTTACCCTGTTGCTCAAGAAGCCCTTACTCTGTGGCATCACAGGAATACCTCCATGTGTTGTTATTACCTTGTGCTATCTCACGAAGCCCTTACCCGTTTGCCTCTCAGGAATACACCAAGATATTGTTCTTACCTGGTGTTATTTCAAAACGCCCTTACCCTGTGACATCCCAGGAATACAACCAGGTATTTTTCTCACCTGGAGTTATTTCAAGGACCCCTTGCCCTGTGGCATCTCTGTCTCAACTTGATATGAGTCTTCTGGTGATCTGGCTCCCGTCAGTCTCCTGCTGCAACAGGTGTTCTAGTTGTGTTAACTGATGGATCAAGCTGTCAAACACAAACGATGTATTCCTCAATCAAACGACTGATGCTTGCGTCATTCTGCTTTAAAACGACGCTGATCAACATCGGAATTTAGAATTGATAATGTAATTCATGCAAAATATATTAATATATATATATAGCATTTATTCGCAAATCTAAGTGTACAAACAATTTAATGGTAGGTTCAATTGAACAAGTTTTTAAATAGTAGAATTATAAAATGCCAATGTAACAATTAGTTTCTGCTGATAAATACAATGCCTCTTCAAGGGTAAGAGAAGTCGGTGTATGATCAATTTCGCATTTTTCTGATTTGCATAACTTGGTCGGTCAGACCCACCTATAGGCGCTCATAGTCATCAACATTATTCGACACAATTAAACAATGCTTTGTATTTAGGACAAAATAAATGGCTTAAACCACTCACAGTCAATAGCTGCTGGCAGAGTACTCGATTTGCTGCTTCGTGTTACCCTCAGACCAGAAACCTTGACTTCTCTTGGCTGTTAAGGCTTCCGCCATGCGTTCTACCGACAGATTGTCCTGACTCCTGACAAACCATCTCGAAATCGTTCTATATTCACATTTGGTCTTAAGCATTATTTCCTTCACCAGACCAACACTTGGACTGCCGTTGCCGATCCATACACGATGACAAAATATTGACTGCTCATTATAAGGATTGGTTAGGGTTTTCCATCCCCTCCTTGACTTTCGTCTTATAGCAGGAATTGTTTTTTGCGCTGCTGATAAACATGCATTAAGAAGGGCTTCATGATAATCAATAATGTGATTCATGTCTGTTCCCTTAGCGACTCGGTAAATAAATATGTTGCGACTTGGTGCTGGTCCGCCTTTAGTAATGTCCGACTGACCTGGAGTTGTCCCCGTAACAGTCAGTCGACCCAAGAGAAGCCACCTCGTTATCCTCACCTGAGAGGTAGGGAACTGAAATCCCTCATCGCCATGGCTAGTCCGTTCAGTGGAGGTTAATGAGTATTAATTGCTGATTTTCTTATGATGTCTAGTCTTGTGAGACAGTATCACACACTGTGCTTCCACTGGCCGGTGTACAGCAACGACTGCGTCATTGGTGATGTCGCTGCAGCCGCCGCATATCTGGGAGGAAATAACACGGGATTGCTCTCAGAGTGTGGTCACAATTCAAGTCTATTGCACCTTTCACTTACACTTATTGGGTGCGCTTCAGCGGGCTTTGCTATGGAATGTGGCCAAGTTAGTGCGTCGACCGCAAACACGGGAAGCTTTTCATATATATACTTATATATTTATATACATATATATAAATAAACTCTCCACAACAATTCCTTTGCATTCACAACTTCGTCCATACTTTGGTTATGCTCTCAACAGGCGAGTTGTTGGCCACGTAGGTCAAAACTGGTCCAACAACAACCTGCGCGAACAACTCGCTCCCGTCCGGCATGGCTGGAGTTTCGTGAATTATTGGTTGATCAGCTATCATTATTGTACTTCAATGTTCTCAAATGTCGCCTCCTTGACACAAAATCTGGCCAAATGCTTCCTTATAACGTTTGTGAGGTCTCAGTAACCATCCCAAAAAGTTACAAAATATTCCCCACTCATAGCATCCCGAGCAGTTACAGATACCGACATTGTCACGTGGATCCCCCGCCTCTGTCGCATTGGACCTGCTAGATTGTCACTAATCATCCCCACAGATTCTCATGCTTACCTGAATTGTCACTAAATCATTCCTCACACACTTTCTGCCATGCTTTACTGCATTGTCACTCGAATCATCCCCCGTCCTCTCTATTACCCCTGCTATCCAATCCCCCGCATCTGAATCTAATGCTCCTTACAAGCACCGACATCATGGAATCCCACGAAATAAAACAATGGTTCTGAAGAACGTGCTATCCTTTCACTGACATGCTGCGTGTTGCCACGATCAAGGAAACACCCAGGTATTGCTAAAGCTAATTTCAATAACCTACGCAATCAACCCATGAATACACGACGGCATAATTCCACACAAAGCCCTTACCAGGGTCGTCACTATTCCATTGATTGCCATTGTTACTTTATAATGTTATCCTTATCCTATCAGCCGCTGGAGTGGCAAGCAATCAAACGGATCGTAACAGACGGATGTTGAACCAGCGCATAATTAGCCATCATCAGTGATTGTTAAAACTTATTTGCTTCTAATGGATACGTGCAGAAATTCAGGCATAGTCAAAATCGCTTCAAACACTTTACTTTAAGCAATCACAACGGTTCACCAGATGGTGTACTACTTTTTTTTATAGCATCGTTGGCGTCCATTCTCGACCAACTCCAAACTATACGATCATACAAAGAACAATCCATGGGACGCAAGCTCAAAACCAAGTGGCGACTGCGCCGTACACCTGCCGCCCCAACTGACAGAGAAAGTCGCACACTTCTGCTAATGGACTCCTGTACACCCCGCTGACAGGATGGTCCGGGAATAATACTCACCAACAATTACTGCATGTAACGCGATAAAGAGCAGTTGACTTCCTCTGCCCTTGGGTCATTCTCGGATTGTCACCAATAATACCCACCACAATTATTCATTGTCAGCATGAATCATCATGCTAAGTACAATACCCAAATTGTTTCACCTTAACCCTTACTTCCGTAATAAGAACCGTTATGACCAGACCCAAGACAGCGAGGTAAAACCTGAGGATGATAACACTCTGGGGATAAGCACTAAGCCATTGTCAGGTACAACACCCTGGACACATCTAGGTGTGGGTCAAATCCCTTGGACAAGAGGAGCAGTTTAAGTGATTGTCACAGGCAATATCCCTTCATTCGTAATTTCTGATTGCTTTGGTGGCATCCCACACATTTGCTTCATATGTTTTCTATATACGATAAATATGCATTCACAACCCTACTGTAAGCTTTGCATTCCACGTGGAAGCCATGGAATGCCCGTTGGTCGACAACGAGATCAGCGATCAACCAAGATGAGGAGGCGCTCCTTAAACCTGACGCACATCCCGTGAGATACAATCAGGCTTTGTAACACAATTTTATGATAAATTGCTCAGTAGAGGATTTTTTTAACCTTTCCTAACATAAGGGAAGCTATGATCATGCACTGGTAATATATAGTGTATGATGCTTACTAAACCGCAGTACATGAACGCAGTGATGAATGTAAATTATTATAAAAGCAATATAGTACGCTGAAGACGAACAACGACTGACCCCAATCGACAAAGGCTTGCCTTGGTGACAGCCAGTGAGTGTTGTGATCATAACACCTTGACGAGCATGAGGTAGCCTGTTTGTAAGCCTCCACTCCATTTCGGAAGAGCGACCTAGGACGAAGTCTTAGCGCGCAGCACGTTGGCCGCGACACAACCGATTTCGGTGCGCCAATGATCTGGGTGATGTGCATATAAAACGTGCAATGATGTCAAATTGCGATGAGGGAAAGACAAGCTGAATGAGGATGTGTGTGGGCCGTCCTCGGCGGGTCTTCATAACCTCACACATTATGGCTACACGTTAAACTTCTGTTTGCAAATAACCGAGTAGCAACTCGAGAAAACCAGGAATCATAAAACGGCTCACCTGAAAAAGAGCAAAGGTGAGAAGGGTGAGAACGAGGCAGGTCAGTGAAACAAGGATGAATGTAAACACCGTGACTAGCTAAGTACAGCTCAAACGACTATTAGGGAAGGCCTGTATAACAATCACTGAGGGTTAATTCACCTCTCGTCATTCAAACCGACGCTGTATGATTCGAATTATCACGAAATGTTGTTAACTATGACAGATGATCATAGTGTATGGTCATTATACATCAACTTAACTTACAACCTTATATGTTGACAAGTAAGTTGTCAACAGCACTACGTGTTGTAATGACGTGAAAAACTGGAAGAAGCAGAATCATGCCAGCATGCATATCCGCACACATTGTTTTCTAATTGTTTTCTGTTTGTTACGAGTAGCAACTCGAGCAAAAAACACAAATCAAGACAGAACTCAATGCCAACTGAAATAGAGCAAAGGTGAGAAGGCTCTAATTAGTTTTTAATGTCAGTAACAACCTGATGAACATGATACTGCTCTCTAGTAAATTGAGGGGGTAATTCACCAATAGTAAACTTATTATGTATGATAATGAAACTATGCTGTCTAAATGTTGTTAAATTAGTCAGGCTTCATTAGTATGTGTCAATATGACAAAACTAAGCTCAAAATCTATGTACAGGTAACCGTCGCATACGTGAGCATAACCTTCGTGTCAAAATGAATGAAAGGCAACAATCATGCCAGCATGCATACATTGGAGTTTTCTAAACAATGTTTCCTACACATCAAACATAGCAAACTGTCTTGAGTACAAATTAACAAATGACCTATTAGTTAATTTGGATGCTGTTGTTAATGAAGCCCCTGCGCTGCGTCCCCAAACTCAAAGCCCTTACCCCGTGGTCAAGAAAAACTTTCACCTTTTCCCTGTGCCATGGCTTTACCCTGTGTCTCAAGAAGCTCTTACCCTGTGTAAGAGCCCTTACCCTGTGTCTCAAGAAACCCTAAATTAAAGCATTTGCCCTGTGTCTCAAGAAGCCTTTACCCCGTGTATCAAGAAGCCTTTACCCCGTGGCTCAAGAAAGCCCTTCTCAAGAAGCCTTTACCCCGTGTCTCAAGAAGCCTTTACCCCGTGTCTCAAGAAGCCTTTACCCGTGTCTCAAGAAGCCTTACCCTGTTGCTCAAGAAGCCCTTACTCTGTGGCATCACAGGAATACCTCCATGTGTTGTTATTACCTTGTGCTATCTCACGAAGCCCTTACCCGTTTGCCTCTCAGGAATACACCAAGATATTGTTCTTACCTGGTGTTATTTCAAAACGCCCTTACCCTGTGACATCCCAGGAATACAACCAGGTATTTTTCTCACCTGGAGTTATTTCAAGGACCCCTTGCCCTGTGGCATCTCTGTCTCAACTTGATATGAGTCTTCTGGTGATCTGGCTCCCGTCAGTCTCCTGCTGCAACAGGTGTTCTAGTTGTGTTAACTGATGGATCAAGCTGTCAAACACAAACGATGTATTCCTCAATCAAACGACTGATGCTTGCGTCATTCTGCTTTAAAACGACGCTGATCAACATCGGAATTTAGAATTGATAATGTAATTCATGCAAAATATATTAATATATATATATAGCATTTATTCGCAAATCTAAGTGTACAAACATTTAATGGTAGGTTCAATTGAACAAGTTTTTAAATAGTAGAATTATAAAATGCCAATGTAAACAATTAGTTTTCTGCTGATAAATACAATGCCTCTTCAAGGGTAAGAGAAGTCGGTGTATGATCAATTTCGCATTTTTCTGATTTGAATAACTTGGTCGGTCAGACCCACCTATAGGCGCTCATAGTCATCAACATTATTCGACACAATTAAACAATGCTTTGTATTTAGGACAAAATAAATGGCTTAAACCACTCACAGTCAATAGCTGCTGGCAGAGTACTCGATTTGCTGCTTCGTGTTACCCTCAGACCAGAAACCTTGACTTCTATTGGCTGTTAAGGCTTCCGCCATGCGTTCTACCGACAGATTGTCCTGACTCCTGACAAACCATCTCGAAATCGTTCTATATTCACATTTGGTCTTAAGCATTATTTCCTTCACCAGACCAACACTTGGACTGCCGTTGCCGATCCATACACGATGACAAAATATTGACTGCTCATTATAAGGATTGGTTAGGGTTTTCCATCCCCTCCTTGACTTTCGTCTTATAGCAGGAATTGTTTTTTGCGCTGCTGATAAACATGCATTAAGAAGGGCTTCATGATAATCAATAATGTGATTCATGTCTGTTCCCTTAGCGACTCGGTAAATAAATATGTTGCGACTTGGTGCTGGTCCGCCTTTAGTAATGTCCGACTGACCTGGAGTTGTCCCCGTAACAGTCAGTCGACCCAAGAGAAGCCACCTCGTTATCCTCACCTGAGAGGTAGGGAACTGAAATCCCTCATCGCCATGGCTAGTCCGTTCAGTGGAGGTTAATGAGTATTAATTGCTGATTTTCTTATGATGTCTAGTCTTGTGAGACAGTATCACACACTGTGCTTCCACTGGCCGGTGTACAGCAACGACTGCGTCATTGGTGATGTCGCTGCAGCCGCCGCATATCTGGGAGGAAATAACACGGGATTGCTCTCAGAGTGTGGTCACAATTCAAGTCTATTGCACCTTTCACTTACACTTATTGGGTGCGCTTCAGCGGGCTTTGCTATGGAATGTGGCCAAGTTAGTGCGTCGACCGCAAACACGGGAAGCTTTTCATATATATACTTATATATTTATATACATATATATAAATAAACTCTCCACAACAATTCCTTTGCATTCACAACTTCGTCCATACTTTGGTTATGCTCTCAACAGGCGAGTTGTTGGCCACGTAGGTCAAAACTGGTCCAACAACAACCTGCGCGAACAACTCGCTCCCGTCCGGCATGGCTGGAGTTTCGTGAATTATTGGTTGATCAGCTATCATTATTGTACTTCAATGTTCTCAAATGTCGCCTTCTTGACACAAAATCTGGCCAAATGCTTCCTTATAACGTTTGTGAGGTCTCAGTAACCATCCCAAAAAGTTACAAAGTTACAGTTATGTATGTATGTTTGAATGTTTGTTTTGTATGTATGTATATATGTATGTATGCATGTATCAATGTATTAATGTATGTATGTTTGATTCATACATACATTCATACATACATTCATACATACATACATACATACATACATACATACATACATACATACATACATACATACATACATACATACATACATACATACATACATACATACATATACATACATACATACATACATACACATACATACATACATACATACATACATACATACATACATACATACATACATACATACATACATACATACATACATACATACATACATACATACATACATACATACATACATACATACATACATACATACTTACATACATAACTTTTGTATGTATGTATGTATGTATGAAGATACGTACATAAGTAAGTTTGTAAGCACGCACGCACGCACGCACGCAACCAGAATTTTGCTCACCGTATCACCAATAGAGGAGCTGCATCTGCGTAGAGGGGCGGCCCGGGACAGTCGTCAGTGACTACTACGACCACGTCGCATTGAAGACCAAGCATTCCCGGTAGGCGTATTTAGGCTGGTCATAGGAGTCCGTGGAATTGTGCCATAGATCGGGTATCGCCTAGGCATCACAGGCCTATGTGAGCGGTAGTTTTTTTTATTGAGCATTGTCTTATAATATATAATAATGTCAATGTTATCTTCTCTGACGTATTGACGATATCGACAAAAAAACGCTGCGTATATTTCAAGTAAAATCAAAATCAAAAGCATCATGAATAAATTTTGGTTACCACAGAACTGCATGCCCCTGCTCTTTCGACCCCTGCATATCTAAGTCTACTCTTTTGCTCACAAATAAAGTCAGAATGCTTGGAAGAATGAGTTAATCATCGACAAACATTGACCGCTGGGTCAGCTTTTATTATGTGATTGATCTAACTTGGAGTTCAATGGGACTAAAGCTTGATTTGGGCAACCTTTCAGGTGTAGCTGTCAATTATAAAACCATGGACAATGTGTTTCCCAAGTGTCCATGTAGTGCAATAAATTTGGTAATCATGTTCAATGCTACATGACAACAAACAGCAAAACCAGCAATACATTTGGTAATCATGTTCAATGCTACTTAGGCACATGACAACAAACAGCAAAGCCAACAATACATTTATATCTGGAGTAATTAGTTGACAAAAATGAGTTAAACAACATTATTTTCCTATTTCCCCAAGAAATAATAAATTCTTGTTTACTCCAGGATGTTAAGATATTTTGCCTTTCGCCGTTTCATCTACTGGGTGTAGACATAACAGAAAAGTGTTACCAGATGGCCTTTACAGAGGATACATAGAACAGAGCTGAGGAGATTTTCTTAGTAGTATTGAAGCGACATGGGTGTGCTCCCACAAGGATGTCCTTTGCTGGCTTCTCAAATTGAGCAGCAATATGGAGTGGAACACTCCTTTTTGCCGAAAGAACTTTCGCTAGTCTGTAACTGGGATATTTCTCACGGAGCACATTTACTTCTGTAATGAGGTTGTCAAAATAATCTAAAACATATCAAGTTAATAAAAGATTAGTAATAAATTGTCTTTGAATCATTAAATAGAATGCTTGGTCTTTTGTGCCAGTATAATACCAGCATTGATAAATGGTAACCCTATGGGCACAGAGAGATTTGTTTATCATAATGAATGCCAGCATTACATTATTGTCTAACTTATATTTACACATATTGAACAACAAATCCTGTGATATATACCAACCAAAAGAGATGGGAACTTTGACAGGCTTCATCACTGATTCTCACCCATGTAATTGCAAATCGTTGGCATGGCATCTTGGTGAAGCCTAGGTTGTTTTAAAAAGCCCAGACTTCTGAGCAGCTCGGGGTCTCATTGGCGTCCCTCTCAAAGTTGTCGGAGCAAAGGACAGTAGTTTTGGTCGACTTCCAATCCTTCCTCTTCACCTTTACAATCCAATTCTTATGCATGTTTCAATTTTTCGAGAACCGAAAGAAACTCCTACACGACCTCTCGTCGTTTCTACACCCAACCGCACAACGATTAGGCATAGTCCACACTGTGAGTGTAACAAACCGTGAAGATCCTTTTTATAAACCATCAACGAGCCGTGACGAAAATGGCGAAGTTTATTGACCTTCGTGATCCGCGAGCTTCGAGCTTGAAAATAAATTGTATCTGTGATCTTTAACAGACCATTGGTGCATCGGCAGAGCTAAGTTTTCTCACAGATTCGAACCTGAAATGAGCGATTCAGACGTCTCTGATGAAGCAAATAAAACCATCGGCGATGCCACTGCTGCGTCTGGGGGTCTTACTCGCGCGGGTCATTCTGCCCAGGACATCGGGCAGCTGCAGAACAAAGCTTGGTAAGCTGTCGGATCGTATTTATGCATCAGTTCATAGTATCTGTGTCGGTATGTAACGAGAGAAGTCAAGGCAAAAACTCCAAAGCTGTTGTAATCCATTGAATTACATAAGTTCAAACATATAATGTATATTGACCATCGAGTTGGTGGGAGCCTGGATAACACCAAAGCCACGGAAGTTTATTTATGGACCCAAGTTACATGAATGTTTAAACAGAAGGCCCATGGGTGCATTTGGAGAACTTGGCAAAACTATATCAGTAAGTTTAAAAAAATTCCAAACCGGCCCAAACTTGACCAAGTTATTATGAATTTATTGATGAGATATAATTTCCTTCGATGACCTTGACCTTAGTTTATAATCAAGGTTGAAATTAAACCTCGTGGTTGTGAACATATTTGACACCTCTGCGCAATATCAACACCGTCTAATTAGAAAAAAATATTTCGAAAATATCTTGAAAATTGCGATCTGTATAGGATAACAACATGAAGAACGAAAATTCAAAAATCGTGACCTGCATTGCTAAACAAAATTGTTTACAAGCAAACTAGGTCAAAATGAAACCTATGGGTGATGTGCATAAATAACACATTCAATTGATTTATTTAATTTCGAAAATATGTGGAAAATTTCGACTTGTATTGCGAGACAAAATAGAGCTAAGCTTTCCTTAAAATAAATTGTAAATAGTTTATATTTTTCAATTACACTTGTTGTGATAGTTCAATGAAACGTTTTAAACCAGAGATGCATGGCTAATATACGGTAATATTTTTTCCCAATAAATAGAAATGAAGAAATTTTAATGGCACTTCTTAAGAAGTCATCTACATTTTTAACTCAATCAATGTATGCTAAAATCCACTCAGCATCGGATAAGCAGTGCTCTGAATATTTGTACTCTCAAGTGACCCCTTTATTCAAGGAGCTCGACTAAAGAGTTTATGCCTTTGCTAAGAGGATTCACTCTGAGCAGCTCTGCGATGATCGCTTTCCTAATAATAATACACAGCCATGGGCTAGGTGGCGCTACCTTGTAATAAACAAAATTGCATGTATATACTGGGTTAACGTCATTGCAATGAGAGCAGGAAAAGTAACGTAAAATGTCGCTGGTACAGCCATGAAACTCGGCACAGTTATTGTATTGGTACAGGTATTACATTAAATGTTGTTGTTGTACACTCGTTTCATTTAATACAGTTGGTACATAGGGTACAGTTGCTACTCTCCGTAAAGTTGTTACACTTGGCACAGTTGTTACCCTGAGTACATTTGTTACACTGGTTACAGTTGTTTCACTGGGTACATTTGTTACTCTGGGTTGAGTTGTTATGCTGAGTGCAAAAGGGCGCAATTGTTATACCTGATACTGTATTTGCCCTTGATACCGTTTTTACACTGGAGAGAATTGTTAAACTGGTTACAGTTATTTAACTCGGTACAGCTGTTAAGCTGGGTACAGTAGTTACTCTGTAAACATTTGTTCTATAAGGTGGAGGTGTTGTTACCCTGGTCATAGTTGTTTCCCTGCGTAATGTTGTTACCCCGATCTTCATTTTTGCCTGCCAATATCCAACAACAATACTCCCACCCCCTGGTGTAGGAAAAGTGGTGACTGAATACTTTACTTTTTTTCGCAAATTTGTTTGATATTTATTATCTGAGCATTCGATGATAGGTTGTTTGACTAATTCTGGGTGTAGAGGATATGTTATCTGGACTACAGTGAAAATAGATGACAGGTGATGTGTGTGTTGTAGTGAGTATAGATTACACGCTATGTTACAGCAGTGCACTGACACAAATCGTATTACACAGGTTGATGTCAAGCGTCGCCCATAAGGTACGCCATTTTGCAGATTAGTGCATACTAATTTTGAATGCTTTTCTTCAATGATATTTGCGGATCCTGATGTAAAGCTGAACTTCCAAGACATAAACGGAACTCTTCAGTTGAGGGTGATCACTTAAGAGAACGTGGCTCTAATATGCTAGAATATATGCGAGGCTGGGTTGATATATACTATAATACAGTGACGTGGAAAATATATAGCATACACCTCACATTCAATATATGACAACATTAATTAGGTGTACTCTTTACGTTATCGGTCCTAGCAGGTAGATATGCTAACATGGAAGTATTTATTACATTATCTCATTTATTATCTCATTAGCTTTGTCGCTCTCTGGCATATACACTCTAAAAGCATACTTTCGGTGTGGTATATTCATAGATATACATTTATTCACTGATGAGTTCTTTTGTAGAATACAATCGTGAGCTGACTGATCTATGGGGATACACAAATGCATGAATTAATCTCGGCAACCCATCAAGCCTCCTCATCGATGTTCTATTCTGGTGCATTTGTGTTGCATGTTAAACGATACCTGTATGACGATCAAGTGCTTGACATCGATACTTGCCAAGGCCCTCCCACATGGCATTTTCATCAATAATATACCATTTGCGCTGTCTACGACAACAATTGACTAAAGTTTTACGACAATTGGATCATTAATTTCGATTTTATAAGTGCTTGATAGTTTACGGTCGGTTTTTTGTTTATCAAAACAAAAACCCCCAAACGAACAACAACTAAATCGTAAACCGTAAACCGTTCTTCATAATGAAAACGCTACAAAAATCTGTTAGTGTTTCTACGATCGAATTATTTTCAAGGGAGATATTGAGGATATAATATTTGTTTCGATGACCTTGACCCCAGTTTGCCTTCTAGATCGCACCTTGTATTTCAAAAAATGATTTCTAAAATATATTGAAAATTGCGATCTGTATCACGTGACAAGCAACCTTAAATATTAACTCAGAAGCTAACCCACGATAAGCCAAGAATTCAATTTGCCAATTGATGAACTTGGCGACGAGGTAAAACAACAAAATTACCTGTATTCGGTTGTTTGCGCAGTCGCGCGCGCCGCCCTGGTGAGCGTTATGAAACTAACTTCTGTTCAAAAGTTTACAATTACATTACACTTTCAGAATGTGTAAACTGTTTTAAAATCAAATTATAAACCATGGAGGTATCAAGCATTGAACTTTAGTCACTTTTTGAAAAGTTTAATGCTTTGGCAACCGGATATGACGTCATCAACATCCATAAAATTTTACGATGCAACTAACCATGTCACTGACAACCTTCGATAAATTGTTTGTTGCAATGGAACGGGCATGTTTACTAAGTTGGGCCATGTCAATGTAGAAGCTCATTGACACAAATTGTAAACAAAAAACAACTAATATTAAGAAATAGAGATGCACGTGGATATAAAGTAGGCCTTATCAAAGTTGATGTAAATTAATTCTGAGCTGGAACATATTTAGGATAGCAAGTACAACTGTTGTTTTCTTTACGAAATTAGCCTATAAATGAATGCATTAATTGACTTAACAAAATGAAGGTTATGGTATTATTATCATGGTCAGTATTACATCCGAGTTTCTATGAATATACACAGCTAAAACATATTTGCCATTCGTCAGTTATTACACACATTAATATCCTCAACACTACATCATGTTTGTGTGAGTGTGGCTACTGTCAACCAATGGTAGAGGTTGAAGAATATGCATGCTGTGTGGAGATTGTTCGAGTGATGACCTCCATAAAGCCCCATTTCAAATGGTTGCATAACCCAGCATCTTGGTTTCAGACACATCTGTATAAACCCTTGGACCTTGCAAGTGGCATATTTCTTGGCCCTTGTTAGATAATTATAACTATTATTTACTAACACATACAAAGGCTTATTAATGAATCAACAATATCACTTGTTATTTTTCAGGTATTACAGACAGTTTGTTCAGTGGTCCCTTTACCAGTGCTGTTACAACAATATGAGATAACTTCCCAGCACCAGACTATCAAGCATTCCTCTACCCTTCACCCACGTAGGACTTGTCTTGATACATGCGGAACCTACTCTGGTGTGCCTCTATAGCTTGTCGTTGATCATGTCGCACCACAGCTACACACACCGGAGGTTGTGCTTCTGTCGTGGGCAGGTTTGGCTCGTTGCAAAGCAGCAGGAATCCAGCCATCAGGCGTTTGACATACTTGTCTGACAGCAGAGACCTTCGCAAAAAGAGTAGGCACATCATCTGTCTTCAAGACCAGCTTACAACGTGGTATCCAACCAAGCTGTTCTCTTAGATTCGGTGCCTGCTCAAAACATCCCTCTGTTAAATAAACCGAACACACAAACGGGTACATGCCCGGGTCCGTTCATTTGTCTCGTGATTGTTGTACCTGGCATGTCCATTGTTTCTTTAAATCGACCTTATCAGACAACTTGAACAAGCTCACGCCGTCCTCACTAGTACGCTAGCAAACCCCAACACAACAACGATTAACCATCGTATATGATAGGTCACATGATGGCTAAAACGATCAATGTCCAAAAACTGGAGACAATGTAAACATCGTGAAACTCCCTGCGTCTCTGAGAACCGAGGCTCCCTTTGCTGACGTCTCGCCTTGGTCTGACCGAGATCATGGCTGGCGTAGCGATTGTCGAGCGCGCTTATCTTAACTGATTTTTTTGTTAAAATTTGGTCTTAACTAATCAGATGCGGTGGTTATTGGACCGGTTTGAGTTTATTAAGTACCCATAATCGTGCCAGCCTCCGAATACGCATAATTTAAGAGAAACCCGTCCGGGTTTGAGAAAGTGGTGATTTTCGTCATTTGAGCGCCTTCACTGCCTGGTTCTACTCAAATGATATTGGCGAATTCAGCGTTTTGCTCTTATTTAATGGAATCCAATAGTATGACTATTTGCGGATTTCAGTTTTAGAAAACGGCACAGTATTTTGGCTCAAGGGCTTTGATTGTGCAGTCATAAAGGGGTGTGTCGACAGCTGGCTGCTGCGTTGTTTGTGCCGACACTCATGTATCATGTGATGAGTTTCTGGAAGTCGTCGGGTTTAAAAAAAACCGGTTGTAGGTAGTAACAGAATGGATTAGATCTTTCATCGGCCTATTATTGATAGAGAGGTCATTGCGGTTGGTCACGTGGTTAGCAAGCTTGCCCTGTCCATTTAATCCAAGCACATACGCACCTCGTGGCCCCTCCACAAAGGATGCCTGACTCAATTGAAAAAGTGCATCGAAATAATTGTGTGCCGATCATGCTATTTGCTCCCGTTGGTACCACCCCTCTGTATGTCCGGGTGAGGAATTAACATGCTATATCTGCATGCATGTCGACCGAAGTGCCTAATTTCCTACCGTGGTTGCTTCGTGAGTTCGTTCGTTCGCACATTAATAATGCAACCACCAACTGGCTACAGCATTACAAAGGGCGCGCCAGGAATCTCGACCCAGGAGCTAATAGTTTTGCAATAAAAGAATGACGCCCCAGCACTACCATAGCGTAACCATAACCACGTGGGGTTATTAAGTTGACGTCACTGAGGGCGAGAAGGAAGGCGTTCAGGTGTCATCAACCACACACTGGGCATTAAACCTATGTCGTAAATGAAACTGACAAGTCATTCTTAATAAACACACCCTCATGACTGCTTTACGGAGCGAGATGAAACTGTTAGGGTGGACGTTACTGCCAATGTGATGGCAAATTATGATAGGCAATATAAATAAATTAACATTAATTGAATTAATCCCTGGGTATATTAACTCAGAACCACGCCCACGTGGTTCACTTAGTTACGTTGGATGCGATTTGATTTCAGTTGACCGACAATAACGATGGCCACGAAAAATCTGTCACGACAATTAAGAGCTCAAGGTATAAGCATATTTTATTGTTTGAAATGACAGAAGATACTTGCATAATGATTTAGAGAAAATATTGAATATGTGAACATTTTGAGGTCTTTCAACTTCAATAGTCTTTTTGATGGCGCCGATATTTTTCACTCCAATGGAAACCATCCTAATGATAACTAAAAGCATTTCTAATACAAATATTTGCCAAAAATCAATAATTATTGTTGTACCTTAGAATACATTAAAGCGTTAATGATAGATGCGCCTTGCGAGACCACACATTGCTCCGAGCAATAACATGCTAAATCAAAGCACTGAAAGTCCTGGTGGACGGTGCCACCATCAGAAATAATTGCAATATGACATGCTTAGTAATTTCATTTGAACCAAATATATTGCCTTTATCGTCATTTGTAAAGATATTATTGTATGATTTTGATTACCTTCTTTATAGGATTTTGTTCAAAACTTGTTGAAACCTAAACCAAAAAACTCAATGGAAGCATATGCATATTAGTGAATTCTGAAAACTTAAAATATTACATTTTTATTGTATATTTATAATGTAATGTTCTCCAGGTGAATGTATTTGAAAATATCTGCATACAATATTTTTTTTTAAAAAACAAAGACGAGTATCCATTAATCAGTAAACATATATTAAAGGAAAGTTTGAGTATTTACAATGAACAGTTATAACGAAAATCAGATAAATTAACTTTACTGACTAGTAAATAGCAATTTTTGATGGTATATGGTAATAATGAGTGAGATCATATAAAGGCACATCATACATACATGGCAAAATAGAAAAATGTCAAAAATCCCAGCTCACCCAGCTGATCTGTTAGGTATATCTTTACACAAAAGGATACGTAATGGTCTATCCAAAAACAGTCAAAAGATGGTAACAGTTTTGATACAAGTAAAATAAAAACCCTGATGTTTCAAAAAGTATTACTCCATGCCTTCAAAAGTATATACATATTTCTTAATTCTCAAAAGGTGAAGAGTAAAAATATAAAAAAAAAGTAAGCCAATCGACTAAACATCAATACAGAAATAATAGTTAAACAAAGGAAAAGGGAACAACAAAACTTCTATGAACATGCAAGAGATAATTACACCTGAGAATTGAATAGGAATATTGATTAAGCAACAGAAAGATGGCCAAAAAATTAAGATAATATTTTAAGCAATGATTTGTTGTTAGCATGGACCTTTTTGTAACTCTAAACGAAATGAAAAAAGTAGTGATTGCGTCTTTGTACATGCGAATGTATATTGTACTAAAATACAAAGGCTAAGTACATAAAACAAAAACATTTTTGTAAATGATGCAATACATTATTTCACAACTAATGAACAGTTCTCTACAATTGCTCCCCTTTTCACAAATTTCATAGCCACAGGCACATGAGAAATGAAAAATGCTTCAATGTCGTCCTCTGTTGCTGTCTGGAGCATTTCAGCGTTGATGCTGATGACGTCTCCTGTTGATGTCAAGAGGTCAGCTGTTTGACCATCAATGCTGACACTATCGATTGTAGCAACAAAATCTTCCAGTGGGCTTCAGCTGCCTGTTAAAATGATAAAAATATGGGCTAAATGTAGAAGAAATGTAGCCTAAAATTATGAACAAGAGTTGAATTACAAGTACATGTAGTTTATTTGAATGCTTTAATTTCAACCACTTTAAATTTTGATCACCAGAAACATATTTTTTTAATATTTCATTATTGACTTATAATTATTTTAAAAAAATCATATATCAATACATGAGTTTCAGCGGAAGATAACAACTAGATCTACTAATGTTATTCGTTATTTACTATTTATGCAATATCCTGACAGTATCAACTGAAGATATCAACTTGCTTTGCTAATGTTATTTGTTATTTACAATTTATGCAATATATCGTGACAGTATCTTTACTGTATATTTTAACATTCACTCAGGGAGAGCCTCTTTTAAAGTAATTGCGAATTTCGCACCTTTCTCAACTGTCTGTGTCAATACTAGAAAAGCAGAGCTGTTACCTAGCTCTTTGGTACAAAGATTTATGAACATACACTAAAAATGTCATGGAATAAAGGCACAATTTTAAAGCTCTTCAAATATAAATCTCAACTCTGCTGGTTTATTGCCGAATATCCTGTATAGTTTACAATGGAAAAATATGCCAGACCGCCTCATGTGACGTCATTTAAACACTTTACTGAGTTTTTTGTCATTTTACTTGTGTTATTAAGTATGGTTCTGTCATAACTAGGCTCGTATTGTTACAATAAATGCCGTATATGATGTGAATATGTGGCATGTGAAACAGATGCTTAAGTTTTTCTAAATCAATTAAAAAGATTTTAATAAACATTTGTGATATTGTGAGTTGTTCTATAATTCTGATGTTGTAAAAATTAATAGTTTACCTTGACTTTCGATCGATTTGTGGAGGATAGGGAAGCATCTCCCGTGAACATTTTCACCACTACATCAGTAACACTGACGAAGTCTCCTGTCTTAATGTCTGCATCCGCAGCTTCCCTCCACAATGTCACCTTGGCTTTTACTGAGTTTTCTTTCAAGGTCACCACCTTGATTTCTACGTCTTCGCCCCTCACTTTTACAGTTCGCTTGGCCTCCTCCTAGATAATCACAACATGTGTATATCATTCATTAGCATAATATCATAAATAGGTGTCAAACGTATTAGGATATATGTCTCTGAAATACATAACTTATAGATATATGCGCAGTAAATGCTGAAGTGTTTAAAAAGTTGTGAATCGCTTTAAGATTTATAATTATCGTAATTTTACAAATAAGCAATTTGTATTCGATTTACAACCTTTAAGTAAAGAAGAAACGTTATCAAATGATGTGTCTATTGCGTTTTATATCTTTGAAAAAAAAATGCAGTATATTGTTAACATTAGTTCTCAATTTAATGAATATTAAATAGTAACATAGTTGGTATGCACATAACATTTATTGATTACATTGCTACTGTGGAATAATACCGAATTAGATGATTAAATTCTCCAAGTACAAAAATGAGAAGAGGAATATTTTCTATAGTATATTAATGACAAGCACTACTCAGAACAAAACAAATGTGTTAGTATCAAGTACCTGCACAAGACGTCCACATACGGACACCCGCTTCTTTGCTGGAGACTTCAAGGCAGCTTGAAGTGGTACCACATCAGCTGGCGGAGGATGTATAATTGCCTGGCCTTGGGTTGGATGGTCGTCTGGGATGACCATCTTTGCAGTGACAATACCTTGGTGTTTTTCGTCACCACAATGTGACGGAGTCATCTGTCTTGTGGATGACGTCCCTCATGACTAATGACGTTCCCGACGTGAACTTGCAGAACTTGTTTTCATCATATATCTTACATAAAATGCATGTTGTTGCATCGCTAATGGCAGCACTCATGCATTTGCGGTCGCTACCGTCCTGGCCCCGGTACTTGCTGGCCTCGTCGGACGCAACGACCACTACCCTCAATGGCTTGCTGTAAAGACCAGAGTCCCTTTTGTCAAAGAGGTCATTGATGGCGGGACATCTGGAACAAAGAAATATTTTTTTCACTCGTTATATGATTAATTTTTTTGAGAGCATAACAGGTTTAACATGGATAGTCAATAAACTGAAGACCTAAATGGCTATGACACACGTGGAATAGTTAGTCATTAATACAACATTGATCTCTAGAAGCAAAGATATAGTATAAGCTTTCAACCTTTTTTTCTCAATTCTGTAGGCAATAATTTGTAAATATATTAGTTTTTTTTTTTTCAATGACTCCTCTATTCATTTATATATCACCAAAAAGCTAATGTACAAACTATGTACAATTTGATTGTAATATCATAGTAGAGTATTTTATGAAATAACTATTGCATCTATCAGCTTCTAGTATTACTACTTCATATTCCAGTAGTATTAACTTTTTATTCTTTAAAACTTAGTAACATGGAGTACAATTGGATTAAAAAAGAACATTGATTGGCTAACCGGTAATTTATGCATATAGTCCAAACCCCGGTTCCACTCCACAATGCCATAAATAATTGTATGTGGGCTTAAAATTTTATTTATCTTAATGGAAAATAAATAAAACTTGTTGAGCACTAGAAATAATGCCCTGACTTCACTGTCTTATTTTCCAATGATCATTTAGATCAATTAAGAGATATGATCACATTTTCTGTCACAAAATACATATGTGAATACCATCAGCTATAAATTTGACAACAAGGTACAAAGGTTTGTGGTAGGAGTAGTATGATTCCAAAGTACCATACGATGACAATTGATCTGTGTCAAATTTTGTGTATATATGGTCCAAATATGTACCATAATCTGTTGTGGCAGAATCAATTATCTGATGAAGTTGCAGTTTCGTCCGAAATAGCTGTGGTATTGTATGGGCACCTTTGTTATCATGATTAAAGTCACCCATTAATATTATCTTGGCATTTTCTGGTATAATCTCAGACAGATGCTGGAGAAATGTTGTGAAATTGACAACTGAAACTGCCGATGGCGGGAAATACACAAAGCCAATGAAAATATTGCCGCCTAGCATAGCTAGTGCAACCTCAACACACCCAAACGTGTACACTGCAATTTGGCGAACAATATTTTTATGATACACAGCAATACCATGTGCAGACTGCCCACTTTCTGAACAAACCATGTCAAATCCACCAATTTCATATCTACTAGTACCACATGACAGCCCAGACACTCTTGTTTCAACAAAACCTACTACATCTGCTTCCATCAAATTGTGTTCATGTTTGATGTTTTCGATGTGTTTTCTTAATGATCTGCAATTCTGGAAGCACACCGTTATTTCTCCATGTGTTTTCAAGCTCAAGTCTGGTAAACAAGGTTGTATGCATCTGCTATTTCTTAGCCTATCCATTTCTGTAGCAACATCTTGAGAAACACTGATTTTGTCTCCATTCAGATCTAAAATATGAACATCAGACAGACTTGTAACTCGACTGAATCCAACATAATGTATATGATCAACTCGTGACGAACCAAAATGCAAGACAGCTCCTGTTTTTATAGTAGACCCCTGGGCTTTGTGAATGGTCTTACCGGCAGACATTTGTTTTGGAAACTGTCGGCGCGTGACAAGGTATGTTTTGTAATACTGAATAGTAAAACGTCTACACGTCTCCAAAATAGGTGTCTATGATGAATGTATACCTTCCTGATACAAATGCTTATATCGCAAACGCCAGCTTTGACCAATTGTCATATCATCAAACAGTATCCACACAATGCTACATCTACAGGAATTTTGCACTCTGAAATCGATTTTTTTGACAGTGCATGATGCACCATTGGTAATACCATCCCCAGTGTCTACATTCAGACATATTTCACTAGGTAAACCTAGTCCAAGTGTAAGTTTCTGTGAAAGGTTCATTGCCTTGCTTGCATCTTTTGGAATTCTTGACAAAACGATTTCGGTCAGAGACTTGTTCAAATCCCCTGATATAGAATCAATTGCGTCGATAAACTACCATGTTTGACAGTATGGAAGTGTTATGCGCAAATACATCTTTTTTCCTGCAGAACAAATGTGGTAAATCTTTCAGACCATCATGTTCATGACCTTGAAGGTCGATTGTGTTGCTTTCTTAATGTCTCTATATCTTCATCTGTATGTTTGCATTCTCTCAGCCTGTTTAAAAGAAGGGCAAATGCATGATCGTGCTTTTGTCGCATAACTGTTTGCAACTCAAATAAGTCAAACAGATCAACCCATAGATTTGTAGCCATACAGGAAAGATGTGTTGTGTTGTAGAATTGAGAAAATATCCACGAATCGAAAACAGGCTTTAGCTGGAACAGATCATCAACAGCAAGGATACTCAAACCACCAAACGCAACAGTAGTTCCCATGATTTCTTGCAGTCGTAAGTTGACAAAGTTCATCATATTTCGCCCAACCATGGCAATTTCATCCATGATGACAACCCTCACATCATGAAAACGTGCACGCATTGTATTTAGTTGTTGCATATCCAGTGGTTTAAAATGAGAACCCTGACTGACTGGTATGCAGAAGGCAGAATGTACTGTACAGCCACCTATATTATGAGCAGCGTTGCCAGTTGGGGCACATAACAAAACCTTTGTAGTATTTGGGTCCTGATCTCTGAGATGATTGTAGTATTTAAGGAGTGCTTGGTAGACAGCCTTGATTAGCACACTTTTTCCAACTCCAGCACCACCTGATAATAAGGTGTAAAATTGCACAGCGCCTGTCTTCACATTATGAAAGATGTGATAAAAGATAGTCTTTTAATCAGGATTTAAATTGCAGACAGTTTGAAGGTATTTATCATTGTCTATTTCATTGTGAGGCAACATGTCATTTGCAACACGTTGTCGAGCCACACCTATGTCTTCTCCAATGTCATAATCTTCACAGGCAGCATCTGCGCCAACACCAGGATCGAAACACCCATACATTTCTGTTGCTGTAGTGCCTTCTTCAGAATCAATCAAATTTTGATGATGACCCTCAGGATGAACAAATAGATAACTGTGTTCGTCATGATGAGCACTTTCCAAAATACGTGTCTCATACTCTTCAGATTCTATTTTCTCATAATGTAACCTGTTCACAGATATTTCATTCACGTTTTCATGATAGCTTTGTTCAAATGTCTGAAATCCATGTAACAAGTCATGCATCTCATCTCGCCAATGGGTAAACAGCATGATTTTCTCACGAAAGTGTTCCTCCTTGTCATCGTTGAATGCAGTGCTATGGCTGTATGTTACTTTTTGACGTAAACGTTTCCTCACTTGCGTTCCACATGGAAATTGTACAACCTTACCACATGCATCAACATCATCATCATTTTTACAATTATCATTTTCCAAATCATCATCATGATCATAGTCATAGTTTGACTTTTTTTGAAGAGGATTTAGTCACATGCTTCTGTTTTTTGCAAAATCTGCATAGCACAGCTGTTCTAATTGTTTTGGTCGCCTTTTATATCTCTTAAGAACATTGTCAGATTCAACATTTTTTGAATTTTTCTGACAAAGACTTTAAAAGACTAGTTCTACCATCTGGTTTTGAGGTATCAACATATATCACATCCCTTGTGCTTCTTCGCAAAGGCATCTGCAAAACTAAATATACTGCCTCCTGGGCACCTATTTCTACACTTGAAAGGAATTCTTCTAACCTGTTGTCTTATGTCACTGTCCATCTCCCTGGCCTCAGTGCATGTAATAGGTTGGAAAGACCACGCTGACCTTTACATATAAATGACACAATATATGACACACATGCAAATGGATCAAGTATATACTGAATGTCCATGTTAGCCTCCCAGCAAGTAATCAACACTCTGTTGTAGTTGTTTATCCTAACATCTGATAATGAGTGTTTCAAGAAAACCTTCGGCCTTTTAATAGTTGACCTGACAGCCATCAGATACTCTTCAAAGGTCATTTCTAGCTCTGCAAGGAATTCTGGAAATGGCAAACATGTATCTGCCTTTGTCTTATGCATTGTATCTATGAAGGACATTATTTTCTCATACTTTTCGGAGCACAGTGGAGCACTGTGGTCGTTCTCTAATGGATACAACACAGCAGTTTGTGGCATTGGAAGTATGTGAAAGTTGAATCCGCACTTGTCCTTTCCTTGTTTCCTACAAGTTGTGGCATGTCGGTGTGTCTAGTAATATATCGAAGTGGGTATTGTTTCATCCTTGAAAAATGTGACATATCTGTCCACAAATCCGGATATATCCAAATCAGTAGCGATTCCGTGAACTGGTGCACCTTTAATCCACATGAGCATGTGAATATGCGGAGACCCTCGTTGTTGAAATTCAAACCGGTAGAAGTAATCAACTATTTCACCAACTGGTTGTAATTTGTTCTTTAGAACATGTTTGATGAAGGCTTGCACGCGAAAGTCAAAATACCGAGTACATGTGTCAGGGTCTGATTTGATCAGCATACATTTCTCTTGCCATGTCAACTCCTGAATTTCCTTCGATGACAATTCTCTACCATGCACTAAATCCAGAATCAAAATGTTTTCACCTCCTAGCTCAAAATGTGTTCAACTCCAGCATCAAAACGTTGTCAACTCCAAGATTGTTCAACTCCAAGATCAAAATATGTTAAACTCCAAAGGTCAAAAGCAGTTTATAAAAGGCAGTTCACCCCCAAGATATAAACAGTAAACTGAGCTTCTAAGTTAAGACATTTAAATCTATATATCAGTTTATCTGTGCAGTAATTAACTCTTGTAATACTTTAAAATTATTAATGAAAACTCTCCTTATAATTCAATTTTAAAATACTGATCAAATCCTTTGCAATGTGCACTAATGTTCATTACCAATGTTTGTTTACATAACCTGATATGAAGGGCACGAACGTTTCTAAAAATGAATTTAGGTCATGGTTTGACATGGGATTGTTCACTAACTACGGACGAATTTACTCAGTATTTCAATCAAACACAATCAATATATTAACGCAGAACATTCATATAAAGTTTCAGTTATTCAGTTTATCCCGCGAAAACACGAAAATGGGACATGAACAGATAAATTATACTACTTATAACTAAGCAAACCTATAAGCATTTAAATGACATAGTAAATAATACTCACAATGACCTGAAGGCCAGGATATACGGCGTAAAATTTCGCGACTTGAACAATGGCGTTCTGAGTAGATAATCTATGATTCCGGGAACCTCCACGCGCTGCAACGCGATGCGCAGTAATATATACGATGTTTTGAATTTGTAGATTTATCTTTTTACACACGTCCTTTAAACAAAACCATACACGCGCATTTTATTTTTGTTTAGGTAACACGCACATAAAGTTATTATAGGGGAATCTTTTATTAAGTACAGTTTTTTCATCTGGCGACCAGATCTATTTCCTGTTAGGTAATTTGGTTGGTAGAGACTGTAACCACTCAGGCAGAACGGCGGTTTGCGCATGAATACTTCATCATATTTAGCCACCATTTCGCAAAATATGCTAAATTGATGAATTTTTACTATATCTTATCACATTTATTGGAATTTCGGAAGGGTATTCAATTTGCCATGTGCATTTAAGTATTGAAAACTGCACTATTTTCGTCATTGCAGAAGGCTGTATGGCTGTTGTTTGGTTTTTAGATTTGAGGTGGTTTGCACATGAATACTTCATATTTAGCCTGTATCATCAAGCACCATTTATCAAAATATGCTAAATTGATGAATTTTTACTATATCTTATCATATTAATTGGAATTTCGGGAGGATATTCAATTTGCCATGTGTATTTAAGTATTGAAAACTGCACTATTTTCGTCATTGCAGAAAATTGTATGGCTGTTGTTTGGTTTGTAGATTTGAAATCCCCTTGGGAGGCACCGTCCAAAAACCATAATGCCCTACTTCGCTCGTTCTTATTTCTGATATTTGAGCCGTGGGTAAGTACGGTCGTATGAATCTACTTTCACTTAACTCGTCTATACACCTACCACACCCCTATTGGCGACGACATCTATACACATACCACACCCCTATTGGTGACGACGTCTATACATCTACCACACCCCTATTGGTGCCGACGTCTATACACATACCATACCCCTATTGGTGCAGACGTCTATACACCTACCACGCCCCTATTGGTGCCGACGTCTATACACATGCCACACCCCTATTGGTGCCGACGTCTATACACCTACCACGCCCCTATTGGTGCCGACGTCTATGCATATACCACACCCATATTGGTGACGACATCTATACACATACCACACCCCTAATGGTGCCGACGTCTATACACATACCACACCCCTATTGGTGACGACGTCAATACACATACCGCACCCCTATTGGTGCAGACGTTTATACACATACAACATCCCTATTGGTGACGACGCATATACACATACCACACTCCTGTTGGTGACGACGTTTATACACATACCACACCCCTATTGGTGACGACGTTTATACATACCACACCCCTATTGGTGACGACGAGGGACTTGAATTGTAGGCAGGTGCGGAGTTTCTACTGAAGCGGTGGCAATAACCAATGATCATTTGTGTATAAGATCAACTGTTGCTCCATGTACCCCCTCAGGAAAGCTCACATTATATCAACAGGATCTGCAGATTTATATATATATATTCCTTCCGACTGGTTGATGGTCGCTATCAGGTTTTATCGGATATCCTCCAATAGTTCTACTACTTCGTAAATATCCAGTGGGTTGATGGCTGAACCAAGGCCTGGGTTGCCAATTACAAGGTTTTATAAACTGTCACGATTGCAACTATAATAGCAATTCAAGAGATGCAATACGACAGATCGATTTATTCGCGATAATTGTCTATTTTTGGACTGCCAGAGAATGGTCGCAACACAAACGAGCCTCATATGGCTTGACATTGACTATGATTACCCGAAATTAATTAATTTACTGACCTGCGAGAAGGGTGGCATCGAATGTGAGCTAACAACAAAATAGCATCGTTCATGTTTCAGTTACAGGTAATGATATGGTTGTTGTGCAAACATTGCATACGTGAATTTGCATCATCGGGATGCCTAGCTTAACCACGCCAATGATGGCTGTAAGTCTCGCCTGCTCCTTCTGGTTCTCCCGCCAAGTTAAGGGTCTATTGATGCTGAATGCTTATATCATGGCCACTTGCTGCTCTCCCTCTCGGTCTGACACTTTGAAACCAACGCTACCATCTGATACATTCATGACCAAAGATACAAAGAGGTTATATACTTTGGAGAAATTCAAGTTTCTTTGACGTCAATATCTACTGTTTTTTGTAAAATCTAAGTTTCGCTACTGAATGCAAATTAAATTGCATAAATGTTCGTTGGACAGTATCCCATGCGACACCATGTTTACCAGTTAATTACTCTCTTGTATTACTTGTAATCGTAACCCCTTCCAACCTTGTTAATGGAACCTGGTCACTCGCACAGAGATACATACAGGTGCGCTTCAGCGACACCTATGTGACTTGTTCCTACACACATGACATCACCAGTAGCAAGGATACTCAAACCACCAAACGCAACCAGTAGTTCCCATGATTTCTTGCAGTCGTAAGTAACAAAGTTCATCATATTTCGCCCAACCATGAAATTTCATCAATGATGACAACCCTCAACTCATGAAAAACGTGCACGTGCACGCATTGTATTTATTTGTTTGCATATCCAGTGGTAATTTAAAATGAAAACCCTGAATGACTGGTATGCAGAAGGCAGAATGTATTGTAGAGGCCACCTATATTATGAGCCGCTTGCCAGATGGGAACATAACAAAACCTTTGTAGTATTTGGGTCCTGATTCTCTGAGAGTTGATTGTAGTATTTAAGGAGTGCTTGGTAGAACAGCCTTGATTAGCACACTTTTTTTTACTCCAGCACACCTGATAAAAGGTGTAAATGGCCACAGCCGCCTGCCTTCACCTTATGAAGGATGTGATAAAAGAAAGTCTTTGCTCAGGATTTAAATTGCAGACAGTTTTTGAAGGTATTTATTATGTCTATTTCTTGTGAGGCAAAATGTCATTTGCAAACACGTTGTCGAGCCACACCTATGTCTTCTCCAATGTCATAATCTTCACAGGAAGCATCTGCGCTAACACCAGGATCAAACACCCATAACATTTCTGTGTGCTGTAGTGCAATGGATTCAGTATATACTGAATGTCCATGTTAGCCTCCCAGCAAGTTATCAACATTCTGTTGTAGTTGTTTATCCAACATGATAATGAGCACTTTCAAGAAAAATACGCCTCTTATTCTCTTAGATCTATTAGCTCATCATGTATACTGTTCACAGATATTCATTCACGTTTTCATTGATAGCTTTGTTCAAATGTCTGAAATTCACCCTAACAAGTCATGCATCTCATCTCGCCAATGGGTTAAACAGCATGATTTTCTCACGAAAAGTGTTCCTCATTGTCATCGTTGCAATGCTGTATATGGCTGTCGTGCATGACTTTTTGACGTAAAATGTTTCCTCAATTGTAAACCACATGGAAATGTACAACCTTACCAGTTGCATCAACACATCAAAGGGCATTTTCACAATGTATCATTTCCAAATCATCATCATGAATCGTTCCCTATGAAGCCATACAAGACCGCTTTTTGAACTGAAGTACAGTTGTTTAGTTGCACTCATTCTTTCTGGTTTGCATGTAGGATTATTATCCAGAACTGTTCTAGATACATGAAGCGCATTGTACAGGTAGCTACCCCTTAAGCTCTCATTGTCAAATTCAAACATTTTTTGTGATGTTTTTAAGTACTTTGACCTTTAAAAAGAACATTACATCTGGTTTTGAGAACATCAAACATATATACCATCCCTTGTGCTTTTTCGCAAAGGCATCTGCAGCCTGATTGACTTGCACGCCTTGACTACACCTGAAAGGAAAACTTCTAACTGTTGTCTTATGTTCACACTCAGCAGGTGCACCTACACATTTAGCATGAAAGTATGTAAATGTCACATTATATCCATTAAAAATATTTCACATGTTGAATGTCCAGTTTCCCAGCAAGTATGACCACTCATGACCGATACTAATTGAAATGTGTTACAATATAAACCGGGCCTTTTAAATAGTTCCGACAAATGACAGATCAGATAGAATCAAAATGTTTTCAACTCCAAGCTCAAAATGTGTTCAACTCCAGTATCAAAAAGTTTTCAACTCCAAGATTGTTCAACTCAAAGATCAAAATATGTTAAACTCTAAGGTCAAAAGCAGTTTAACCTGAGGGTAAAAGGCAGTTCACCTCCAAGATATAAACAGTAAACTGAGCTTCTAAGTTAAGACATTTAAAGCTATATATCAGTTTATCTGTGAAGTAATTAACTCTCCTTACCATTCAATTTTAAAATACTGATCAAATCCTTGCAATGTGCACAAATGTCAGTTCACTTTCATTACCAATGTTTGTTTGTTTACATAACCTGATATGAAGGGCACGAACGTTTCTAAAAATTAATTTAGGTCATGGTTTGACATGGGAATGTTCACTAGCTACGGACGAATTTACACAGTAATTCAATCAAACACAATCAAAATATTAACGCAGAACATTCATATAAAGTTTCAGTTATTCAGTTTATCCCGCTATAATTTTACCGAAAATAGTAAACACGAAAATGGGACATAAACAGATAAATAATACTACTTATAACTAAGCAAACCTATAAGCATTTAAATGATATCGTAAAAAATACTCACAATGACCTGAAGTCCAGGATATACGGTGTAGAATTTCGTGACTTGAACAATGGCGTTCTGAGTAAAAATTCCGGGAACCTCTCCACTGAGCTGCGCACGCGATGCGCAGTAATATATACGATGTTTTGAATTTGTAGATTATCTTTTTACACACGTCCTTTAAACAAAACCATACACAGTTTTTCGTCTGGCGACCAAATCTATTTCCTGTTAGGTAACTTGGTTTGTAGAGATTGCCACTCAAGCGGAACGGCGGTTTTGCGCATGAATACTTCATCATATTTAGCCTGTATAACCGAGCACCATTTATCAAAATATGCTAATTTGATGAATTTTAACTATATTTTATCATATTAATTGGAATTTC
>CM067348.1:3359972-3442472 GCA_034190875.2 Urechis unicinctus | reverse complement strand
CCCCTCCTGGGGCTCCTTTGTATTTGTGTCATTAATGTACACCAATACATTACGGCGACAGAGAGCGTGCGCCTTTTATCAGATGTTTAACCTCATGTATTTCCAAGCACTAAATAATTCTTTTTGCTTGGAGGGCACGGTATATGGTGAGGTGTTGCTGTGTTGGGACCGGCGGGGGTTTCATGAGCAGCGAGGCATACAGGCGAGCTTTAATCGCTCCGGTAGATAACATAGAATCAGCAGCCCGGGCGTTATACGCAGGCAGATCTTCTGGGTGGGGGCACCTTTCTGTGGTCCTTGTGAATGAAATGTAATATGGGATTAAACAACAACTATGGACTTTGCAGATGGCCCGACAATGTCTACAACTCCAGAGCAGTTTTAGTGGGGTCATGTCGTGTTGTTAAACACATAGCATATATGTTAACGAAGCATAATCAATTCATACAGTTCCCTAATCGACGCGCGCCTCCGCCGTCCATCCAGTGCCCCCTCACAAGTTACCCTGCCCCACAACTAACTGGCGCCTCGCTCGGCGACTCGACTAGCGTGGCAGGATCGGTTTACCCTTTGTTATACCTGCCATGACTGTATCATTGATTCCATGATATAGCGCTATGACGTCTAGTCGGCGCTAGGTGGCGAATGCAGACTTCATTGCAAATGGTGACAAAGCGCTCCAAACCACAAGACACGCCCATATTCGAAGCCGGCAATCCCCACCACTGCCACATCAGTACAAGCTACGCCTCCCTTTCACCAGTCAGATCGCGATCTAGTGTAGCAGACGGCACACGACGCCCGTGTTTAGGGCTGGATATTGCGGTCAACCACATCATAACAACTAGGCTTTTTGTCTGATGGATGAATGACTGTGAAAATTATTCGGTTGTTCGCGTAGTCGCACGCGCCGAGCTTTATGAAACTAGCATCTGTTGACTTCCGGTTTGACGCGATCGTTCTCACTTCCCAGCAGTCTGCTTTCTGACACTGTATTCAAGTGATAATAATATTCTGGTATGGTTGATGACAGCCGAGTTCGAGTTGTTTGCGAGACAGAATTCAGAGATGAAAGAGGCTCGTGTATGTAAGGTTTGTATGGATGAGGTGGTTAATACAGTGTTCCTACCATGTGGACACTTGGTATGCTGCTCATCATGTGCCCCGGCACTCAGAGACTGCCCTCTGTGTAGAACTATCACTGTTGTGCAGCCAACCAATGTTTGTCAAGAAGACATACCGCAGGAAAATATAATTTCAATTGTTTTTCATCACATATAGTTTATGAAAATTTATATTTGAAAACAAATAAGACTTTACAATCTGTCACAATTATTATAATTAATTGGCAATATCATTTGTGTTTAAAGCAGAAGAATCTATTGAAGAGTTGTCACAAGTTGAGGCAATTGAAGCAGCTAACCATCTCGATGGCACTGTTACAGGGACAGTTATGTAACAGTGCATTCTGACCATGAATACATGCAAACACTGAGGGCTGGTTGATTGGCTTCTACAATGGACAACCTCATTGGCACACACCCTTAATTTGACGATATGATGAAAGAGTCCAGAAATGCTAAAAAAAGTAGAGGAACTTCACAAAGTGATGGAAGAAAAGGGCCAGATGTTGAGTTTGAATCTAGTTTATGAGGAATGATGAGAAACACTGGTCCTTGTTGAGATGTGACGGTGATAATGAGTTTATTATTCGTTTAAGTAGGTTAATGGATTCCGTATGCCTCAAGTAAAAAATACCAATTAAAAGGTATTACGGTCCACTGGTGAGGTCCAGGTTACAGATGAGACGGACTTACGGTCCTCGTTTTTGTCGTACGGAGTTGGTCTTTCAAGTTGGTGCATGCGTACTACAATATCGCTGGCCAAATACTGGATGAATTTAACTTCTTGGGACGGAGGTATTTATACAAGTGTGGCGTCGTCAGCAGGCGTGGAGGTGCAATTACATTTAGCTTAAATTGAAGATCAAAAGGACTGAAGTTAATTGTTATTGAAATTGACGGGTTTGGAATATTTTCTTCAGATATCAAGGTTTAGTCTTGAGTTTGCAATAGATATTTACTTGATCATCAACGCCAGACCTCACTCCGGGCGATCAGCTGATTCACAAAGATAAAACAAAATAGAATGTGGACGGTTCAATTGATTGACTTTTAAGAGGCAAGCTATGATCAACCTATCTAAGTGCATATGACAAATTAGCACAATGTGACCAATCTATTTGAGCCATTTTTCTCTCGATTTTATTGGAATGACAATTATAAATATTGATGGAATAATTCATGTACTATTTTCACTTATTTTACATCGATCATTATCGAGCTTAAGTTGTTTATAGCTACCCATAATTCTAAAACAATACTAAGGTTAAGTATTGGATGAAATCTTAGTAGTTTAGTGGCCCACTTCATATCATAGAAAGTGACCATTGTGGTTAATGCTATAGATGTGTGGATAATGGTGAGATCATTCCATGTAACCGATATGAAACGATAAATCAACATATGCATGGAATTAAACTATTAAATGTATTCCCTTTTTCTATTATTCCGCTCAGTGGGAACTGTTAAATGAACTTTTATGGTGAAAGAGCAGTTCATACCATTATATTGCGGTATATAGAGAAGTAACCTCTTATCTGGCATGATGCTGAAGTCATTGTGAGATGAGGAGGTCATAGTGTGATTCTAAGGTCAAAGCAAGATCACATTCTAGGTCACAGTATGGAGTGGAGGTTATGGCATGATACATACGCCATAGCAAGATGCTGAGATCACAGCAAGGTTCTGAGATGCTAGCATTATACTAATGTCATAGCGCGGTGCAGATACCACAAGCCGATGTTGCGACAATAGTATGATGTCATGGTCATAGCACGATTCTAAAATGATAGCAGGTATCCTCTTCCAAGACAACTACTAGGATAACATCACTGGGACGTTCACTATCAATAGCATTCACAGCAAACATAATCTGCTAAGGTTTATGAATTACAACGATTTACAATGACAGCCATCCAAGACCTCCATAGTGATGGCATTTCAGTTCATAGAGGTTTTTCCATGACTGTGTGGCGCTCTCAGACACCAGACGTTACATGCCCGCCCTGTGCCTTGAGCGTTCTATGTCTCCTCCGGTGGTGTATCTTCATCATCGGTGTCACGTGATTCATCCCCCATATACAGATGACTACCATCTGGGAAGCTCTCTTCCTGACCCTCTAAGTTCTCTCTAACACTTTCATCATCTTTACTTAACTTCGCCGCGTCAGATTCATCTTGCAACCGATCAGTCAGGAAGCGCTTGCGTTCTGTTTCACTCATAGAATCTATCGACAATCCCAAGTCGGATGTGAATCGTACATATGTACTTGAGATGGATGATTTTGAGGAGGAGCTAGGGCTACTTGGAAACTCTAAAGCTTTCTGTTCCTCACAGAACCGTGTAATACACTCTCTCCATTGCTCAACAGTTTCATATTTCTTGGCTTCTGTTGTCAAGTCGGCCATTTCTAATTTGATATTTTCAATACCAATGTCTGTGGGGCTGAATTGCTTCCTCTCAGTTTGAATGTTACCACCAAGGCCAGAATCCTTGCTGCCATGTGATGCGGGAGTATTGTATGAGACATGATCGGGTGATGTCTGTGTGCGTGACGAGACAGGACTGCTGGCACACACGTCTGAATTGTCTGGCGAAAATGATAATTGATCTACGCTCTCTGATGAAGCATCTCCGTAGGATATGCCCGGAATCTCATTGCGTGAGAACCATTGAATCTCTGCTTCACAAGGGACCGTCTCTCTTGCAGCATCCTGCTGTTCACCAGGTCGACCAGCCTCTGGTGACGATGCCACACAGCAGTCATCCCTGTATCCCTTATTCAGTGGCTCGTGATGATACATGCTCTCACGCGATAACAATGGCCTGGTGTTATCATCGTCATGTTTTCCCGTATTCCTCTGGTCAAGCCAGGCCTTGCCGTATCCATTATGCCGGCTCTGACCTTTCTCCGATAAACTCACAACAGCTGCTTCATTGATCCATTCGCACTGCATATCCCTAACGTCCGCCTTGGTTTGAGGTGCGCAATAGATTGTGCGGCGAGCTGGTAAAAAGGCTCTAAACGCCATAACACATACCAAGATCCCAACAGATATGCATGCTGAGATGAACAGTAGCAATGGCAAGACAACGTTTAGGAAATACCCAACATTGGCCGTCTTGCCTGGACACTGAGCGTCATCCTGATCACATGGGTCACTGGTCAGACAACTGTCACCGCATTCTCTTGTGTTCTGACACGCCATAGTGTCACTGTCACAGACGTCTCCTGGGAGACAGAGTATGCTGCCACACGGGAAGCGACATTTCTGGAGAATTACGTCACACAGACTTTTGTCAGGGCAGGGGGTTCCACACAATTCGTTGCCTTCAGCAGTGCTTAACTTCAACGTCGATGTTATTAGCAAGCAAAGTCGAACATACGACGTACGCAATCCCTCCATCGTGGCGAAAACAAATGGCGAAATTTCACTCTTATCCAGGAGAGCTGTTGTAATTCAACTGCAGCGGAAACCGGAAGAGTGGTTATAGCGCGTAATACGAGGTTATTGAGCCCCTTGCCACGAGGGGTATTCTTTTTGTTCACTGCAATACACACGGCGTTGGTTAGCTGGATCCCAGGCACTCGAGCAAATAATATATATATAAGGAAAGCCCTCCAGGCCATTAAGTTCAATGAACCATGATGACAGCGTGTGGGGCCACACCCGAGTTAAAAGGTTATTGAGGCTGGCTTATGGTTAATGGCTTAATGGTGGCATGAATCCGCGAAGCATGAGTTGAACATAATATTGATTCACAAAAACTGAATTGGATGACCTTTCCGATGATGCATATCAAGTGTAGCAGGCGGCATACAACGCCCGTGTTTACGGCTGGATAACGCGGCTAACCGAATAATAACAGCTGGGCTTTTTGTCGGATGGAAGAATAACTGTGAAAATTATAGTATAGCAATAATGTGACTATAAACTCGTGATCACATGTGCAGGTGACTTCCGGTATTATGTTTGAGTCACGTGACTTGATCACAGAGGAATATAGTCGAAGTCTGCCGAGTACCACATGTTTTGCCGTACGTATACCTGTGCTGTAGTTGATTTCGTTGGGATATAATTACCTGATCTCCGCGTGTCGGTCTGTCGGTCCATGTCACGCTTGTTGGGACGGGACAAGAGTGAGAGCCGGGTGAGATATCACTTGACAGAAGTCTCGTTAGCTCTGTGGATACATCGCCCACACCACACGGTTTGGAATAGAATAGAATAGAATACTGGTCTGCGGCCAGAATCTGAATTTAGTACTGGCGAGTCGACTAGAAATGTATTGGAAAGACCATATTTACATGGTATGCATTGTTAATGATTGAGAACCAACTGATTTGGTTTAAATCGGATGTCATTTGGAATATGTTTACAGGGATTGGCGGATATTGGATATATAACGTGATTTCCTATTAACAATAGTTGAAGAAAGACCCAGTACACACACGAGATGTGATGAATTCTAAAGCTGCTTTCATAAGCTGCACCTGACACTCAGAATATGGTCGCCCATTCTCTGGACCAAGACATGGCAAAATATGCTGACGTCGGCAAGGTACACAGAACAACCAGGTCAAGATGTATTTTATGAAAACATATTTAAACTATTCCGCGGTTTAACAAAATATGTGTTTTTCAACAACTTTCAAGAGTTCGTTTTCATGCCAAGATGTATAAATTGTTAAACATAATTAATAATTCTATACAGCTGGATATGCTATGTACACAATACACTGTAACAAACGCTGACACAGCATGCTATGTGATGTTTTAACACAACCACAACAGCAGTTTTATGTTGATGACATCATTAGTATACATACATATATGTAAACATACATATATATATATATATATATATATATATATATATATATATATATATATATATATATATATATATATATATATATATATATATATATATAGATATATATATATATATATATATATATATATATATATATATATATCTCTATATATATATATCTCTATATCTCTCTCTATATCTATATATAGATATATATCTATATCTCTATCTCTCTATCTACTATATCTATCTCTATCTATCTATATATATATATATATATATATATATATATATTATATTGTTGAACTATGAACACATCAATGGCAGGTAAAGAGATCACCTGTGTCCAGTGGCGTACCTAGTAGATTCTACTGCGACTAAGTACATATTAAGGGTTGTATAATCGAATTTATATTTGTTATGTGGTAACAATGATCCTTCGTTTTGAACACTATTTGTTAATCAAAACGCCTCATTTAAACTTATAAACTAAACCTTATCAGAGTTTGGGGTCGGTACCTCTTGGGTATGTCCGAACCTAAGTTTCAAGACTTCACTGATTCACTCTCTGTCATTCCAGCATCAAGCTCGTCTATGGCAGGCGTGGATGTCACCTGCTCTTCACTGGCACGACTGACAACAAGATCAGGTCTGTCTAGCTCAACAGCAGCTTCAACATTAATAGCACAAGCAACAGCTTCCTCATCATCAGACGGTTATGATAAAAGCTGCTTCCTTCCCGTCTCCTCTCCATCCTGTGAACCATCAAGTGAAAGATCCAGCTCAAAGGATGACCATGAGGACATGTGAGGTACACTGGACGACGAGGTGGTGGAGGGAGTGCGGCTACTTTGTGGGTGTTCGCTCACTATGGTTTCGTGTCCTGAATCTGAGCTTCGAGTCATGGAAATAACGTATATTGGGGACATTCGTCCTGAACCAGAGGCTGCATCCATGCTGCCTTCTGATCTACGCGATAGGCCAGAACCAGAGGCTGCATCCATGCTGCCTTCTGATCTACGCGATAGGCCAGAACCAGAGGCTGCATCCATGCTGCCTTCTGATCTACGCGATAGGCTTTCTTCCTCCAGAGGAACTGCACCAAAATCTGGAAGAGCAACGTTGGCACAGACAGGATGGCCGTGTGCTGGATCCCTGCTGACAGGATGGCCGTGTGCTGGATCCCTGATGACAGGATGGCCGTGTGCTGGATCCCTGCTGATAGGCTGACCGTGTGCTGGATCCCTGTTGACAGGATGGCCGTGTGCTGGATCCCTGCTGATAGGCTGACCGTGTGCTGGATCCCTGCTGACAGGATGGCCGTGTGCTGGATCCCTGCTGACAGGATGGCCGTGTGCTGGATCCCTGCTGACAGGATGGCCGTGTGCTGGATCCCTGCTGACAGGATGGCCGTGTGCTGGATCCCTGCTGACAGGATGGCCGTGTGCTCGTTCCCTGGTATATGGCTGGCTTCGCACTGGATCCCTGCTATCAGGCGCACCGCGTGTTGGCTCCCTATAATCTACCTCAACACATGCTTGATCCCTGCTTTTAGGTTCATCGCGTGCTCGATCCCTGCTTTTAGGCTCACCGCGGGCTTGATCCCTGCTTTTAGGTTCATCGCGTGCTCGATCCCTGCTTTTAGGCTCATCGCGGGCTTGATCCCTGTTTTTAGGCTCATCGCGTGCTTGATCCCTGCTTTTAGGCTCACCGCGGGCTTGATCCCTGGCTTGATCCCTGCTTTTAGGTTCATCGCGTGCTCGATCCCTGCTTTTAGGTTCATCGCGTGCTCGATCCCTGCTTTTAGGCTCATCGAGTGCTCGATCCCTGCTTTTAGGCTCATCGAGTGCTCGATCCCTGCTTTTAGGCTCGTCGAGTGCGCGATCCCTGCTTTTAGGCTCGTCGAGTGCTCGATCCCTGCTATCTCGACAGAGAGGACATTCTTGCCTTATCGCTTCGCTGTTTCTTATTTCTATTTCCACGTCTGAGTCTTCCGGATCGTTTTGTTTACGTTTATGAAAGAAAGCACAGAGTAATTTATGGAGACGATATAAAAGCACACAGCGCCCGTAGTAAAGCGCTCCCAGAGTGACCACCATTGCTATTATTGCTAAGTGGGGCAAGAAGACCAGAGGATTCACGGAGTGGCTGTTATCCACGACGGCGGAACACTTATCTTTAATCGGGTCACACACGTGACCCGCTGTACATTTCCCCCCTACGCCCCACTGGGAGGTCACAGGTTACATTGTCATTGTTACAGACCTCTCCGACACGGCATATGATGGCTCCACAGATAACTCGGCATTGCAGGGATTCCACATCGCATTTACTGCCAGCGAGGCATTTATTGTCACAGGGATCCGACTTGAACTCGATACCGAATGTGAAACACAGATACAAAGTAATGATAAGGAGAATAAAGAATAGATTGGAACACCAGCCAGAACTCACATACGCCGCCATGATATCCTCGTCAGTTAGCAGTACAAGACACAAGACGAGTTTGTTGGTCCGGCCTGTTTCTCTTATCGCTCACTCCGCTGACAGCTGAGGGACACAGATGAGGGAAGACATCGCTGCTCCATAACGGCCTTCGCAGGTCTATCTTAGTTGGTTAGGACCAATATATCTGTACATGACCCTTGGCCGACGGACAACGAATGTTGGGTTTCGATTAGAAAAGTGTCAATTTCCCCCAAATCCAAGACAAATCCGCTGACAATATCGTGGTTTTTACGATAAGTGCGTCACCTTGCCGTGGTTAACCAGCGCTCATCCAGCCGTGGTTAACCAGCTCTCGGACGGTGGCGCTATCTGGTGTGATCGGCATATATCAAGGGGCGGAGCCTGTCGGTATGTTGGCTAATGGAGAGAGGAATGGGCCTCATAGACAAAGATATTAATTTTTGTGGTGAGTTTTCCGCAAATCAAATCTCTATTTCACTAAGGACTTCATGCATGACATACTAGCCGCTTGAAAGCCGACCATCGAAAGCTGGATGTTTTATTTTCGCAAATATTGTATCAAGCATCAGAAACACCTATCAGGAAGTATGGCGAAAAGAGCGGAAGATTGTTAGTAGAGAAATTTAGACCCTGAAAGAAGCAAATAAAGTTAGGGAGTTTGGATGGCCCAAGCTGAGTCGGGTGCTCCAATGATCCACCGACTGACCGCATGCACTGTTTGGCCACTAGAATGTACAACAGTAAGGCTCGGGGGTCGGGGGAAGGTGGGTTCGAGGTCAATATTAGGGAACGCAGTATCTGTCAAGTAGCGTATAGAACAGAGACGCCTTATGACCACGACCATCTGTAACTGAGTAATGGTCATGGTAACACCAGGCGTGTCATGAGATGTAACACAATAGCAGGACTCGACCTGCATCCGGCCTATTCTTACAGCATATGCTTGGTAATGCGTCGCATCAGGGTTATACTAACATGGGAGCATCAATACTCGGCGTTAATCCTAGAGGGTGTAGGCTGCTACTTCAAGTTGTTTGAATGAAAATCACTTCAATTCCGTTGTGGAATGATATTCATCAAATCATGTATCTTCTGCGATACCGGCCATTTATCAGTCTTAGCTCCTTATTTGTGACGGGTCGAGATTTATGAGCCAAACGCGGCACGCGGTGGATTATACGAAACATCCGAAGCTGAAAATGGGCGGAGTTTGGACGACAATACCAAAGTATGATGGAATTGCTCATGCGTAGTAACTTGACCAGGTCGCAGCTCATTTGAATATTTTTGTAAACAAGGTTCGGATGCTGTTTTCAAAGCGCCCATATCGATAACACATTACAAATGAATCATTTTAGAAGATAGATCAAACATACAATTAATCAAATATTGGACCCGGCACCGACTTAACACAACACAGGTCGACGAGTACATATAACCGGGCATCTGGTGTCTGCAAGCGGGGAACGCACCAATATAATATATATATATATATATACTTATTTTCAGACCTATTTCCGTCAGCGTCAGTGCCTCCGTCTCGCAAGCGCTGCGGTTCGGTAAACAGCAATATCGTCATAGTTTCGATAGCAGCTTTCGTAAAATTGTTCGTTGTTCAGTCGAACATACTTGCCTATCATTGAGTGCTTGTTAATTTGATATTCAATAATGACTGCAGCACCGACCCCTGGTCCTCTATTGAAAATAGATAAGCATTTTTGGTAATGTTTTATCTGTTTAGATTTTGTTAAATTTCATTGTGACAGGATCTATAACGGTATTGGTTTGCAGATAGCTCTTTGGCTACAGATGTGGGCAGCAGGGAGGTTAATCATTAATCTCCAACTCTGAGGGAGAAGAACTGATGTATGATCAAGGATTCACCAGGTCTGAAGGCTGAATGCCATCGAGTACACCATTGGTAATTTAATTTATTAGTTGTTAGAAATATTTTTTCTGAATGCAACTATTTATTAATTGCAGTTACATTTGCACAATACAAAATAGTTAACCAGTAATGATTATACAACATAGGCATTCGATGTATGCCAAATTCAAGTATATATGTTCAATATAGAGACAATCAATATTCAAATGTTTGCTATGTCTGTCTCCAGAAGTCGTGATATCCAAAAATCTGTCTTGTGTTTAAAATGTCGGCGACTGCGTCTGCTGCATCTGTGACTCGCTTGATGGCTGCTTCACTTTTATTTGCTCCCGGTCGTCTCACTAATTCTTTTGTTTTTCGAACTGAGTGTCCTTGGGCCAGGTCCGCCTCAACATTAACCCCATAACCGCCTCTGGCATTGACAATCGCTTCTTCTAACACTCTTAAGGCCATTTGTGTAGATAGCAGGTGCTGGGTTTTCAGTATGAAACCTACTGATTCTATAACGTATTTTGAGTATTTGGAATGGGAGAAAAACCAGGGGATGTTGCGTTTGTCATTGACCACTAGTCTACGTCTCCATCCTTTCAGAGTCACCCATTTGTATTCGGTGTAGCGTCCAATGGCACAGGTTGCTCGCATAATTCAACATCTCATCTGGCATACTTTTGGACTTCATTGGTGCTACAATGACTTTCCCCATCGGTTGTTCTCCCTACAATTTGGTGTTTGAGTAATTCTGTTGAATCTCTTGCAGGCCCACATTCGTTGGTTGATATTGCAAAGCCCGCATACCCGAGGTGAATTAGGAAACCTTGGAGCAATGATTTCCCGTGTGTTTTCTTCATTTCGCCTGTAAGACTGGCGATATCCACATCAGGTTAGTGTAAAGTGGGCACTGCATTCCCTGATTCCATGCTAAAATACTCAAGCATTTGTTCCAAAAGCATTTGGAAGCCTGTGGTTATTAGGCATTGCCAGGTGTGATCTGAAGTTGGCCCTGACATTCCCTGTAACATCTCAGTTACACCTTGTAATAGTACAGTATGCCCTCGACTACTGACGACTCCTTCCGGGAAAGCTCCGTGCGTGCTTTATGTAATTACTTATGGGGAACTTGTTGATATTTTGTATGTGATTTTGGTTTGAATGTTTTTATTGTATTTGTATAACACACATATATATCACTCGCCTCGAGCCAATCTTGTTTTGAATGCCACATTTCAGGGACGATAGGGGTTAGGTGTAGGATCGTTTTTATTGCGAGGGTACGAGCAGCATCCTCTGCTCTGGAGAATGGCACCCAATGTCAAACCTATTTATCTAATTAGAAGGTAAAAATGATGTCAGCTGCTTTCATTTTATATGTCTGCTAAAAACAGGGAAATATGTATCTTTGTCAGTCACGTTCTGTGACATCAAGTTGTGGCTTGGCAGAATATAGCTAATTTCCCGTCACAGATATAAAGGGGTATATTGGCAGGGTGGGTTGCGTTGATGCTTAGAATGATTCGGCTCTGGTCATGTATATCTCAACAAGAAAATACTGTCGACCAAAGGGAATAGAATAGCGGGGGCCATCACTGGCAACAAAGCCATAGTCATACAATAGGGTTTTTTTCATCACGGGTTCCGTGACCATAGGTATTAGGTTAAGGAAAGAAAATAAATATTCGCATCTAATGGATTCGACTGCTCGAGCTGCTCATGTTGTGACGTCACGGCCCAATCAACATCACTTTTCGGTGATAAATAAAGAACAACAAATGAGACGAGGAATTCTTTTTCCACCAAAAGAAGAAAAAAACATAAATAATTGCAAAAAATTTTCAAGATTTAATTTGCCAAAGCATGATGATTTGCGGGTAGTGCAGGGTATACAATGCAGGATACAGGTGTCTGCGAGTTACGAACAATAGTCCACTAAAGTGATGCACAAAAAATAACGGGATATTGCTAGACGATGTACAGCTGGCCAGTGTATAATATCAAAGCTACAATGATATATGTCTATCTCAAATAGATATATATATATATATATATATATATATATATATATATATATATATATATATATATATATAATATATATATATATATATATATAGAGAGAGAGCCCGTTTTGTGATATGGGTTCCACTGTCATGAATAATGCCACCTGTTTAGCCTGAGACGACTCTGATAATGATATTCGTGACCAGGTTCATATAAAATGCGTTTTTCGATTCTTCAAATAGCGGTACAATTCACTCAAAACAATCCTATCATTACAGAAATGATCACGAAAATTAACTCAATAGTTTATATAATGTATCTAACAGTTGGAGAAATATCTGTTAAACACCATATTCAAACACTTCCCTCTCCTAGGCAATAGACTATAGAATTAAACAATCAAAATGTCAAATGAGCAATATATGTTACATCACATAGACACCAACTATTGAGCAAGTGGGAGAGTAAATACGCCAGAGGTACAGAGTAACCAAAACACAGGTGAATATTCTCTATCAGAGCGGGCCACTACTAGGCGCAAAACGAACACTGATGCTAAGAAAGACAAGTGACCACAAAACGTACCAATCAATTCCACAGGAATACTTCATGATGCCCAGTCTTAGAACTGCAGTATGCAGACATTAAACAGGAATAACTAGCTACTAACATGACGAGACCGTTTAGTTGCATTGAATTGGCAAAAAGCACCTGCTGATATCCTTATTACAAATGAAACTGGGGTAAAATATATCAGTAACAACAAATCCAAACAAACACCTGACATTAGCGTCACAGACGACAGATACACATGACATAAGATTGTAAGTATCAGAAGATCGAGTAAAAAATTTAATTAAAATCATACTGAAAAAGCACCGAGTCGATTGAAGTAGGATAAAACACCAAGAATTAGTATTCACATGAATTATCAGGAGATGATTTGCACAACCCAGAAAATTTATGTAAAAGTTGTTTCGATGCAGGAAAAGGCAAGAATAATTGGTGTGGAGCAGAGGAAATGGATGGAGCTTGTTATAAAGCAGCATAAAGTATCAGTGACTGATATAAGCACAAGGTACAGCAACTGGAGTACTAACGTAACAACAATAAAGACCTGAAGGCATGCTGCACATAAGATGGTCATCAAAACACGAGTGACACAAATCCCAGCCGAGTAGAGAAACTCGGCCACTGATGCCCCTAAATATGTATACATCGTTCTGTGTCATTAAAACTACCGTATATTTATGCATTAACCTGTTCTTGGGTCGATAGGTTCCCTTTTGACACATTGTAACATTTGATACGACAATCATGATGAATTGTGCAATGCAACTTCAACTATGCCACATAATGCTAAAAAGTAGCAGTGGTAGTAGTGGTGGGATTAGTGGCAGAAGTAGTAGTGGCAGTAATAGGGAGAGTAGTAGTGGTAGTACCACCAGTGACAGTGGGAGTAGTAAAAGTAGTGGCCGTAGTACTAGTGGCAATAGCATAAGTAGTGGTAGCCATAGTGTCAGTACTACTAACGGTAGTAGTACAATTAGTGACAGTAGAAGTGGTAGTAGTACTAGGGCAGTTGTAGTCACCTGAGTCATAAGTAGCAGTATTGCTAGTGGCATCAGTGGTAGAGCCTGATGTATAAGCAGCAGTATTGCTAGTGGCAGTAGTAGAGGTATAATCAGTGACAGTAGTCGTGGCAAGAGTATATGGGATAGAAGTGGTATACTATATTTCAACACTAACCACTGATTAATCTTTCTTCAATAGAGACATTTCCAAGAACAATGAACATTTCTAAATAATTTCAGCTGGCCTGCTCAACATCTTCAACTATCATTAAATTCGCATAAGTTCAGTCAGGATGTATCGTTTTGTGCACAGTTTGTAAATCCAAATGAAAGCAATGTTTCAACCAGTCACGACTCTGTCACCCTACCTTCATCCTCATCCAGGCGCTGATGTCAACTGCTCGTATGTTGTATGACTGACAACACCAACATTTCTGTCTAGCTCAGCAACATCACCATCCTCTACAACAGCAACAGCTTCCTCATCAGACGGTTATGATAAATACTGCTTCCTTTCCGTCTCCTCTCCATCCTGTGAACCATCAGGTGAAAGATCCAGCTCAAAGGATGACCATGAGGACATGTGAGGTACACTGGACGACGATGTGGCGGAGGGAGTGCGGCTACTTTGTTCGCTCACTACAGATTCGTGTCCTGAGTCTGAGCTACGCGCCATGGAAACATCGTCTGCTAGAGAGGCTGCATCCATGCTGCCCTCTGATCTATGCGATAAGCTGTCTTCTACCTGTGGAGCAGCATAGACGTAGATTGGTTCCGAATGTGCAGCGCATTCACGTTGTGGATCCCTGCTATCAGGATCAGCGCCTGCTTGATCCCTGTTGGGAAGTTTCACGCTGCTTCCTTGGACCAACTCTTCTTCCCTGGTGGCCACTGGATGATCGCCGTCTTCACCTCTATCACCGCCGACGGCACTTGTCGCGGAGTACAGGCGTTCTGCTCGGCGCTCAGTCGCCACTTGTAGCTGAGGCGTGATGTGAACCGTGTGGTTATCAGTAGTTTGGAGACAATGCTCGGTCGTGGTCAACTGACTAATATCAGGTGGTGGTTTTTGACCACGTACAGAAGCTGGACACCACTGCCAGTTCTTGTACTTACCGAACCATGGACGACCTCGCTTGGTCAAGCAAACACAAACAGTTATACCAACAAGGAAGAGTCCCGCCCACAAGACGAACATGAAGTCAGGAGATTGACTCTGATCCACAGACTCACCTGGCGTCACTTTACAGGTACCTGTGACTGTATCACATTCTTCTCCCGACTCACAGTTCCCGTCGCAGGATGACACGCAAGTTTGAGACTTTGATTCACAAACGTACTGCACATCACAAATCATTGACCCACAAATGCTCCGGCATCGCTTCAACTCCGGGTCGCAGAATCGGTTGCCGTGGCAAATGTTCCCACAGGGGTCTACTATCAAAGGGGATACCGTGTTTAAGGCATGTCCGCCAAATAACAGAAAACAGATGACAATGATAGTACCCTCATGGCAGCTCACATATTCGATATCCATGATTGCCTTTTGAAGACCCTGTCATCCGGGCCCTGTCACAACTGAGTACTAGGTGGCTGTCGGGAAGGTTTGCTTTCCTCACTTGTCCCTCATGACAGGCCCGGACTGTCAAGATGGGCGCCGAGTTTTTCTCGACGTACTCGAATGTGGCTGTCGTTAAATCTGTAAATATATGGCATTTCTCGATTCCAGCAAAAGAAATCCGTTTGTGGCCAGTTTATTCAGAACTATGAAGGTTGGCACACGGGAAAATCCCTGGTGGTCCACAAAGAAAGAATAACCATGGGGAGACTTGACGCGGTTATCTGAGTCACATGACACCAGGCATGGTGGGGGCACTCTACTACACAAATAAGTTTACTCGATAATGAACTCTGGCATTAATCCTTGACAAGCAAACCGCGATGACTGTTCAGCCCCATATTAGTAACGATGTTGCCTAGCAAGCTGCTTGGTAACCGCACCTTGGAAACCAAAAGTTTTAAGTTTTCAGACTTTCAGTCGCTACGCGGCGTTGCGGTCTCTGAAAATAGATCCTCATTTCGGCTGTCGCCGATAATGTTGTCGGAAATGACTCTTCCTGCCTGTCGGTCTGATTTTTGCGCAATGATGCCCACAACATAAGTGAAGATTAGATCAAATCTACATTTTGTAACCTAAGCGGTTGTACACTCAATCGATAGCGAGGCAGTTATACAGCGCGTAATGATTCACAGCTAACATTTGGGAGCTTCATAGTTTTAAGGAGGCATCGTTATCTGCGGAACGACACAACTAAAGCATGATTTTCGATCATTTATAATTTGCGGCACAAATTAAAAGATGGCATTATTTGTGTCTGGTTGAACGTAGTAATATATTAACAAAATGATCCCTGAGTGCCCGATATGGGGCTGAACAGCCTCTTTAGCCATATGAGATCACATCCAAGATATTGAGTGATAATCATGTCAAATAAACAAGTCCATTTCGAGGCACCTACAGTCACCCACCATGTCTATCTGGGTCAGTGCCAATAACCGATGATCATTGTAATATGTAATAATGCTGAAATGTATCCAGTACGTCGCTTGTTGCTGCTTTTGTTTCAGATTTTAACGCTGGTTGGCTTCTTTTGTTCATGTTCAGCTAATACAGTTCGTCGGTTCAACTGTAGTCCTTATGGTCGACGTAAAGTGCCCCCTCCCACATGATCACGCGGTGTCATTTAAAGGGAATCAATAGCCACAGCTGCTGGCGCGTAGCCAGACCCCAGTGGCGTAGAGTGCTTTACTGCCTCGCCTTTCGACTCGCAGGTGTGGGTTCGATCCCAAGGTGTAACAACCTGACTGGTTACACGTGACTCGGATGATCACATAAAATGGCGATCCCATTCTCTCAAAAGGGATGTAAACAATCCTCTAAGAAACGACGTGCTTCTTGGCAACTGACCCCTAAAGAGTTACATTCACGGCTTATCGCACATAGCCTAAGTTGTCTGGTGCAAGTCGGACGGGATTATGACAGCATCACTTAGTATCCCTATTAGCAAATGTAAGGTTTCCGAGCGGCGAGATATATGCGTACTTTATGCGTCCAGCCGCTCGGAGCGCCTGAAAAAGGGAACCGATGCCTAACTTCCGAGTTCCGTGCGGCGTCCGTGCGCCGAGCCGTTATCTATTAAGTAGTATGTAACACTTGCATCAAGTGTCATAACGTTGCACAGTATGACCTGTCGCACGGCAGCAGTCTGTTGCAGCGTGACCTCTGGCTGCCCTGTAGCGGTCATCTCTGGGCAAGAGGTACACCTGGCAACTCAATGTCAGCGGCAGACACATATATTATTTGTTTAATTGCCGTACGGCATCTCGCGCGGACATTTGGTCTTAGTCAGATTCAGAGAGTTACGAACGGATGCAGCCATGACAAATGTCCATGTGATGTGACGCGTTAATGTTTGATTGAAATCCCTCCACCTCTCCGATGCCACAACCTCCTCTGATATCAATCTATTATCTAGTTAAATTGACCCAAATTCTGTATAACCTGACCTGGTTTAAATCACAGGGATTTCATTTGGCCGGCCAGCCGCTATCTTCTATGTATACATAAACCTATTCATAGAAGATAGCAGCCGGTCGACCAATGCAAACCCCTGTGGTTCAAGCGATCCTCACGCGAGACGAATTCCGTCTTGGACCCAACAAGAACTGCATCAGTCGAGTGCGTCATCAGCAAGTATCAGAAAGAATTATATTATTCAACTCTTTGGACTCAAATAATTTGTTCCCCTCGTCGATGGCTGGTTAGTTAGTATAACTGAACACACTGGAAATCACAATACTTACACCAAAAAGGAGTGGCCTGGTATTACATAACGCGCCGCACGCATGGCGCGGCAATAGAGAAAAACTTTGGCCCGTTTACCCGGCGTTCTTGTCACATTTTGCCAGGGGTCCTGGGACACACCAAGACAACTATCCGGGGCGCTTGGCAAATTGTGAAAATTATCAATTCAGTTAGTTGTTATTATTTAGTATATAAACTCCATTCATTCACACACTGTTAGTGCCATGGTAACTTGATTACAGCTAAGTAGTTCCCTCCGTTATGCCTCGCTACTTTTGAAAAGCTCTCGGCGGCGGTGGTACCAGCGATACCGGAAGTCTGTAAGTTATCAGGGGTTATAGGGTCACATGGCCACTTATTGCTCAGGAGAGAGGAATTGGAGTCATGCGCGTGTGTAACTAGATGTCCACTTTACCCGACAATAATCCTTTCTTCTTGTTATAGGGGGTCTTTCCAAACTTGCCCAGCTCTTGTCGGTCACAGCAGAGGAAATGCCGGTGACTTGTGCACACGCTATTACGTAATGTTCCCACGGTGGCCGCGCCACGTTGTCGAGTTAGTCGAGGTCCGCGTGCGTCGATCAATGATATCAACAGGCCTTCCCGAAATTGTTCGCTCGTTTAAATTTTGTTGTCGGCGCGCCACCAAACAGTGCGCGTATATAAATCACACAACATGCGTCACGCTGACTGAGATCGATACAGCACAGAGCGACGGTGACAATGCGAGAAGTCGACATGGGGCGACTCACACGAGCTCTTAAGCGTCGTTAGTGATAAGTCAGCACCGGGCTTCCAGCTACGCCTTTACGTGTTGAGAAACATTAGTTATTAATGGAACGCAAATATTCTGATGTAATCAGATAATGAAAAAAAATTATCACATGATGTCATTGACATTGCGTATCAAGTTCGAGAGGGAATTCGCACTGCGTTAAGGTACGATCCAAATCCAATCGCCAGTGGTGCCACCTGGTGCGCTTCTATGTGCCTGCGTGGCGCGGGCGGGCTGGGGAAATGTGTGTGAGGGGAGAGGGGGGAAGACTATGAGGCTTTTTTCGGGGCTTTGTGGTTGAATCCTGAAAAGGTAGCTGGCCAAAGAATCCTCTCGCGCCTTCAAAGAACTTCCCACGGCTGCCAAGGGGTCTGCCGTGACAGTAGTGGGCGGGGCTTCAGAACCCGGGGGGCGGGGCCCGTGTTATAACCACAGCGTGTTGTACACACAAGCTATGCGCGTTTAATCGCGCCCAGTTTTTGTGTAGGTTAACAGCAAGGAGTACCAAACGCTGACACACTTCTTTTGTATCTAGTGGATCTATTGTTTACCGCTTGGATTACAAACTGTGTACAACGAACCCTGTACAGCTATACGCCATCAACTGGAATCTGACCTTGACACCATGTACAGATGGTGAGAAGACGAGCGACTCAAGCGCTGTAGGTGAACCATTGCACCTTGGAAAGGATATATTGAAGTACGCCACCGTGCTTATGGATTGTCACTTGTATAGGTGTTGCTACCAAGAGATGTCTACTCTAGCGGCGAGTTCTCTTCGCGGCTATATCTCGACGGCTCTCGTGTTCTCAACAGATCATTGAGCGTGGTATTGAGTCTGGAGCGGCCATGATCATCTGTACCTGGATAACGGTGAGTGTCGAGGATTAAGTTGCTCGTTTGATGCGACAACAGCGGTCCTCTGTCCTGGTACAGCGGTCCTCTGTCCTGGTACAGCGGTCCTCTGTCCTGGTACAGCGGTCCTCTTTCCTGGTAGCGTCCGTGTAGCTTAGAAATATCGATCTTTCAGGTCGGCCTGTTTTTTTCAAAAACCGCCTCAGCTGTTCAGGGGAGTCAAAGTGACGGTGGAAGGCGATCGCGTCAAATGTGGAAAGCCAAATGTTTCAAATTATAACGACTCATGGTCACCATTTGCAATGCTCTGTTCCTTTCCCACTGACATAATGGTTTCCGCAGTGTAAGACCGCGGGTCCTGATGTGGACATATGTAAATTGCGACATGTCGTTGGCGGGTTGAAACTCTCAAGTGTTGTGGTTGAGATGCCCCCTAAGTCCGCTTCGAGAGCAAGTTTTGCATGAACTCAGGGAGGCATTTACATACGTTAGCGTCGGGAGACATTTGGTCTCTGAAATACGAACAATCGGACGAGTTCACCAGCACTAGTACCCATTTCTTTCAGTTAGGTTTCTATGACACCTGTCCTGAACTGACATTCAGTCCAGCCTACACCCACTCTGCATGATCCCTTACTCAAACTCCATCGCCATAGTCAGCATGGCAACATCATTCCCATATATTAGCTCTACAGTCGACAACGCGTTCAGAGCGAATATACCCGGCGTTACAGATGCTGGGTGGGTGAGTTCCGTGTGTTAGATGTGAACTCTATTGCTCAACTAGGCATTGTCACGGTGATGCTGATCCGACGGACGGTCTTCTCACAGATGGGCTGGATGCTCATATCAACAACAGGTCGCATATGAAGCGCGAATGCACACCGCTTAGCCCGCCTCTAGCTCGACCCCCCCCACCTCCCTGAATCACCGTCAACATGCAACGGGAGCGACTCCAGCACCACCCCTTCCCCCTCCCCCGCCGACCCCTCGCCGCCTCCACGCGTGTGATCAATGTATCATAGTCTGATTGTCTCATACCACGTGGAGAGCAAGCTTCGTTCGATACGTATTTGTTTCATTTCCTGCCAATAATGTTTTACGACTCGCCACAGCGTTATTCATTCCCCGACAACCACCATTCATGCAGAGTTCATGACGTGGCTGACCCACAACCACCATCCATACAGAGTTCATGACGTAATATGACCCTGAACCACCATCCATACAGAGTGATATGACGTGGCAGACACCAATAATCAGTCCCCTGATACCACGACAGCGTGATCACTCCGCTTATGAACCGATAGATTCTCAGAGGAAACACAATATCAGACGAGTGGAGAGGAAGCTTCGTTCGATACGTGCCCTCATTTGTTTGCTTTTTGGAGGCACAGAGTAGGCGTAGGGTTGTCTCCACGCCGGTGTAAGTACTTTTCACCAGGTACCTCTGAGTCCCTGATCTTTTGAAGTTATACTGGCTACCCATAAATACGCCCGACCACCCTCGACTCACTCTGTAATATGATACACCTGACAGAAGCATCAACAATCAGTCTGTGATATGATACACCTGACAGAAGCATCCGCAATCAGTCTGTGATATGATACACTTGACAGAAGCATCAACAATCAGACTGTGATATGATACACCTGACAGAAGCAATCAACAATCAGTCTGTGATATGATACACCTGACAGAAGCATCCACAATCAGTCTGTGATATGATACACTTGACAGAAGCAACAACAATCAGTCGGTGATATGATACACCTGAAAGAAGTACCAACAATCAGTCTGTGATATGATACACCTGAAAGAAGCATCCACAATCAGTCTGTGATATTATACACCTGACAGAAGCATCCACAAACAGTCTGTGATATGATACACCTGACAGAATCATCCACAATCAGTCTGTGATATTATACACCTGACAGAAGCATCCACAATCAGTCTGTGATATGATACACCTGACAGAAGCATCCACAATCAGTCTGTGATATTATACACCTGACAGAAGCATCCACAATCAGTCTGTGATATGGTACACCTGACAGCAGCATCCACAATCAGTCTGTGATATGATACACCTGACAGCAGCATCAACCATCAGTCTGTGATATGATACACCTGACAGAAGCATCCACAATCAGTCTGTGGTATGATACACTTGACAGAAGCATCAACAATCCACCACTTATATGATACACATCACATAAGCTTCAACATACCACCTATGACACACCTTAATTTGCCCGTTTTGTAAGCCTCAAATATATGTATAAGACACTTCATGTGCGATGCGCTGTTTTTCATAAAGACCTCCGCCTTTTTGTTCTAAATACAGAATGGTATTGAATGATAATTGATACCGGGAATAGTCAACCCGGCTTTTTTTAAATCCGTGCCCGCACAGCCCGCCATTGCCGTCCCTGTTTTACTGTGTTCTTTGTGCGCTCGAACACGAATGTTGTTCACCTGCAGTGCTATAATACAGACTACTGCTGCATGCGAGCTTGATGGTTGTAACAAAATGGTCCAGCCCAGGTGCCTGTTGACTGGCGTACGTCTATTGAATGGTGCTGTTGTGCGCTGCTGTTCATGATGACTTCACGTGAACGGCCTGTTTATAGCTGATGCGTGTGGATTAATTGTCGTGTACATGAGTGATTGATCGACGTATACATCAGTTAATCACGGCGCTATGAGTGATTGATCGACGTGAACATCAGTTAATCACGGCGCTATTAGTGATTGATCGACGTGAACATCAGTTAATCACGGCGCTATGAGTGATTGATCGACGTGAACATCAGTTAATCACGGCGCTATGAGTGATTGATCGACGTGAACATCAGTTAATCACGGATTTCTGAGTGTCTGACATTATCCCGCAGGCGGCTGAGTGCATGCTGTCTGACTTTATCCCGCAGGCGGCTGAGTGCATGCTGTCTGACATTATCCCGCTGACGGCTGAGTGCATGCTGACTGGTATTATTCCGCTGACGACTGAGTGCATGCTGACTGGTATTATTCCGCTGACGGCTGAGTGCATGCTGACTGGTATTATCCCGCTGACGACTGAGTGCATGCTGACTGGTATTATTCCGCTGACGACTGAGTGCATGCTGTCTGACTTTATCCCGCAGGCGGCTGAGTGCATGCTGACTGGTATTATCCCGCAGGCGGCTGAGTGCATGCTGACTGGTATTATCCCGCTGACGGCTGAGTGCATGCTGACTGGTATTATTCCGCTGACGGCTGAGTGCATGCTGACTGGTATTATCACGCTGACGACTGCATCCACGATGCTCGCTTCCAGATGCAGCAGTTCCGCTCATGTGCCGCCAGATCGCAGCAGTTCCGCTCATGTGCCGCCAGATCGCATGTTTCTCTTCATTAAAACAGCCCGCCTATCTGGTGTCTATGGCGTCCTCGAGATCCGAGACTTTCATTTTACAATACTTGAGCGCCTGTGGGGATGGAAGCGAAATCTTTGGGTCGGAACCTATAAAACGAGATCCGAGCGCATGTAATTTGTCGTCTCGTTGTGAAGATCGACGACGCTACACGCTGTCCTGATAACAGCTGTTTCCTCCTGATGGTCATCGATATCACAGATACAAAATGATTTTGATGAGTGGATTATGCCACAGGCGCTGGGGCAGAGCTATTTTTATCCTTCCGCCCAGCATGCATTCAGTAGTATCGTAAGAAGATTCGGTATAATGCAACTGCCCTCGAGCGTGATTGTAAGGTCATAATGGACTAGCCCAAGCGCCTGTGCCTGTGACCAGGTCACAGTGTCTATCGACGAGACCGTAGTCTGCGCTTCACGTCTTCAGCTCACTAGGTGATCCACAAAACATTAACTTGGCACCCACCGACATTGATACCCAAAACAGATTCTCCCAACAATAATTACCGAAATAATTGTCATAGGGGATTCGTCTGGAATTTTAAAGGAACAGGAAGTTTGCTGTGTAGGCCGTCCTTCACCTTCACTTTTGTTTTACCGTTGGCATCTGAACTTCGACCGTCATCGTTATATATCATATCATGGATGTTGAGACGATGATGACTCGATGAACAATAACATCCTGGAGTCAGCGTCGTTATATAACCAGGTCATTAATGACATCCTGTCTGCCAAATGCCCAGCTCTGGTTCTCCGCGCCATCCGCAAGTTTGAGTTAGTGGACAGATCCCCAGTCAATCAAACGACATGCTGGCCGTCCCAAAATTTCGCACAGTTAGCTACTCGGTGTTCATTCGTCATCATCATCATCATCATCATCATCATCATCATCATCATCATTATTGTTGCGAGTGACTTGGCTAGTGTCTTTATCGAGCGCCTGCCGTGTATGTGGATGGTGTTGGTGGGGAGGTAGGAGGTACAGTGTCCATAGAGGGTCCTACTCGCTTGATGAGATCATGAAGCCACGGGCGTGGTTAACGCCGCGTGGTTAACCCGGCGTGGTTAACGCGGCGTGGTTAACCATGAGACCCGTGGTTATTCATTACCTACCGCCTCACTCTGACGAAGGTGTTGTGTCTTATTATGACAGTTAACCACGGCTATTAACCGATGGTGAAGAGAATGTGTCTTTGGTTACTTAAGGGTGAACATTCCTTTCGCATTTTCGCGCATTCTTTTTTCGGTTTTCATTTCATGTTATAGACCCCTGCGTTTGTTATCGAGGTCCAAACGCTCCAGTATAGGGACCTCGATCTGGTGACGCGCGCTGCCGACCATGATGAGCGCTCGCCTTATTGGTCGCCATAATTGTGCGAATTACGTCATCCACACGCTACGTATTACCCACCCTCATCCCGACGCAGTCGCAGGCACAAGTGGACGGTTTTCGATGTCATGCTTCCGAGCGCCGGGCCACATCAGAGCGCCAGACCGCTTCCGAGCGCCGGGCCACATCAGAGCGCCAGACCGCTTCCGAGCGCCGGGCCACATCAGAGCGCCAGACCGCTTCCGAGCGCCGGGCCACATCAGGGCGCCAGACCGCTTCCGAGCGCGGGCCACATCAGAGCGCCGGACCGCTTCCGAGCGCCGGGCCACATCAGAGCGCCAGACCGCTTCCGAGCGCCGGGCCACATCAGAGCGCCGGACCGCTTCCGAGCGCCGGGCCACATCAGATCGCCGGACCGCTGCCGAGCGCCTGACTACTTCAAAGTGCCGGACCGCTTTCGAGCACCTAGCCGCTATAGATAGACAAGTACACCCACGATGTTTAGAGGCGCTTCCTCGCGGAGGCTTGACTCATGCTACAATGTCATGGTTTATCTGTGCATGTTTGGATGTGTTTATCATTTTGTACCCGGCAACTATACTCTCTCTATTGTAATGCTTTTTTGTTATAGGGAACACTGAATCATCGGTTATTGATCGATATTGGCGACTTGCATGAAGCCTACGAACATGGTTAACCAAAATATGCAAATGAGTAGCGACTGATATTCGTGACTTCGCATGCGCACTTCAATCCATTTCTGGTATGAACTCTCAAACTCTTGTTTTCAGCATCGAATGGCTAAAAGCGGCTACTATGTTCCTTATTTGGCTTTTATCACGTCCCGTCCAAATAGGAAATCCGACTTTGCATAAGTCATTAAACCCGCTGGGGTCACCGAAAATTACAGATCATCCTCCAAAGTTACAGGTAATCGGTCAGTGTAGTATTTTTCACGGCAGGATTTGGTTGGTTTTTATAATGAAAAGCACCTTTATGCATGCGCACTCAAATCTTAAAATGCGTTTTCGGACTCGAGTGCCGGGCGTTCTAAGAAGCATGAGAAATGAACACGCGTACAATGCAGTCTTGTGTACATTTACAATGCCTCAATAACGCGCTCATATGTTCAAACGCCCCCTCCCCATTCGTGATGACACCCTCCATGGCAGAATTGTTTGACGCTGCGCCACATAACGTGCTACGCTAGCCTACCATTCGAGTACCAGCCAGCGTGGAAGCCGGTACGCCAGGAGATCGGCTCAATAGAACGCCGTACGGCTATGATTGGGTGGTTGTGACGAGATTGAAGAGTCCGTAGTCGTCCGATTAGAGACATGTTGCTTGGTCGTAAATGACAGATAAAGCGCACCTGTTCACGGGCGCTTAAGCGTAGTTATATGTACGATCGGTGTTTATGAAGAACGTGCTGCATCCATCAACCGGATCAGAGCTGTAGTTAGGAGTAAGGGGGTGAGGTGTAACGGGGTGGCGCTGTGAATAGAAGCCAGTTAACTTACACGCTGCAGTATACATTATCTATATTGAGCCAATACAAGACACGGTCGCCACGCGTCTCGTCGCGTTATCGTCGGCATCGAGCGACCTTGGCATATCTGGCGGTTTTAAAACTCACCCCGGAAAAGAGAACTGAATGGGCCCGGTCGCTGTTGAGGCTCTGTGATCAGATCTAACTCGTGATATACACTGTTATCAGCTTATCAGCTCATCTAGCCGTGCTCTATCGTGAATCATCAAGCGCTCTCTGATAAGTGATTCTCAGTGAATACCTGACCAGGGCTTGAGTCGGGACGGAGTGGAGAGACTCAAGCGTGTCCCCGGACGGATACTATAGCCGAAACAGGACAATGGTGAGCTACTGTTTACTATAGCCGAAACAGGACAATGGTGAGCTACTGTTTACTATAGCCGAAACAGGACAATGGTGAGCAGCTACTGTTTACTATAGCCGAAACAGGACGATGGTGAGCTACTGTTTTTGGCAGGAAATCTGGGTGGTTGTTTGTTGTGGTTGAGAAGGGAATATTCCCCAGGACTCGTAAGTCTCGCAGAATCAATTGTAAACGCGATATAAGTCGGGAATCTCCTTAGCGAGGTCAGCATACGCTGCGTTCGTCCGGTGTATCCCCTACCCCACCGCCCCCCCCCCCCCCCCAACTATCCCCCGCTCAGGGAAATTAACTTCACGATCTGAAATCAGGGGTATGTACGCCAGTGGCCGTTGGTGAGTTCGGCTGCTCGGGGTTTAATGATAGCTTTTTTGTCTTATTATGTATTGTGAGTTGTTTGACGACATAATCACCTGCGCTTATTGATGAGTAGGAACTGGGTGGCCTCAGGTGTGTCCTGGCGGTGTCATGGCGTGCTTGTTGGATGTACGGGGAGGGGCGAGAAACACTGTAGGTGTTGCCGCTGTCACCCCAGGCATCAGCGCTCATAATCATTACAATAAGTCAGTGTTCTTGCTGGAGGAGCTAGACGGATGTCACTGGGGTCAGCCTGATTAGCATATGCTGTACATTATAGCATAACGACATGGGCTGGCCGCACGAGGTCGCCTCAAGACGAGCGGTTCACGACAAGATGTTTGGCTCCTGTCCCTTCTCATTATGAATGTTAGGAATCACGATGGCGCTGACGAAGACGTCTCGGGGTATGATCCGCGTGGCGTGAACTGTGATATGAACCCTTATGGTTCACGCCACACGGCGACGATCATAGTTGTCCATATGTCGCGAATTTTGTAAAGAAGAAACCAGATCCTGAAAGCTCTGCGAAATGTATCGGGGAGTGCCAGGTAGCTCTTGCGAACCATGTACAGGAACTCATGTTGGTCTGTTGGGCTAATACGAATCAATATCTTTGCGACATATGCTTGATGTCCGGTAATTTATTCGCGAACAAATTAACAACGAATTTGTATCTGTGAGTCTTCAATAACGACAATGGGTGCGTTAGGTGAGTGGCTGGGTGCGTTTGATGAGTGGCTTGGTCTGTTGGGTGAGTGGCTGTGTGTTGGATGAGGGGCTTTGTGTTGGATGAGTGGCTTGGTCTGTTGGGTGAGTGGCTTAGTGTTGGATGAGGGGCTTTGTGTTGGATGAGTGGCTTGGTCTGTTGGGTGAGTGGCTTAGTGTTGGATGAGGGGCTTTGTGTTGGATGAGTGGCTTGGTCTGTTGGGTGAGTGGCTGTGTGTTGGATGAGGGGCTGGGTGTTGGATAAGTGGCTTGGTCTGTTGGGTGAGTGGCTGTGTGTTGGATGAGGGGGTGGGTGTTGGATGAGTGGCTTGGTCTGTTGGGTGAGTGGCTGAGTGTTGGATGAGGGGCTGGGTGTTGGATGAGTGGCTTGGTCTGTTGGTTGAGTGGCTTAGTGTTGGATGAGGGGCTGGGTGTTGGATGAGTGGCTTGGTCTGTTGGGTGAGTGGCTGTGTGTTGGATGAAGGGCTTGGTGTTGGATGAGTGGCTTGGTCTGTTGGGTGAGTGGCTGAGTGTTGGATGAGGGGCTGGGTGTTGGATGAGTGGCTTGGTCTGTTGGGTGAGTGGCTGTGTGTTGGATGAGGGGCTAGGTGTTGGATGAGTGGCTCGGTCTTTTGGGTGAATGGGTGTGTGTTGGATGAGGGGCTATGTGATGGATGAGTGGCTTGGTCCTTTGGGTGAATGGGTGTGTGTTGGATGAGGGGCTGGGTGTTGGATGAGAGGTTTGGTGTGTTGGATGAGTGGCTGGGTGTTGGATGAGGGTTGTGTTTTGACGATTTCGGTATATGTCGGTTAGGGCTGGATTTGTTATGGCGATTTGGGTGTGTCGGTTAGGGCTGGGTGTGTTGTGACGATTTGGGTGTGTCGGTTAGGGCTGGGTTTGTTCGGTTGGTGTTTTTCTCTACCTAGGGGGATCTGTATCTGCATTCTGTCTGAGAATGCATGTGTGTATAGGGTAGTGGCATTATTCATCAGTTCCCTTATGCGACTTTGTCAGTGCTATACTGACACTGAGTGGGATCAGAACTTCGGCAGGCGTGTCTTGTGCTATTTAACCTTACCTCTCGGCCCATTATCTGTCATTAGACCGTTACATGCGTGCACCATACCATGCGCTTCTGCACGTCTCGAAGACACACAACCGCACGCCAACACTTCAACCTAGATAGCTGGTTCAGAGACACGTAAATACCAAGAGGATCGATATTGTATTTTTCAATACACTCTTTTTTTCAAGTGCAGTTCTCTGAATATTGCCGCTGATCAATAAGACTTGTCGTCGGACTTGTCATGTTCTCACCTGTATTATCATTGATCTGTTCCCCCTGTCATGTTCTCACCTGTATCATCATCGATATGTTCCCCTTGTCATGTTCTCACCTGTATAATCATCGATCTGTTCCCCTTGTCATGTTCTCACCTGCATCATCATCGATCTGTTCCCCTGACAAGTTTACACAACCCAACATCGAGTTCGACGCCAAACTAGCCGATGTTAACAGAACTTCGTCGCGGGATTTATTGTAGTCGAATGAATAGTGCAATCTCCTGAAGAAATAAATGATTCGACTTTTCCTGCACTCATTTTTCTCGGATGATCGGCTGTAATAACTACAGCAAGCACAATGTGATAATGGAAGTCTATTGATGTAACTCTGTGTTCCCATGAAGGTGGTAAGTTTGTTCAAATGCTAAACTCCACCAATCACTTTTGAGTGAAGAGGTTTTAAAGTTCAGCTAACTCGACCCAATTTAGCCTAGTTCACCATATCCACTGATCAAATCTACTCATCGAAGCGGTACGGTATGGAAAGCCGAAATGAACTGGCCATGTTATTATTGTTAACTATGAGTCAATATTGTCTCTCCTACTTAACAAACCTCCTCCTCAAACCAACTTGAGCCTCCGTTCATAGACTCTACACGCGGGCTACCTTGTGGACAAACAATCTTGCACAACTGATCGATCGATCGATGGATCGATATCGATTAAGCCGTAGGTAACCACCGTCTCACGCTAGAACACTTCTTGAATCACCTCAAAGAAACCTCGGGTGGGGTCTATAAAGGCGCCGTCAACTGGCTCTCACTTAATCAAAAATGGGGAGCTTTCTTTGTGCTGATAAGCTAAGTGGACCGCATGCCATGAGTGGGCGATAAAAGGTCTCTGAGAAATATTAAGAAGCTCCAAGACAGATTATCTCGTCATAGTTCGGCTCTGTAGCGAACTTCTTGCCGCGGTTATTGTTGGTTAAACGAATGCTACTGGTTAAGTGAGGATCAGTAGCAGAGGACATCATTACGGGCTGTCTGGAGGCTGGGGTGGACATGATGGTGGTGGAATACCGGTCCACGAATCACTGCCTATGTGGGGTAAGTCGAATTACCCTGCACGTGAAGCAGTCTGATATTATCGTTGCTGGTAACTGCTTTTTGATAATGCATGGCGGTGATAGGTTGACGCTCCTGCATCGTCAGGCTGGTTCTGTTGGTGGTGGAGGGGTTCAATTGTAGAGGTATTCTACCGCATAAAAATCTCGAACCAGAGACGGATCTATATATGTCAGTGAAGTAGGAGTTTGGGGGACTGAAACAGGACAGAAGCAAATTAGACGGAGGGGAGAGAGAGAGAGAGAGAGAGAGAGAGAGAGAGAGAGAGAGAGAGAGAGAGAGAGAGAGAGAGAGAGAGAGAGAGAGAGAGAGAGAGAGAGAGAGAGAGAGGAGAGAGAGAGAGAGAGAGAGAGAGAGAGAGAGAGAGAGAGAGAGAGAGAGGGAGAGAGAGAGAGAGAAAAATATGATCACAATATGATCAGAATATAGGTCGTCAACATTCGTAAAAGTGTAGATTTCGACGATTATTGGAGACTTTGAATATTGTCTGCATTTGTGGATGTTCAACAATAGTATGTTGTTCTGGGAAACCTATTAATCATTGCTGTGTTGGTGGACCAGGCGTGTCGTACGCAGCCGCACGTATTGTTGAGCGATCGGGCGCTCTCATGTTGGAGACATCAACTCATCGAATGAATAATTACGCATGCGCAGTCAATTTCTGAAGACTGGGATTTTCCATGTATTTACTCTTCTACTCATACATATCGTCGCTCATGAATATTCACAGACGGTTTATTCGTTCATCACGTGCGTATTTCGCGTCGTTGAGAAACAATCGTATCTTCCCTGCCTTAACATGAAGCAGAATTATGTAACCCTACACATGAAATCGGGTACCATCAATTTACAGATTCTACAGTTCATTGCTATTAAGACGTCAAGTTTCTTCGCGAGTTAAGTCGGCTAGCGCTCTAGATGTCAGCGAGAACCCTAGGTGAGACAAGGACTTCGGGCTGTCAGCGCCAATGACTTCTATGAGCACTTTAGTTATCCCGTCCCGTACACTGGGTGGGGATGCCGCTGACCGAGCCACTGCGCGTCATGAGCCATCCCCGGACTCCCAGACCTGAACATGCCAGAGGAAGCTTAACTGGCAGAGTCTTCTTTTCAGACGCAGTTCAATATTTCAATGTGAAGACGGAATAGAATGGCCGGTGTTGTAAGTGAGGCACTTCATATTTGTCAGGTCGCAATCACCTCAGTGGCGAGTGGATACACGGCTGGCAATGAATCTCTAGAGCTTCTCGGGATTATATTAATATACGTGAAGTGCTTATCACGTTGAGACAGCGCGCGTCATCCTCGTCCACCCTCGCCACGCCCCCTCATCAGCACACGCCACGCCCCCTCAACAAGCAGCAGCTCATTTTCGTAGCAATTGACGCAGCGCCTTGATGCTGCCGAAAACGAAAGCACACTTATTTGCATGTGGTTTTCTCGAATATCTGCTTACATAAGCTCTTGTTTAAATCATCTCCTATCGGAGCCTGACCGCTGTAAGCGCCTGCTCACAGTCAGTCATACACACATGGTCATATAGAACAGCGGAGACAACAGAGAAGGGCACCAATACTAAAGACGGTTACACCGCCTGGTTTCACTGACCTGTACATCCCGCCTGCGCCTGGTTTCACTGACCTGTGTATCACACCTGGTTCCACTGACCTGTGCATCCCGCCTGCGCCTGGTTTCACTGACCTGTGCATCACGCCTGGTTCCACTGACCTGTACATCCCGCCTGCGCCTGGTTCCACTGACCTGTGCATCCCGCCTGCGCCTGGTTCCACTGACCTGTGCATCCCGCCTGCGCCTGGTTTCACTGACCTGTGCATCACGCCTGGTTCCACTGACCTGTGCATCCCGCCTGCGCCTGGTTCCACTGACCTGTACATCCCGCCTGTGCCTGGTTCCACTGACCTGTGCATCCCGCCTGCGCCTGGTTTCACTGACCTGTGCATCACGCCTGGCTCCACTGACCTGTGCATCCCACCTGCGCCTGGTTTCACTGACCTGTGCATCACGCCTGGTTCCACTGACCTGTACATCCCGCCTGCGTCTGGTTCCACCGACCTGTGCATCCCGCCCCTAGGACATAACCCCGTCTCGTTCACTGATCAATATTACACTGGGGATATGGCTTGTAAAGCCATCAGAACTAGCAAGGTAGTCACGACTTCCATATTCAATCCGCTTATCGACTGAAAGCAAAAAATGACGATGCTAATTTCAGCAGCGGCTTGCTGCTCACATTAACACACGTGTGAGTTGCCACACTGCAACATGATGCGATTGATATATTTGGGGTCCACTATAGTAACGTCTTCCGCCACCGGGACAGTAACGAAACAACTCTACCCCTGTGTCCTAATTCACGACGAGGGGACGGTCGGGATGCTTGTTGGATCTTATCTCAACGCTACCCCACCCCACTCTCACCCCCCCACCAACCCCAGCTTATCTCACCCTACCCCACCTACCTCCTGTCTGTTTCATTTACCCCTAAGAGAATACAGATACACCGCGCGCATGTTATGTACAACAACACTCCGTTCAGTTTCGAACATAATTTGTTCTAGTGTCATTTAATGGGGCCTTGTAAACTTCATCAGACGACAACAAGGCTTCATGTAAAAACGCTGTAATCATAAAACTAACCAACAAACGCATTTCGCACCGAAGATTCTCTTTGAGCCCGTGTAGCAAGTGTCGTCACGCAACCTGCCCTAGCGGCCAACAAAGGCAAAATGGCATCGAGAAGATAGCTTCGTATTTTCCTCCGAGTGGTACCTTATCGGTGGATTTTGGGTGCTTATATATGGCGGTCCAATGAATTACGGGTCCCCGTTGGTTAATGAGTTATACATGTCCATTTTGAAACATATAAGTAAGAAATGATGAAAATCGGTGTATTTGACCATTAAATATATTCTCTCAATTGTTTCAGAATGCCGCCTTCGTTTGGATTGTGCTCCTCATTGCAGTCACCGGTAGGTTTAAGGCAAACACGCATAACTATGTCGTGTTTTAACAATGCATAAACTATTATATATATATATATATATATATATATATATATATATATATATATATATATATATATATATATATATATATACATATATATATATATATATATATATGCATACATATATTTATATATTTATATATATACATATATATATATATATATATATATATATATATATATATATTCATATATATATATTATAAAGATGTATATATATATAAACGTCTTGTTTTGATAATTCATAAACATTTTTATAATATATACATATTTATTTCCTGTCTTTAGAGTGTTGACAAAAACATTTTGATCGAGTGTGCTTTCCATGGCTTTGCTACCTAGATGTATTCTTCGTGAAATACACCGTCGATGTTTGGCCGTGTCTACCATTGTCCTAAATATCAGCTCCTACCTTAGTCCTCCGACGGCAACTCGACCTTATTCAAAATATGGTACTTCGCCATTGGTTTGTTGATTGCGTTGTATGCTGGGAGTCCAACCTTAGTTGATCTGTAGGTTTTTGTACTGTCATGCTCGTTATCTACACGCACATTACTTCATTGTATCGGCACCTGCTCGTCGACGTATACCCCCCAACAAACTAAGAAGTACTTCGCACACAACCGGGAGCTCCCCGGCAGCCTAGTGGAAGGCATACAAACCGGCAAGATAGGAGAAAGAGAATCCCGAAAGACCTACCGCATAGGCTCAAAAACCTTCGCCAAAATCCGCCAAGGCGAGGTCGAAAAAATGGACTGCGACGACGAGGTACACCAATCTTGGCACGACCAGGCCCACACAAATACAACCCCCAATTGTTTCTGTACCAGGAAGAGTGCGATATTCTCTCCTCCATCCGAGGTACCACCGTAGTGCACCTTGTCGATTTCCCCCGCCTGGTCCGTGAGCTATACCAACTGATTTTCCACCACGCCTTTTGCAGGAGGTACATAGAAGACATAGTAGAGATCTCCACGACAAACAACAGGACGGGCCGGATGTGTTGCATCCTACTCACACCAGAGGACGGCATACCAGAAGTCGAACGACACCACGACTGCAGCGAATCCTGCGGCGAAGAACAGCGATACGATATACCAGCTATACAGACCATACTCTTCGGCAAGGCAGATCCCTTCTGCAAATGTGGCGCCTTTGACCACTGTAGCAAGAGCGATCGCTGCGTCCTACATACACTCGACTACCCGCACCACCACGCGAGAAACCAGACTACACAACAATCCAACTAGCAGAGAAACTACTCCGCACCAAGGCAATTTTGAATATAGAAAACAAGGACGATCGATGTTTGATGTGGTGTCTACGCTATGCAATTGCAACCAAGGACTTGCAGAAAGACTGCCCTTGCAACAGAGGAAAGGATTATATATGGCATAGGGTATAGGAACGGGGCCACAAGTGGCGAACGTGCCAGCCAACTCCACCTGCAGTTAGCGAACGTGCCAGTCAACCCCAGTAGCAGGTAGCGAACACCCAAGGGAAACCACCCCCGGTCGCAGGCGACGAACGTGCTCCACCACCAGGCCAGCCTCCTCCCACCACCAGGCCAGCCTGGAACGTCGGGAGAATTACAAAGAACCACATGGAAGCCGCATCGTATTTCCTACCAAAACCAGAACCGGCCCCCAAGCCTACCCCCAGTCGGGACATTGGACCCTGGCCTACGCTAGTTGGGCGGGACCCTTTCTACATGGAATAGGAGACAGGGCAGGCAAATAGATTGTTTGGGGCGGACCACCATTGGGAGAGGCAATAGGGCAGACCAGGTGTTCTAAGCTGGAGGAGGCTGGCCTATTGGTGGGAAGAGGCTGGCCTGCTATCGTCTCTGGGACTACAAGCGTCAGTGGGACCGGTCTGGGTTCGCAGTCAATGTTGCAGTGGCTCCACAGCGGGCATTTCTTACAATCGCCATCGCATTTGCTGTGTGGTTTGTCTGCTTTTCGGGGCCTCGAAGAAACAATACGAAGCTTGCCGTCGCTGGGGCCCCACAAAGTCGAGAATTTGGCCTGCCTGGACTGGTTCTTGGAAGCTTGCAAGATATATTTCTAGAAAATCCTTGGTATCTGGTATCGTTCGTAGATGCCAAACCCAAGGAAATCTAGAATCTCTAGCTCTCTTTTGGGTAGAAACAAGTAGGGAAACCTCATTTCTAGCAGATCCCAGTTCTCCGCTCGTTGTTCAAAAGATGGCAGTGCTGGGCGGCCTTTGGTGTCTAGGATAGTATTTGGAAGTGGAACACCAAGGGGGGACTATTCCACGGATTTTTGTGTACCTTGCTTGCGAAATGTGGTAATTCTCCTTTGCTGCACGAAAAGACAAGGCTCCAGGTCGTATCTCGGTATAGGCTTCTCGTGGTAAGGTTGTTCTTGGCATTGTATATACCTATGTACTTGCAAAGCTCTAAAAGGGGGTACACATTGGGTCGGAAGGCTCTGTGGCCGGTGGACTGGCCTGTAGGCTGGCACCTGCGACTCGTGGCCCTTCCAATGGACTCCCTATATGCCGAAGTGGTTACGTCTACTTACACTAATGATTTTTTAGTCGAACTGTTAATCATTAGCGTTAGTGTACGTTTTTGTACCACTTCGGCGTATGTTTGACCAGTTCGACTAAAAAACCATTAGTGCAAGTGTACGTTTTGTATCCGTAAATTCGGAGCCTCTCGGTGAAAATCATTAGGCGAACTGGGCTAAAATACGTTGAAATGGGCCTATTCATTAGTGTAAGTGGGTCTATTCATTAGTCTTGTTGTATGCGTCCATTTGCAGGGTGTGCTGGAACCACCACTCCCTATACTACTTGCCACCATGTTGGATCGGTTACCACGAGTGTCATTCGTAACCAGACCCGTCTTCAGAAGCAACTAGATTTAGCTAGTACTATTAGGACGACTGGATGTTACCAAAATACGCCACCATATAGCTCTGTGTCGTTTGATGTGACGAAACACTAGACGTGGTGTTGCCGAAAACGAGGCTTCTCTGGTGTCGCCATGGAGCTAATCTGCCTCTGTGGTTAAAAACCCCTCACGTGATGGTTTGTAAACACAATAATTCCGACCGTGGCCTTTGATTTATTTGCGCCTCTGTTGAACCAGAATCCCAATTATTATTATCTAAAGGAGAAAGTGTGCTATGTGGACAAGAGGCAAGTTATTGTTCGTTTGGCAACAAACAGGTTGATCGGATCCAACCTCTCGTTCCTTGTCCGTTTCTACTTATCCAATAACCTGATTGCCCATCGCTATCGGATCACTTCGTTGACATTATGACATCACAATAGACAGTGACGTATTAGGCGAGGTATTTGGAGATTGTGTACGCATATCCCGACCCTAGTGGTCGCAAGAACGGCATCCACCCACCCCCACCCGCTCCTCCCCCTCACACACACCCCTTTCCCCAAGGTATGTTCGTTGCGATATCATAACATCAACAGACTGATCGGAAGACGCAACGTGTGTCAATATTGACCGAGTAAATGTCGTCTGAAATTTGGACAATGACTGAATATAGTCGCCATATAAGGTCATGTTGGCGTGGTTTACGTGATAGAATTCACCGCAGTATTCACTTCCTCCACTAACAATATGAACGCTAACACAACGTTGATCTACGAATGAAAGCCGTTAACGTGTGATATACGATATCCAAGGTCAAACAGGCGGATAGTGATGGTATCCAAGGTCAAACAGGCGGATAGTGATGGTATCCAAGGTCTAATACGCGGAATGATGACAAGAATGCGTGCAGTGATCTCATCCTTGTTGTCGCATTATCGCTCTCATATGTATTTATAAATAGATATCTTGTGTATCGAACAGTCGCTATAGTTCCATCTTATCCTGTTCTTGTTTTAAGCCCCACAGCCGATGGTCGGATATGACGTCACGTATTCGGAGCATCGCGCATGTAGCGACGATTCCGACTGTGTTAGTGGCAGACAGGAAGTGTGTTTGAATCTCTACGAGGGATGCTCCATGGGGATATGCGCTTGTCCCCCAGACCGCACCCGCAACTCACCCACAGATATATGTCAGCCAGGTGAACACATCGTACAACTCTACTGCTTCAATTAGTCATTTTAACACTTTTGTCATGTACCCTACTGTCTACGTGTGGTATATAATTGCACTCGAAACTCCAGTCATTTCAATACGCAAGTGGTTTATTGATTTTTACATGTATAATCTGTGAATTTACACGCTCCTCCAAGCGTCTGTTGTTTCGATAGTGAAAGCTGTTATATGGGAACGCGATTGTTGCTCACTTTCAGTGATACTGGGTGACAGTGACTGCAAGAGGACGGTACAGTGCCCAGGGGGCATGGTCTGCAGCCGACGGAAATGTGTCTGTGACACCGGAAGTAGATTGAGCTTAGACAAGACGACATTGTTTTCGCGCGCATCAGAGATTACTTGGTCAAGAATGTTCCCCATCGGAGAACGAATGTCTACAGAAAACAGGTGGGTCCACACCGCCAGTGCATAGGGCCCCATGCCATCAAGTTTCCATCACACATTATTCGTGTAGTGTCGAGCTCTCATTGTAAGATTTAATTGGAATGATTTTCTCTCATTCGATGGTTTTCGTTTGGCAGACTATCGTACACATTATTTATGAGAAGAATATGTAACATAAGTGTATCAAAAATAGATTTTGCCACGAGATATGTGTATGGATAGTGAGGTCTATGCATCAAAGTTTCATTGTATAGGAATGAATATTAACTCAGGTTGTCTAAAGCTTGCAACAAAATGTGATAATACAATATTGATCGCATTAGGAACAGAACATCTTTGGATTTTGTATTGTAATGCCGAATATGTAGGGAAATGGTCTATAACAACACGTTATGATGTACATAGCTTTTGTCACACCAGACGAACAGTCACGAAAATTCGGAAACAGTAAGTGACAGGTTGATAATTCGAACCGTTTGCTTCAGGTTCTGGGTGTTGTAATCCGTGTTGCTTGTAACTATTATTGTTCCCAACTTAGATGGTATCACAGCACCAGTGTGACCTTTTGACCTCACTTTTAACTATCACGCACTGTTTTGATACACACGAGCATAAAGAAACGGAAGTTAAAATCTACCGACTATTGAACTAGAGGAACCATGATGCTTCTTTTTTAGACAGTCCATAGATTTAGATGTGCTTATAGATATGTCGATAAGTGTTTTGTGTACATGATATCGATGTTGTTCTAACCCCGTCACCCCAGTTGTCGACTAATTGTTACACGCGTATTGTATTTAACAATACAAGTCAGACCGAAGTTGTCTGAAAGTCTGCTACATTCGCCTTAATCAAAAGAAGCGTTAGCAACTATGCCTCTGCCAATAATAGTGCGCCCATGTGTTTTATTTTCACAAGGTGACATCATAGCTTCTCCAGTTATTTCTTGTAAGTGTGATTCACGCGCCGTCATAACGTTCGGTCGTATTGCTTGCAGCTTACAGTTACAGCAGTAACGATGTGGTGTGCTCACGACGAGCAGAGTGTGAATGTGCTGAGGGTACCAAAGAAGATAACGGCGCGTGTCGACTACGTCTGTATTTCCATTGTGTACTAATCCACAGAGTTAACGTGACTTTCCTACTTCATGAATTATTCATATAATCTCACTATATATCACTCACTACATTAACAAACACCGTCTTTGTGTATGCAGTGAACATTGGGGAAAGCGGTTGTTTGTCGAGCTATCATTGCCAGGGTGGTGCCGTGTGCAGAAACGGTCGCTGTGTATGTCCGGCCGAATACGCTTCAACTCCCCAAAACACGCTCTGCGTCCGGAAAACAGGTGCGGATGACGAAATCCTCCTTACATACGCCAAGTGTCGCTTGTTGATGGTCCCATTTGTAATGCACTGTGCAAATTCACCATCTTAATCATTGGGATAGTAGCCATAAGTTTATTACGCGAATTATCGGCTCCATGCTGGATTTTGGTGAGAATACAATGAAGCACTTTTTGACACGATATGACATGATATAAGCCGAACACGTGGACGATTTCTAGCGTTTCATAGTTTCTTTTCGTTTTTTTCTTGTTACTTAGCTGACTTGATTACTACCCAATTGGTAACCATTGATATTGACGCACTCATTTAGCACAACATGCCTATGAGTAGGGTCCAGGTTGAGTTACTACTTGTGGGAAATTGGATAATTCCCTGGTATTATCGCACAAACCATGCCTAATGTCTGATAGTGTTTACCATGAACATTATATAGTTTATTTTTCACGTACCAACCGACGTACAGCGGCCACAAACGTCAGCGAGCACGCTGATTGACTTATCCTATCATGATATGGGAGGCAATCTGTCGCTGGTTTTCATTCACGGCAGAATGTTTGGATGATTTTTGATGACGTGCTCCTATCGACAATATCAAAATCAACACTCAGTGGACTTATATCACTTGAATATTTTGTGTGAATTGTGAGCAATGATCTTATTTATAAATAGCGTATAATTTATTTTGACAACATGTATTATTTATGTTGCAGCCATCATGAACTTACCCTTAGGTTCAGGATGTGATGAGATTCTTGAAAAGCGATACTGTACGGATGGCCTGGTTTGCCATAAGTGTCCCCAGCATTCTACGGCTACATGCGTGCGCTGTGAGTATAGCGACATTTGTATTCTGCTCAAGAAGTGATTTATCTAATGTGAAACCAGCGATCTCTCATATTGATTGGCTGTGCAAGTACCAGGTCACATGATGTTGTCATCTTTGTCAGCAGTTGCTGTTTTCACTGACAATATTCCTTGACTTGATACGATGCCCATACCTAACTGCATTGTGTCTCCAGATCACTCCTCCCCTTTCACAGACAGGGAAAATGGGTACACCGGGGGCAGCTCGACAACTTCCTGTTTACTTTCCATGCTGTTAACTATGATATTTATAACGCGAGTCGTTCATTCATTGTTGTAACGGTTATCACCTACAACCTTTATCAATAGCTCGCTCCTGCATGTGTTCGACATATTTTATTGCTAGCGAATCATTTGAGGAATGAAATGATCCAAAGTGCTTGCTAGATATTATCACGTCCACTTTGGAGCCAATGCTGGTCATTAATTTTCTCATGTTTGATACATGAACTCTGTAAGTGGTGGATAACAATGGTATAATGACGGTGCCCTATACACGGTTTGAGTAGTGCCGTCGAATTCACGGATGGGTCTGTCCTGTTTATAGTTAGGTGCTAGATAATTAGATTAAGACGTTGACATACTCGTATCTTCTCACCAAGCCATGTCCACTAATTAGATGCCATCAATTCTTCAACACATTCCATGGTCTTTTCCAGTCAGTGGCATAACAGGATGAAGTCAGGATCTCTTTTGAACCATTGTCTTGATGCTTGACACCTGATGATGTTATGACGTCACTCACATCGTTGCCTTGGCAGTTGACCTATCATTGAAAGATGAGTTACACACGAGTGTTTATTGGCATTATGATCATCACACTACGAACACGAGTGGTTGTCGGCATCACTCTACGGACACGAGTGTTTGTTGGCATTATGATCATTATACTACGGACACGAGTATTTGTTGGCATCACTCTACGGACACGAGTGTTTGTTGGCATTATGATCATCACACTACGGACACGGGTGTTTGTTGGCATTATGATCATCACACTACAGACACGAGTGTTTGTTGGCATTATGATCATTATACCATGGACACGAGTGTTTGTTGGCATTATGATCATTCTACTACGGACACGAGTGTTTGTTGGCATTATGATCATTATACTCATTTGTATCACTCTACGGACACGAGTGTTTTTGGCATTATGGCATTATGATCATTATATCATACGGACACGAGTGTTTGTTGGCATTATGATCATTATACCATGGACACGAGTGTTTGTTGGCATTATGATCATTATACTACGGACACGAGTGTTTGTCGGCATTATGATCATTACTCTACAGACACGAGTGTTTGTTGGCATTATGATCATTATACTACGGACACGAGTGTTTGTTGGCATTATGATCATTATACTACGGACACGAGTGTTTGTTGGCATTATGATCATCACACTACAGACACGAGTGTTTGTTGGCATTATGATCATTACTCTACGGACACGAGTGTTTGTTGGCATTATGATCATTACACTACAGATCAATCATTAACGGATATGAAAATTAGCAATTGTCTGTTCCCGGATGCAGCATTTATATATTGCTTGCTTTAATGATTCTGTGAGTGAATTAGAGCGCTTTGCACTTAGAAGGTTGCATTCGGATGCTCCGTCAGTATGAGAGGGCATTGTCATTCCTCGTAACACTATTGTGATGTGATGTGATGCATGCCCAAGTCTTTCTATGATGCGTTTCCGTGCCTTATTATCATAGACAAGTGTCCTGATGTAAGATTGATTATACTTAATATGCAGTCAGACTTTATTGAAAGGTGTTTGCGCTCGACCATCTCTTCATTTGATATTCGTTGTGTTCTGATTCGAGTTGGTGTACTTAGTGCTGTGTGTATGAAATCAATGCCTGCCACATCCAGACGTTCCCGATGACGCTGCTTATATGTGGACCATTAATATACCAGTAATTTGTATATAGTTAATTCAGTCTGTGACATCAATGGCTTCCATCTACATACATTATAATATCTGTTTTGTACCTTGAGATTACTATTTTTTATATGTAGCATTGCCATTTGAATCGTACGTGAGCCGTATGTGAATAAAGATATATTTGCAAAGCTCCTTGTATTCATGTTTTGCGAGGGTTTACAAGTCAGTGCGATGCCATCGGCTCTGTTTCTTTGAATAGCGAGAGTTTGTTCAGCAAATGATCTAAAATAATGTTTCCTTTATATGGATAGTATGGTTTTCATTGCAATTAAAAATGATGTTTAATGCATCTCTCAACTTCCCAGCTTTGAGAGTGCATTACTATTAGCACGTTGTACTAAGAACTTAATCACTGTATCCTCACTCTGACGCCTGCAAACGAGCACTGTTATCATACACAATCATACGCCGATATGTAGTCTGCCAACCATTGTCCCCAACCCTCAAATATGAGCCGACAATGGGGCTTAAGTAGCTTCCCAATAGGCTCGTTTCATTGGACACATATTTGTTTTTATATAAATCGTCAACAACTACGCGCCATCAAAACTGCAGTTATATGAATGGTATTATTGTTCCAAAACATTTTGTTAAACAAAACATTTAACATATAACATCTTTATATGCAATCACTACCCTCCGTCCAATCGTTATTGACGCGTCCCCATATTGGTTGATAATGTTTCCAAACTGAATAGGTGGGTCATACATTCTGCCATTAGGAGTTATTCTGTCATGTAAACACTCAATCCGTCACCCCTCTGTGCGTCACCATTTAATGCATTGCACTATCTTGATAAACTTGCATCCTATCAAACGGACGTAGGCTGTCATTTAAACCCACCCACAAGATACCAAGACGTAGGTTGTCAATTAAACCCACCCACAAGATACCAGGACGTAGGTTGTCAATTAAACCCACCCACAAGATACCAAGACGTAGGTTGTCAATGAAACCCACCCACAAGATACCAAGACGTAGGCTGTCAAGTAAACCAACCTACAAGATACCAAGACGTAGGTTGTCAAGTAAACTCTCCCACAAGATACCAAGACGTAGGCTGTCAAGTAAACTCACCCACAAGATATCAAGACGTAGGTTGTCAAGTAAACTCACCCACAAGATACCAAGACGTAGGCTGTCAAGTAAACTCACCCACAAGATACCAAGACGTAGGCTGTCAAGTAAACTCACCCACAAGATACCAAGACGTAGGCTGTCAAGTAAACTCACCCACAAGATACCAAGACGTAGGCTGTCATTTAAACCCACCCACAAGATACCAAGACGTAGGCTGTCAAGTAAACCCACCCACAAGATACCAGGACGTAGGTTGTCAAGTAAACCCACCCACAAGATACCAAGACGTAGGCTGTCAAGTAAACTCACCCACAAGATACCAAGACGTAGGCTGTCATTTAAACCCACCCACAAGATACCAAGACGTAGGTTGTCAATTTAACTCACCCACAAGATACCAGGACGTAGGTTGTCAAGTAAACCCACCCACAAGATACCAAGACGTAGGTTGTCAAGTAAACTCACCCACAAGATACCAAGACGTAGGCTGTCATTTAAACCCACCCACAAGATACCAAGACGTAGGTTGTCAAGTTAACTCACCCACAAGATACCAAGACGTAGGTTGTCAAGTTAACCCACCCACAAGATACCAAGACGTAGGTTGTCAAGTTAACCCACCCACAAGATACCAAGACGTAGGTTGTCAAGTTAACTCACCCACAAGATACCAAGACGTAGGCTGTCAAGTAAACCCACCCACAAGATACCAAGACGTAGGTTGTCCCACCCACAAGATACCAAGACGTAGTTTGTCTGTCACGTAGGCTTTAAACCCACCAAGATACCAAGATTTAAACCCACCCCAAGACGTAGGCCGTCAAATAAACCCACCAACAAGATACCAAACCATTGGCGGAAGACTTTTCCCTGCGGCAGAAATTGAAATAATTTTCCCGGATACACTCGATCAAAGGCTTGATGGGCCTCAAATAAATAATGAAAACCATCGCAATGAGGTTGCGTGTATAGCCAATGGCTCCTGTGAGCATTGGAGGCTGCTTCTTTTTTCAACCAAATCCGCGATCAGACATTCAAATGTATTCACACGTGCGTAAACTCGGGATGAGTGATCAGGAATATTCACATCGCTATTGGGCAGTTCGGATATGACAATATCGTCTCTTCGCTACCAATCATGACCCCTCAGTAAATACATTCATCACAAGTCAGTTATTCACCTACATCCCCTGCAAACTTACGATTTCACGAAAGTGGATTAACTGTATGCAGATTGCTGAGGACGATGGGCCATTCGCCGGTATAAATCACAGCATCAGTCCCCTCTCTGTGTGGCAAGGCTCTATAAACAGATCTGTATATAGGAGACCAGGGTGATGCTAGCACAATGTTGCAGTCCATCACCTTAAACGCACGTCGGTATGAACTCAATGAAAATTACTGGCGGGATATATTCAGTCGCTCTAAGAGTGGAGATACAGGTGAATCCAGCCATCTAGGTCCTAGCACAGAACAGCACTGGCAGCAGGGACAATTTCACCAATTTTCAGGTTGTGATCAAGGCCACCATTCTGAATAAATGGAGCTCTAACCCAAGTGAGATTTGCCTAGTAACATCAGACCATGTTATGATAGCCCCGTATATTTATATATATACCGAAATATTTGATATCATTTATATATCTAGAGAGATATGGATTATATTCATAATATTTGTTAGAGATAGATGTGATCATCATGAGCCTTTGGTATATATTTTCGCGAACTATATTTTAGTATGTAGATATACGAATAATGAGATCTCTCTCTCTCTTTTTCTGTATTAGATATATTATATATCAATCAAATATTTCTATAATATATATATATATATATATAGTGACGATTGCAACCTTTTAAGTACATTTTTGGCATTCATTATTTATTTATTATTGATTCGGCATATCTAAAATGTTATGATGCAAAAGTTTAATGCAAATAAAAATGTTTGTGTCTTTCTATTTCTGGTATATACTTTTGGTCCTCTAAAGGTCGTCCACGAATGGTCACGATACTAATTTATACGTATAAATCCAACCTTTCGCGCCCATATATATTTGCGTATATTTGCGGAATACCGAAATTTTGAAATTCCGTCTACTAAAGGTCATTTCCGTGATCATCATGAGCCTTTGATTATATTCATAATAGAGAGAGATAGTAGATGAGAATCAGATGATCCCGTTGGAGAGAGAGAGATAGGTAGCGTTTCGATATTTTAAGTTGTAGATATACGAGATAAGTATATCCTTTCGTGGACCCAAGTCTCCGAAAGGTTGGGGGTTTGTCTACTAAAGGTCGAGTTCGTTCTAATATATATATATAGATATATATATATATATAGATATATATATAGATATATATATATATATATATATATATATATATATATATATATATATATATATATATATATATATATATATATATATATATATCTATATCTCTCTATATATATCTATATATATATATATATATATATATCTCTATCTATATATATATATATATATATATATATATATATACATTAATTACCAGAAGAAGCACTAAAATCTCTTCGGCCTCTTCGTCCTTTTTGATCAGTATGATGTTGTTGGGATACATATATCTCAATTGAACACAAAATGGAAACTATTTGGGGTTTGGAGTAATAGTTCTTCTGGAGGCAAACTTTTGAAACACAATCAAAATACTTTCATGGCTTATACTTGGGTGATTGAAAGATGCTTTTTCGGAGCCAGTTTATGATTTGTTTAGGCTTTTGTTTATTTACCAAAACTACTGGGATGTAATCTTTTCAAAATATTGAGAACACCAAATCATCGATGATTTATCGATATGGGCGCTCCGAACATTATTTACTAAAAGTAGCCAGGGTCAGCGCATGCGCAATTCCATCATTGATGCTTTTATCGCTGAAATATTCCCGTTTTCAAATCTGTCTAGTAGCACATATTAGGTGCCATATTCGTTTTATTATTCACGTCCCGTCAAAAATAAGCAATTGATTTTACAGGAGCCACAGGTTGGATTAGATTTTACTGAAATCAATTCCTGAAGAAGAAGAGAACCAGTCCATATTTTTTCAAAACAATAAAGTTTTCATGATTTTAATAAAATGCACATTCCAGAGTGATATTTTGCAAGTTTCAAAAATCCCATGTACTTCACAATAAAAGGTGTAATTTCGAAAGAGTCATAATCAACATCACGGTGCTCGTTCGCTCTAGCACTGCGCAGCCTGCTTATTTGTAGCAATTATGTCATAGCCAAAGAGGTTGTCAACATTTCAAACAAATGACGTCATCATTATTGATATTACTGGGGATGGGATGCGGAATTAGTGAACCACCACAGTATAAGGACAAGCCGGGTCGATGAGGCGAGGCGCGTTTCCTGTCCACGTGTTTACCCTCCCGTCTAAGAGAAGTCTATACTCAGCATATTACCTGGCATCATGCGGGTGTGATTATATGATTCACTGATTTCTGTCAACATTTCACATTGAACTGTTATCCAGGTAACTGCTACTTATCACTCACCATATATGACACATCCGGTCAGTGACTGGAAATAGGATGATGGGTTCATGAGAGGAAGTCAGGGAGCATTGATTGAAGGTAGAATAAGGCCTCCGTCTACGGCGGTCTCCTGTGTCGGCATTATTGACTACTCGCGTAGAACCCTCTTTCGGACATTGCTTGACAACAGCTCAGCAGCAGCAGCAGCAGCAGCAGCAGCAGCATTCAACGTTGAGACTGGGCTAGGCCACATAGAACACTTGCCGCATTGGAACCAATCATTACTCGACGCCATGTGCAGGACGTTAACGCAAGCAGAGGTGAGGGTCTGACACCTGGCTAGACATACAATGATCAAACTTCGATATCAGACTAAGCAACGTCATTAAATCACTCAACTCAGTGGGAAAGTACTAGCGACATTATCATGGAATCTGCTCTTTCAGCAGATAGCAAAAAATGGCATTCATTTGCTGAAAAGATGGAGGACTTAATCACGTCCGTTGAAAAGAAAGAGGACTCCATCACGTCCGTTGACAAGAAAGAGGACTCCATCACGTCCGTTGACAAGAAAGAGGACTCCATCGCGTCCGTTGATAAGAAGGAGGACTCGATCACGTCCGTTGGTTTGATATTTAGGGCCATTGCTACCGGTAAGGTGAGGCAGCTTTTTGGCTATTTGGACGCTGGCATTGATCCCAATTTAACGGACAATTCCCTGCAGACGCCATTGATGCGTGTTGTGTACTTACAACGTGAAGATTACCGTAGTCACATGCTTCGCTTGTTGATATCCCACGGAGCTGACGTGAACGCCCGGGACGAGCATGGCCGCACGGTTCTCATGCACGCCAGTGCGCATGAGCAACGAGATGACGTAGTCAGATTAGTTATAAGAACCCGGATGTGTGACCCCAATGTGAGCGATAATAGAGGTAACACAGCTCTTCTACATGCCGTTATAGCCAACAATAGTTCGGTGATTAGGATTCTGGTGAATAGTTCACATACCAAAGCTGTGCTGCATGTTGATCAGCCTAATGCTAATGGCGTAACACCCCTGAAGATGGCGCTAAAGCTGAGATTATCTCAATGTTGCTGGGTGCTAGTACATGAGGGTCATGCGGACACATCGGAGATTCGACAAAAAGAGCACTTGAACCAACTATTGCAGACAGAGGACGGTAACTTATCTCATGACGTCACGGACTACATAGACCACCGCGTGAGATCAAGCTCTGTGCCTGTCCCAAGATCGTTAGACCTCATTGGTCATCAAAGTACTTTTATGAATGTCAGTCTCTCAAGGAGTTGGCACTATAAACCTACTCCACGACTGGCGCTGTTAACGAAACGCCTTTCTGAGAATACATCTGACAGAAGCTGCAGTGACAGATCACTGGTTCCCTTAGATAACTCCTTCAATGTGGATATCCCCATGTCTCTGTTGAAGCCAGGCGGCACAAGTCACAGTGTTTCTTCTGAATCCATTCATCTCCCTCGGTTGCCATACCCAGCCATTCCAGTTCATTCGGCAAGTACAGAAACTCTGCCACACCCACCCCTGCTACACAAGCCATTGGTTGCATGCCGCAGTCTAGACAATAACCACAAATTCCACGCATCTCCCAACAGAAGACTTTCGGATGAAGGTCAGTTGAAGGTGATGGGTCAAACAGCACCGTTACTGAGGCTGCCCGAGGGCGGCTCCTCGTTTTCCGACGCTGAAGATTGATATCGAGCAGGTTTCGTTGGCACTTGTATATTCCGGTATTTGAATTAGCTTATCTTGTCACAACATATACATTGACGTTATATCGACTTGACCTAGTGTAGTGTTTCACCTTTATTAATGGGAAAACATTACTAGACACTTACATGTAGGAAAGCTCACGCAGGTCCGCCTCTGCACATTTCAGCAGACATTATTCGTCGCCTGTAACACAAGATGATGCCTGCGGTGTGAGTACTATTCATTTCTCCCTCTAAAACTACGTCATCATCATCTGTAAGTACAACATTCATGGCGCCTACCTGGAAAAACACATATGGCGTGACGTCACAGCAGCTAGTTCATCCAGCCAATCCGCCGCCAGGTTATATTGACGAGTGCGTGCCTGTTGTTGATAGAGGCATTCAGAGAGGTCGGCTTACCATAACGGTCTCGAAGCACGTTTTTGGTCAATAAATAGATTAGTGTGGAAAGAAATTATTGATCTGTTTCTGGTGATAAAACCTCATTAGATTGCTAGATATCCACATCCCCAGTTTGCTGATGTGTATTATTGGTTTAAAGACTTTAGGTTGTCGTAATACCTTGATTAATCTTTGCATATGTATAAATGTTTATATTTATGATCATACTGCACGGTAACTACATCGTATATGCAGACTGTAGGGTTGATGCTATGATGTAATTCAATAAAATCATTGATGCAATAATAATCATTGTCTGAACACAAAAACGAGCAGGGGTCTGGATGTGGAATTATTGATTTTGCTATGGCAAGGAATGCAAAACTCTCCACATAAATAACATGGTTAGCTGAATGGGGAAGAAAACAGGAAGTGCTCGGATGTGCTCATAGGAAGCTAGAGCCTCCCCCTGTTGTATGGAGTGATTGTAGGGGGTCACACCACAGTTAGTCACAAAGGTCATGACATAATTGCCGAGGATAACTGGCTTTCAGAAGTTTGCAGCAAGAGCCTTTCCCAGCCAGTGTTTTTCCGACCACTTTATTCGTAAATGAGATATATAGACGTGATCGATAGCTGACAAAAAATATCACAGAGGAGACTACCCCCTACAGTAGCTGAGCAATTCGGAAGCACTCCATGGAACGCCATTAGATACTCTACATTTCACCTGGGTATGTGTTATGAAGACCCTAACCAGGTCATGGATTTAAATGCAGCAGTAGGTTTGTTACCACGAGGGTATTGTTCTGTTGGGGTTTAACGTCAACAACGCGGTGATATCGCGAGGATGATTGTGATGCTTGGACAGCTCCCCTTAACAGCGCCAACTTGCCACTAACCCGTTGCTCAGACCGGGCTGCGAAACCCACGCCGCTGGGACGGTGGTCCAGCACGGTACTATTCATGTATCGTTCGGGTGCATCCCCTTTTCAGAGATAGGACCGCCATTTAACGTGTTCATCCAAGTCACGGGGAACCAGTCAGGTTTTCTCACCTTGGTATCGAACCCAAACCTGTGGGTTAAAAGGCGACACAGAGAGAAAAAAATGAGAAAACACGCCGCAGGGAATTGATGCTGTAACTGCGCTATTGATATTTGTGACTGAATGAAACACCTCGCAATCATTTGCGTACAGCAGACGTCATATACAAGGCGAATGCTTTTGGTAGTGGAGTCCATGTCACCGTGTGTACAGCCCCCTCCACAACACACATATACGCACGCACGCACGCACACACGCACGCACTCACACACACACGTTTTGATGACGCAGAAGCCCGTTGTTGATGACGCAGAATATATATGATGACGCAGAAGCTAGTAGTATGATGATGCAGATATAGTTGATGGCGCATATAGCCCGTTGTGATATATATTCATAGAAGCCCGTTGTTGATACGCATAAGCCCGTTATTGATGACGCTTTATATGATGACGCTATATATCCCGTATATATGACGCATATATTGTGTATGACGCATAATATATATATTGTTACATAACATAAACGATAAATGGACTCAGCAGGCAGTTCATCAAGAATACTACTACAAGCCAATACAGGGACGGGATGATGTCGTTTACTAGTGTTTCACAAACACAGTGACCATTCAACGCTACATTGAAGTGAACCGCTCTTGAACCGCTATATTTTGAAAACGCAGCTGTCCGTTGTTAATGACGCAGAAGCCCGTTGTTGATGGCGCAGAAAGCCGTAGTTGATGACGAAGATGCCCGTTGTTAATTACCCACCGTTGCTGATGGCTTATTAACCGATTTCATGACAACGAAGCCCGTTGTTTTTAACGCAGAATCTTCGTTGTTGATGACTTGAAGCCCGTTGTTGATGACGCAGAAGCCCGAAGTTTCTTTTCCGAATTAGTAGTTGGTTGTGCAGAAGCCGGTCTCTCCCATTACGTTTTGTCGTCACGAATCGCCCGTTGTTGATGACTAAGAAAGCCCGTTCATGTGCCTGAATAATACACACGCAGAAGCCCGTAGTTTATACCAGATAACTTGATGACGCAGAAGCCTTTTCCTCTCCTTGATCCGCAGAATGCCGTAGTTGATTACAATCCGGCTTACGTTAATGCGCAATCTCGCCCGCCATGTTGGAATTGGCGAGAAAAGAAGCCTCGCACAGGGGATGACACAGAAGTACAAGTTGTTGCGATGAGACACAATGACCACATCAATACTGATTGCTTTGAAATTGCACTTGCTTTGAAGCTTTGACATCGAAAACGGGTAAGTCTTATCCGATTTTCTACATTTGACGCAGAAGCCTTTTTTGAGAACGCAGAAAGCACTAGCTTGCTGTAATCCGAGGATGCGACAGTAATCGGTTCATCAACAGCCTGGTAGCGCATTACATCAACAATGACTATAGCGCAGAGGGACAGGGTTCATTTCGATGAGGGTTGTGGGTTTGAGCTGAGTGATTAAAGACTCGTCCGTTTCCCCGATATTTGCTACATCTCTCTTCTCTGCCACGTCATGACATCGGTATCGGAAAGTGTGATTCATGCCGCTGTTAGAAAAACTTGTAGGGATTCCGGGAAAAGCCAAGTTGTTGAATTCCTGAGACTCTAATGGAAGCATAATACTGATTGCTTAGGATCGGTGCTACAACAAGTTTTATTCACAAGTCTTAGCTCAATCAATGCCTCACTTTGAAAATAAGCATGACTGCCGCCGTAGGATGTCATCGATTAGTTGAACAGCTGCACAATATCACCCGCAGTATTGCGATAGACATATGTTTATGACGCAGAAGCTAGTAGTTGATGGCGCAGAATGCCTTGTTAGCCCGTGAGCCCGTTGTTGATGACGCTGAAAAAATGACGCTGAAGCCCGTAGTTGATGACGCAGAGGCCCATTGTGTATGACGCAGAAGCCCGTTATGATGCCGCATTACGCATATTTGTGTCTGTTACAACTTAAAGCTCGTCAAGGGGCAACAGTCGATCGGGTAAATTCTTGGTCTGCCACGCAAAATCGGAAAGTGTGATTCATGCCATGCTTTCACGGTGAAAAAACTTCTGTCGTTACAATGGATGCCCAAATTCAGTACGATCGCGCCATGTCAACAACCGGTCTCTCCCAATATATCGTAATGTTTTTCGCCGGAATCAGCTATATATCAGTGGTCAAGTCTAGATTTATAAATTATGAGAATGAAAGCGCAAGCATTTGAGCAATTATGCAGAGACTCCATCTGTTGAGAGCGCCAAGTTTGTGCTGAAGGACTGTTACAACATTTTATTCACAAACGCTCACTATAATCAAGCACGCCGGATGTCATCGATTACAGCTGCACAATATGCACCGCAGTATTGCGATAGACATATCTTTATGACGAACCATTCTTGTTATCCGTGATCGCTGGAAAAACACGTGAATAAATTATTGCCGCACTTATTAGTGAGTACAACTTGAACATCATAAAGTCTCCCACGCAAAAAAGAGGCTCTGGCCATCTGTCGTTACAAGATGCCCATTCAGTACGATCCGCCATGTAGAATAAATGATTCACTATATAAGTGGCAAGTCAAACAGTTGAGCCTGCAGAGACTCCATCTGTTGAGAGCGAGGCTGAGGACGGCTCCTACGACAGGACATGCCGCAGGCGATATATTTGACAGTTTCAAAGTGACAGGTGTTAACGAGTTAAAACCCCCAATAAGTGCATTACGACTCATATCGGCCTGCATGGAAGCGAGGATACTCTGTCCTTCACTAGCACGTTTGCAGCAAACAATCATGGAAGCCGCTGACATGAGCTCAATCATTCTTCTTCTGTTGGTCACTTTTGTACCATCGACCTCTGGTTATTCACGCCAACGACAAGGTTTGACCGCTATCCCGGATGACATACCGAGAGATGATTGGAGCGTGGACTTACAAAGAAACTCAATAGCAGCTATAAACGCCTTCCCTCCCTTGACGAACATCAGAACTCTTAATTTAGATTCCAATTTGCTCTCGTCATTTCCGAACGTTACAATTGTGGCGGGAACTTTACAAGAACTTCGGTTAAATCAGAACCAAATCACGGCTATTGAACCTGATCTACTGGATGCGCTGACGAACCTTGCCTATCTGAGTCTGAGTTATAACCAACTCACCATCTTCCCAGACGTACAGGGGCCTGGTGGAAGCTTGACCCGACTGTTTTTGAACTACAATGCATTCACAATATCACCAAAAGTACACAATGTTGGGTCCTCACTCTATGAATTGAAGCTCACGCATAACCAGTTGCTTGAAGTTGACTTCTCAGGTCACATGTTTCCGTTGTCGGTGGATAACGTTTCTACCTCGGTGGGGTTAACCGTGGAAGATGTTTCGCCCTCTTTGGAAGACACCCCAGGCACCTCCTGCCGATATTTGAACAAACTAAATAGTCTCTATTTGAATTACAACTTGTTATCTGCTTTTCCTGACGTCACATGTGCCGTAGAATCCCTAGCGTATCTAGGGTTGTCAAACAACAAGATCACGTTTGTGAACCCCGACCTTTTGAACCCACTGACAAAGCTGTATAATCTGGACCTGCGCTATAACATGCTTACGGCCTTCCCTGATGTACCAGGCCCGGGTGGAAGTCTATCTATACTTTATTTAAGTTCCAATACATTTACAGTGGCACCTACACTGTACCGCATTGGTTCAACTCTCACTTATCTACAGTTTGAACGGAATCAACTTAACCTCTTCCGCTTTTCAGGTCACGCGAATGAACCTCGACCCGGTGACGGTAAAGTCGAAACTGCTTCGGCAAATCTTAAAACACTGAATTTGAATTACAATTTGTTACCTGTGTTTCCTGACGTCACGATTGCAAGTGAAACTCTACAAACTTTGTCATTATACAGCAACAAGATCACGTTTATTGATCCTGATCTGTTAAATGTACTAACAAGTCTAGTGTCACTTGACCTTCGCTACAATAAGATTGCAAGCCTTCCTGACGTGCCGGGCCCGGGTGAAACTCTACAGAAGCTCTACCTTGGTAACAATGCTTTCAAGGATGCACCAGTTCTGTTAAATGCTGGCCATTCCCTCCTCAAAATCGATTATGGCTACAGTGACATCAATACGTTTGATTTGACAGACCATATTTCCTCACCACACCTGGTGAATCTTCGTCTACATATAAATATTGGGATCATACCTAAACTAGATCACGTCGTGAGCAGAGGGATCCGCGAGCTCGATGTCAGTTATACAGGACTGACCTACATCCACCGTGACCAACTCAAAGTGTTTAAGAATTTAGACAGGTTGATCGTAAGCGGAAACAACTTTACCACATTTCCCGACATATCTGTAGTTGGAGGTACTCTGCAATATTTGTATGTGAGATCAAACAAGAGTCCTCTGACGATGAAAGGTGACACATTCACGCGCTTACTGGCTCTGAAATACCTGGACACTTATGGCAGCACTTGGAACAAGCTGCCAAACTTCTGCCACTTACCTTTACGTCCGACTGTGTTCATTACGCGAGGACTAAAATGCGACTGTCATTCGAAATGGTTGAAACTGGCAGAGGCTAGTGGATTCAATATCCGATATGACCATCGGGCGATATGCGTGTCTCCACAAGCCACTAAAAACAGAAACTTCACCAATGTCGCTGTGTCGGATTTGATATGTCTAGGTAATTGTCCAGCATGTTTCACTGCTATTGCGATATTTTTCAATTGATGTCGTTATGTCCATAACTTAGTACGTTATGCACTTGTTCTCGATGAACTTATTTTCAATTTAATGCCTGATTTGCTCTATGTAAGCAAGGATAAGTGCTGACACAATTTCTCAATGTATATGACAAGACGGTTTCCATTCACAAAGTTGGTTGGTTTGCTGTGTTGTGTCCAGAAAAGAAACACGATTTCTACACAGTCAAAGTAGACATAAACAACTACAATTGTGCCAGCGCCCCCATCACAGACCAGATCCCAGTCAGCAGCCCTATGGAATGTGCGATGCTGTGCAGGCGTCAAAGCTGCTGTATCTACTTCAACGTGGACGGAGCTCCATCCACTGGACGCTACATTTGTAGCCTGACTGACATCTGTAATGCCGACCTCACACGGCCTCACAGCTTCTCTACCAACGGCACATGGTATTCTCTTGATTAGAGTAATGTAGGTCTGGAAGTGCATAGTGTATAAGTGACCTCGACACAACAACGATAATGTTATTGTGTAAGTGATAACACCATTCCACTGTAGCACTTGGCATTCTTTGTACTAACCTACTTTCCGTAAATCTCCATAGTGTGCAGTTTGAACTTCGTCCTGTGCCATTCTATAGTTAGAACTTGGTACACTGGTATTGTTCTGCATTAATTACGCTACTAACTTTGGCTTAAGTTGCACCATCACACATGTATATGACGTCGGTTTGCTTCTGTCGCAGTGCTTGAAAGTTGTTTCATTGTGTGGATCCATTGTAATTTGTTTTTTGGTCTCTGTTACAAGACATATAACAATCTATGCAGAAATGCAGCGTGGGCATGCTACAGAATGGTCCTCGCCGTAATACTTGGTTAGCGATATTGATGAACGATTGAGTATTTATCATATATGACATGCTATCAATTAGTAATGATACTAGCCTTCCTTTCTACTATTAGCATTGCTAATAAAATATTAATAAGTTTAATTTGTATTAATAAAAAATTCTATATTGAGAATAAGGCCACTTTCTTATGTACTAGAACTTTTGTCTTATACAAAGCCTACGGGCTATTCAAGCCTTGAACTTCATCGCTGCCTATGAAGAGGCTTTTGACAGAATATCTTTTATTCGCATGGAAGATTATAACGAGGTGTTTAACGACAAGCTTTGTACACTTCCTGACTTGCAAACGTTAAGAGTCAACCCAAATATGTCAAACCCGCTGTCAACTTGTTATAGCTTCGAAAAAATCAGGTGACATTCGCATCTGCATTGACCCTCGAGAGCTAAACCGTGCGCTTCTACGTGAACACTACACCCTGCCGAATACTCGAAGACAACCTCCATGAGCTAAGTACCTCAATAATCTTCACCAAAGCTGATCTCGCAAGCGGCTACTGGCACATTCATCTCGATGAACCATCAAGCAAACTTACCACATTCCAGACTTGCTTTAGAAGGTATCGCTGGCTTCGACTGCCCTTTGCCACCTGTGTATTATCGGAAGTATTTCAAAATCGTCTGCTGCAGACAGATTTGGAAACGGATGGGCGATGACTCGAAACTTCAATGTGGTGTTCTTGTGGACAACTTGAAATTACACCGATTATTCGAGATAATCTGTGCAAGATGATATACGCGCGACCTTGGATGCGTGTTCCCACCCTGACATTATTGTTTATAATAATTTGCCTAACGTGAGCTGTCTCGTGAGTCTCATTGGTAAAGGGGTAAGGAACGAAACACTCAAGGATATCGTTATGTACCTATAACGAGTTATTGTATATCTTGGATTTATTATGGTTGTACTAATATGTCTTGTCTTTGTTTATTTATTGTTCAGAACATATATATGTTATGGACCACAAAGCATAGACACGTGTGAAAGAATATAAATCAAAAGATGACCAATGACTTGTATACATAATCTATCCACCAAGTAGATACTTGACCTGAAGAAAGATAAGAATTAATTCTACCATCTCTATCAATGTCTAAAGTAAATACAATGATTCTTCATTTAACTTGAATGAATCATTGACAATTATGAATCATCTGGTTTGTATAGAGAGTTTTTGGATCTCAGAAGCCAGTCCTCTATATTCTTTGAATCTTGTCATGCATCACCATTCGTAATCGTCATCCAGGATCTTATCATTACGGACAGTTACTGACTGTAGGCTTAACAATGACAAATACTAGTCTTTTCTTGGTTTTCAAACATTGACTAATCATTTGAATTGAATGGCAATAAGTTGCATCACCAGATATAACAGCGCTAATCAATTTCCAATAAACAGGGCTGCGACATTCAAAGAAGAAACTCGTTAAAACGTCAACTTGAAATCTGTGACAAGTGCCAGAAACAGCCATTTAGTTTCTACGTCAAGAAAGGTTATACTGTGAACGTGAAATTTCGGGAAAATTTCTATAAATTTTTCAAGGGAAGTGGAAAGGTAAATCATTAATACTGAGCATTGAAAAGGATATTTCCTGGTACTCTCAATTTCTTCTATTATCGTTCGAGCAAACAAATAGTTGACTTCACCTGTTCCTAACCCCACCGAATACACAACAAGACGAGGGACATTCATGAATGAAAACTTTATTAATAAAATAAGCTATAAATGAACTGCACCTATTTGTCGTCGATAAAAAATCAGAAAACGCTTCACCTATCTTTAATTTAAGTCTAAAATTTATTCCCGAGCGATTTCCCTTCACAACATTTTGCAAGTTGTGTTTTTGATGTGGCATTACTGTAAGAATTCGCGATGATGGCAGTTGCGTTAATGAGGTTAACTATTTTAGCCTTTGTCATGACGTTAACTGTGTCATACATCATGATAATTCTGACAGCGACGACCAATTAATAATGTCAACTGAATCAGCCACCCAAAACAAGAAAGAATGGCTCTGATTAAGCATTTGATACGACTTTTGACAAGCCCATGCGCAAGAAGGGTGTGGTCGGACAGTTAGGCGTTTCTGCTTAATGTAAGTTAAATATTGACGTCCACGCAAATATATCACCGATTTGAAACATCTATCAAAGTTAACACTCTCTTGACTACTACATCATGTTACGTCAATGGCAACAGGGAAAGTAATGAACACGCCCATTGACCACACCTTCAAGTGTCCAATTTCAACTGGTCATCACTTTCCCCGCCAGCCAGCAACCGACGATTGCACAGGTCTTAAGCATATAAATATATGTTCGAACATATCATAGGACTAGCGATAATCTGGAGTGTGGGACTGGTTGTGATCAGCCTTACAAGAGCGGATGTCAGTGTCCGTACTGGTGGCGGGACTACTGATGGTGTGGGGACCTACCCACGTGACCTGTCTACCTGACCTCAGCTGGGATTACACGCAGCGCGATATCCTGTTAACACTCAACGAGACGGCGGTTACCTACATCAAGAAGACGCGCTACAACACGGAGGACATACCACTGGAGTGTCGACAAGGTAGCATGATTTTCCATGTCTTGTTAGTACGCTACAGAACCGTTCCTGAGAAATATGGAAATGTTGCGATTCTATCGCTCAAATAAGATGCGGACCATAAACCGGCTTTTTGTGGCACTTTACATAAATTTGACACCGTCGTTATAATGTCTGTACATTATACAGGGCATTATCCAGTTGTGAAAGCAACTGAATTTTACGTCGGGACCGTAGTACGCGTCGGACCTCCAGGATCTACTTCTAGCCACTGCACTAAATATTTTAATTGTAGTTAAGAAAGAGTCAAGGTCCGCTAGCCCCCGCTGTTTACTCGTTAATGATATTCAATACTGTGCGCCAGCGTCTGGGATGAGGACATGCATTGAAGTGTACAAGGATCCCAGATATGGGATACTCCAATCCGAAGCTGTGTCTCTCGGGTACTTTTGGGTCATTGTCTATGATTGGTCAGTGCCCGTGACAAGTGATTTGTCCTGTCGGACAAGTGACTTGCCCTGTCAATTTGTCCAACCGGACGAGATATTTTTATGAGCCGGGCACGCATTCTGCAGGCGAGAGAACCAGACGCTCTGCTTGTCGCTTTAACTGACTGCATTACGTAAACATACTGTTATGGCGATAAGCAAATCACAGTGCTTGTTTATGGTGCAAATTTGAAACTGTCATACACTCTAGGGCGAGAAGCGTAGCTGGTACGCAGACTAGTTAAGAATATAAAAAAACCCAATTATTAGATCTGGCATCATTTGTTGAAATTGCGCATGCGCAAGAAACTAAGAGACGCTGTCGATAAAACGTCTCAGTTTCAGAGTTGCTATCGAATTTCAGGGACTGTTTTCACAGAAATTCGGTGGATTCGGACCCCGCCAGCTCCGAGCAACACAACAACTGGTTCTCCCCCGACCCGGTCATAACAAATGCCCGATTTGTGCTGGTCAACGTTGTTTTGCATTCACCAATATATATTCACTGATGAAGCCTCCTGTACTGAGGGATTCGTAGCTTCACGAGATCATAGAACACCACTTAATCTGTACCACTCTACTATAACCGATTCCATGTTCAGCACTTTAACTAAGTAGTTAACATTAAATGCAATGGTCTGCTAGATTTTCGAGTAAGGAGGTTACCGTGTCCTCTTGGAAGGGGTGGACAGAGCATGCGCAGGGGTCTATGGCGCTGGTTGATCCCATGGCGCTTATAATGTTATGTACAGGGGACTATGGCGCTGGTTGATCTCATTGTATTGTGCTGGAGGCTAGTGTTGATGTACAAATATGCCGCTATTGCTATGTGTCCTACTTGTGATCTGAGTGTTGCTTGAGTAGCATAGACATCAGCGTGTTTCTTGATGCTGTTTTAGATGGTATTTCTGTCGATTGATATAACTTCCTATTCAATATTTGTAACGGTATGTTTTAGTCAAAAGCCAATATGAAATATGCTGCATTAAACGTATGATGTTCTCTATGTCCACAGATGTCTGTGCTGCCACGGAAAGCCTTGACACATGGCATGGAAACTTCGCCTGGCCGAGGACTCCTATAGCGTACCGAGTCTATCTGCGCTGTCCTTTCTCCTTTGACAAGCCTAAATACGCTTACCAGGACTGCTTGTTCGATGAGGTCTTCAACGCGACGTGGTCGTATAATGTAGTGGCTGACGACTGTCCCGGGCCGCCCCTGTGGGAGGCCGTGCAGACTCTACACAGAAACATCTCCTCTACTAGTGATACGGTGAGCAAAATGACTGTTCATGGAATGAAATAGCGACATATGTCGGACAGACGTACACACAGAGAGTCTGACACACACACACACACACACACACACACACACACACACACACACACACACACACACACACACACACACACACACACACACACACACACACACACACACACACACACACACACACACACACACACACACACACACACACACACACACACACACACACACACACACACACACACACACACACTGGCAGATATAGAGCCCGGACACTCTGCACCGTCTTCGTTATGATCTTGGGAGTAATCCCACACGCTTAGCATGACGTAGACAGGAGAGAGAGAGAGAGAGAGAGAGAGAGAGAGAGAGAGAGAGAGAGAGAGAGAGAGAGAGAGAGAGAGAGAGAGAGAGAGAGAGAGAGAGAGAGAGAGAGAGAGAGAGATAGAGAGTTTGAATTCCTCTATGACGTCATCCAGCGAGAGAGCTGAGAAGAGAGAGAGAGAGAGAGAATTTTGAATTTTGTGCATCCGGTATGTGAACGACGCATCGTGTGGATTAGCTAATTTGGTCATAATTTTAGTGATAGCCAGGGATAATTGCCCAGCGAAATTACCAGGGGATAATGAGGAAACGCGGAAGTCGCATCTTAATTGGGATTAACATATTTCGCATGGATAACGATGAAAATATAATCATTAGATTAGGATGTTATTGTTTGTGTCTACCAGCTTAATCCATCAGTTAACACAACTAGAGCACCTGCTGCAGCAGGAGGCTGACGGGGACCAGTTCATCATGGCATCCATCAATGAGACGGTGGTCATCAACATGATGAAAATGGGGCCGGGTCAAATAGAAACCTTCCACGGTGATGTGACAATTGAGATGCCACAAGGTAAGCAATATATAACTAAGGTACATCTCGGTGAGAGATATATATCTAGGGCTTCTTAGGATACCACCAGACACGGAATATATCACCAGGGGTACTTGGGATAGGACCAGAAAAGAAATATCACCAGTGACCTGCAACAAGAGAAGGGATGTTCGTGTGTATGGCTGCAATGTAAGGGATATAACTCATTGTTTGTCAAGGTGCCACGCGGTTAATGATTTACCACTAGGACTCGTCAAAGGCAATGGATATACAGCTTGTGACTCAAGGTAAGAGATATACTGCTGGTGACTTAAGGTAAAAAATATACAGCTTGTGACTGAAGGTAAGAGATTTACAGCTTGTGACTTAAGGTAAGGGATATACTGCTTGTGACTTAAGGTAAGGGATATACTGCTTGTGACTCAGGGTAAGGGATATACTGCTTGTGACTCAGGGTAAGTGATATACTGCTTGTGACTTAAGGTAAGAGATTTGCAGCTTGAGACTCACGGTAAGAGATATGTAGCTTGTGATTGACGGTAAGAGATCTACAGCTTGTGACTAAAGGTAAGGGATATACTGCTTGTGACTCAGGGTAAGGGATATACTGCATGTGACTCAGGGTAAGGGATATACTGCATGTGACTCAGGGTAAGGGATATACTGCATGTGACTTAGGGTATGGGAAATTCTGCTTGTGACTTAGGGTATGGGATATACTGCTTGTGACTCAGGGTATGGGTATATACACTGCTTGTGACTCAGAGTAAGGGATATACTGCTTGTGACTCAAGGAAAGGGGTAATCTTCTATAGGTGCCAACAGCTTAAGTTAATGCCACGAAATCTTCTTAAGGTGTCACACGGTGAATGACATACAGCGAGGCATCTATTAGTGCTTAATGGTGGAACATATACAAGTAGTTAGTCGTGAGCCGCCTCCAGGTGAAGAGCATACTTCATGTAGCATTCCATGAAACTAGAAATCTATCTGAAATAAAAGCAAGGGTTTTAGCTTTGTGTAGCTAGTTTTAACAATTCAGTACAATGACAACTGAGTTTATTGGCAATTTTGGAAAGAAATATATTTCAGCCTGTGCATACCTCGATTGATATGGCGCATTTCACAAAGAAATAAAAGTGATGATATTTCTTCTTTCAGGGGAGTTTGATACTTCTTTCAGGGGAGTTTGCCGACGTCTGGGTCACCTTTATGTACTTTGGAACTTCGCTGCCGGCTAACCTGTTCGAAGGAGTGGTGTTATCCGGTCCTTATGAAGAGGATGGGATACTTGACTGTAACAGCGCCTACGACCCACCGTTGTCGCACCTTCCACCACCAAGAAGACGCCGAAGTTCTTCATCTGGATATACTACCCCTGATGACATCACCACAATGGATGTCACATCCATTCCTGATTATACATTCGTCATGTGTTTCAGTTACGTCATGTTCGGAGGGTTCACATACATCAACTCATCGCCACGCCCGCAAAGTAACCCCACCCACAGACCTATCATCAGTCGCACAATCACGCACAGCGAACCAACGGTGGGTTGATTACAATATTCAGTGTATTGGAACTATGTATTGGCTATGACAGCTTTTGACGTAACAGCTGTATCTGAAAAAGGCATGAAAACGAAAGATTGCTTTTGCTTGTGCAGAACAAGACAAGTCGATGTGCGAAATCATATGGAGAAGCCCAAGGCACAAACGGTGAAGGTACCACTTTTTATCTAAATGATTTCACGTGCCATTTAATAAGAACTACATAATTTCAGGTTTTCAGAACAGAAAAAGGGGGCACGATTTATCATGCTGTTTCGAGCGTGTAATCCAAAACAGTGAGTACGTAAGAATTTGTGGGAATGATGTGTTCGTTGCAACACCTTCAATCAGAAATGGTGTGCCTGGGAGGATGCAATTAATGGTATAATATATAATGATATGTAATATCTATAGATATAATATGTTATGAATGCAGACTTTTTGTTTCAGGATTCATGCTTGATGACTGGTATCATTACTCGGACAACAGGCACTGTGAAACATCACATGTCAGTGACAATATCACCAAATGTCGTTGTCAAGGCGACGGCGTTCTCGCGGTGTTTGTACACATGGTAAATAACAATTATGAAAGAACCAACATAAGTGTTTCTTCGAAATTGCGCAAATAATTAACTGAAGATGAGATTTTAGCAGATTCAAAGATTTGGTAACATGTTATTTCTATTTAACGTTTGATTGTAGCTGAAACCTAGTCACTACATTGTATTATGCATGTTGACTATGTTACTCTGTGAAGTTAGAATACAGCTACCTCTATAGCTACCTCAACTGTTGTTGCACACAGTAGGTGCTTCATATCAAGTGCAATTGCACGCAACAGGTGCATTCCTTTCCAACTGGTGGTATTTCAGACAACGTATTCATTCTCCTCACTATCAGTGTTATTGAACTGCAGTTCCTTCATAAATAGTGTTATTGCAAACAGTAGGTGCATTCCTGTGATAACTTGTGTTATTGCATACAGCAGGTGCATTCCTTTGTTACTTACGTCATTGTAAACAGCAGGTGCATATATTCCTTCGTTACTTACGTCATTGTAAACAGCAGCTGCATTCCTTCGTTACTTACGTCATTGAAAATAGCAGGTGCATACCTTCGTTACTTACGTCATTGTAAACAGCAGCTGCATTCCTTCGTTACTTACGTCATTGTAAACAGCAGGTGCATTCCTTCGTTACTTACGTCATTCTAAACAGCAGGTGCATTCCTTCATAACTTGTATTATCGCACACAACAGGTGTTTTCCCTTCATAACTAGTTTTATTGCACATAATTCGATGATTCCGTTCATTACTTACTGTAATTGCATGCAACAGGCCCATTTCGTTCATAGGTAAGAAATATTGCACACAGCATGAACATTACCTTCGTAACTAAGTGTAACTTCTTATCAGCATAATTCGCTCTGGTGTATTACAGAGTAATTCAGATGAACCCCAAGAAACACTCACCGGCGTGGACATATTTCTGGTGAGTTTGTCTCTGGTGTCGTGGCTGCAAAACACACATGTGTATATGTGAAATTGCATTGTAAAGCACTTTTATGGCACTAACTGCTTGGACGGGGTATTGCACAATGTATATTTGTTGTTCAATGTGTCATTGCTTTGACGTCTGTCAGCTAATCACAGCAACCTGAAGAAATCTGTGATTGATTTGAGCTTGTTTAAGTTAGAGATTGGGACGCTTATCTTTATAGGCCTGTGTCAAAATTATATTGCAAGTTTCATCGGTGGCTCATATCAAGTTATTAAAAATGTTAAGAACCAGCGCAATTCATTCACAGTTAGCAAAAGTGTCAGTGAAAGCAATCAACTTCGTTCCGAAACCAAGCATGAATAGTAGCATACATGATTTTAAGAAACTATTTTGTAAATGCTTCCGTAATGATGCTCCTCGTCACTATATGCATTTTGCTGATGGTGTCATAAACCTCGTATATATCTGCTATGCTGGAATAACTATTACACGAAGACAAATAGCTTGTAGGGATAGTTATGGGCTTAAGAATTCTACACGGGTTTGTGAATAAGTCGGATTATGAATGATAAGTCGAATTACGAGCTTTCGTGTTCATGTATTGAATTAACTCCCGGTGTACTTTTCACAGGGATTTCCCTACATCCAGGAGCTGTACTGGGCTAGTCACGTGTTTCGGGGTGTTTCATTGGTCTGCCTCGTTCTCACACTCCTCACCTTTGCTCTTTTCAGGTGAGCTCTGCAATGATCTAATATTTGTGCGAAATGCCACTGGTTTATCTGCAGCAATAATTAAATATCTTGGTCTGTGTGAGGTCAGGAAGACCCGACGAGGACGACCCACACACATCCTCATTCAGCTCTGTATCTCTCCCTCATCGCACTTCTCATAGTGCTCTACATCGCCCAGATCATCGGCGCCACGAAACTCGGTTGTGTCGCGGCCAACGTACTGCGCTATTACTTCGTCCTAGTGTCGCTCTTGTGGAATGGAGTGGAGGCTTATAACATGTACCTCATGCTCATCAAGGTGTTTGATCACAACACTCACCGGCTGGTCACCAAGGCAGCCTTTGTCGCTTGGGGTTAGTCATTATTCCCCTTTAATGCACTACAGACCAGTGCAATGATACCTAATTGACTGTGATATGTTTTGTTTAGTGGATGTAGTTCGCGTACAAATGCAATGTCACACCTAATGTTTTGTGATGAAATTCCTGCATATCTATCTGAGGAATTTGTCGCATAATTTTGTTGAGACCTCATTAATGGTATCTAATTGTATCTCTGGCATGTGCGTCAGGTTTACCTGCCCTCTCGGTGACCGTGATTCTCGCTGTCGACCAACGGGCATTCCGTGGCGTTTATGTGGAGTGCAACTTTCAGTATGGCGATATTAGCATTATATACTGAATGATATACTGAATCAACTGAACGATATGCAGCAATCTAAACAAAATCAGAATCAGAAATTAAAAGGATTTGAAGCGTTTAACGAAATGCCGTCCTTCATAATTGCGTGATTGCCCAAGCGCCCTGATTGCATATGTGTCCAGGTGTAGGTTACCTGACAACACCCTGTATAAACGGATACCTTATCCCCATGGGTGTTATCATCCTCCACAACCTCGCTGTCTTTGTTCTGGTCATCAAGGTGCTTCTGGAGAGAAGCCGCGCACCTGTAAGGGGTAAGGTGAACACATTGTATTGAATAAGGCCTGAAGTTGGTGAAGTAGGTGTCCCTGATTGCGTCATCCACCAGGTGTAAACCTTCACTGCAGATGGACTGAGTAAACAACCAGCGTCCGGCGTCAGTTGGCAGCAGTTGCGTGGCGCGGTCACCATGTTGGTTCTGCTCGGAGTCCCATGGATATTCTCGGCGTTTGGAGCTGTGTCCAATGAAGACAGTAGTTCTCTCAAAAATCTCGAGGCCGTTTTCCAAGTAATTGCCCGAAGTTTGTTGTTTACATTTGAGGCATAATTGACCGTTTTGTATCAAGGCGTAAGCATACATTACTATCCTTCTGGTGCTGCATGAGCGTCTAAATCCTCCAGCGCTGATTGGTAAAGAATTTCTGAACATTATGTCGACAGATCGTGTTCATCGTGTGCATCAACCTACAAGGGATGTTCATCTTCATAATCCACTGCGCGCGCAACGCTGACGCAAGACAGCATTGGCGGTCTTATTTGGGAACGACCAAGTTGTTGGACGTTTCTGATAACGCATAGAAAGCCCAATTGACTACGATTCCCATGTATCTCTCATAATCGGCACTGTAAAAGACAACGAGGGAATGCATTCTGCACTACAAATATACAAAACTATAGCTAATATTAGAATGTTACAGTTGTGTTTGTGATATTGCTGTTAATTAATGTTGTAGTGGGCATTCCATGACAAATGTAGGGGTGATTTATGACGATGGGGTATGCAGGACTGATATCCAACAGTTGGCTACTCCTTGAGACATGTCTGGTTGATAAGTGACCTTGTGGTATTTCGTGAAACATGTCGGGATGATAAATAACGCTGCGGATATTCCTTGAGACATGTCGGGATGATAAGTAACGATGCGGATATTCCTTGAACCTGACTTGATACATGTCGGGAATGATATTCCTTGATACATGTCGGGATGATAATTAACGATGCGGATATTCCTTGAGACATGTCGGGATGATAATTAACGATGCGGATATTCCTTGATGATGATGACGATGCGGATGTTCCTTGAGACATATCGGGATGATAAATAACGATGCGGATATTACCTGACTAATGTCGGGATGATAAGAAACGATGCGGATATTCCTTGACATGTCGGGATGATAAATAACGATGCGAATATAACCTGACTAATGTCGGGATGATAAATAACGATGCGAATATAACCTGACTAATGTCGGGATGATAAATAACGATGCGAATATAACCTGACTAATGTCGGGATGATAAATAACGATGCGGATATTCCTTGAGACATGTCGGGATGATAAATAGCGATGCGGATATTCCTTGAGACATGTCAGGATGATAAATAGCGATGCGGATATTCCCTGAGACATGTCAGGATGATAAATAACGATGCGGATATTCCCTGAGACATGGAGGGGGGGGGGGGTTTGAAATGGACGGTGCCGTATCTTTGATCTCTGTGCTTGGGTATACTTCGTGGTAAGCGTGAAATCATATAGAGCAAATTAGTATTATGTTCGTCATTATCATACATTGTCAGAAGATTTATCAAGGTCAACAAATAACCTAGCCAGTTGGTCACCCAGGCTTGGTTTTGTTGTGCAAAATTGGTAACAGCGTTTGTAATATGTGGTTAGAGGTTAGGGTGATTTGATCATTATATCGACTGCTTGCAGATCATGTCATTTCAGTATTATTTTACGTTATGCTTATAAAAATGGAATAATGGTGGTTTTGTAATTCATGTTGCTGTGTGATATATTGATTTCTTGGAAATTTTTCGATCTCACTTATTATATTCATGCGACATTATGAGTTTTTGGAAGAACTCTAGAGTCATTGAATATGTTTTTGTCTGTATGTTGTAAAAAAAAACATATATAATGTGTGTTTCATCAAGCTAAATATCGTCAACCAGTCGAACGTTACAGTTCAAGCGAAATCGTCCATTCGACTATATACTTATATACTTATTTCCTGAGCCTCTTCATGCTCGGCGCATTCTGTTAACAACCATGTCACTTGGCGTGTCAGCAATGCCATTTCTACCATCCGCTCGAGTCACATATCAATTGAAAGTAGGTCAATAACCTCCCACTTCCACTCTAAGGTCCCTAACCCAGGGTAACAATATTTCCCCAGTCTCTGTCAACCAATTACTGGCCGTATGCGTCATAGCAACTGGATCATACAGTGCCATGTTAAGTACGATCTGTTATTGTATTCCTGAAAGCTTCATCACTTCTACAGCTGACTGGCCAGAACCACACCTGCCTTAGCTGCTAAGTTTTCAACACCTCTCCTGACCTCCATACGGAAAAGCCTCAGCCTGCCCTATTTCAGACCAATAAATGTTTCCATTTTTCGGCTCTCAACTTGGCGTTGTTTTCTCTGCTTGTCTGCTTATATAATTTGTTATACTATTGTCACCCCACACAAACACACACACACATACACGCATACATTCACAAACTCAAGCACCCCCCTCCCCCACTTGTGGTAATTGTGGCGTTCGCCAAAAGGACACTTACCTCCCGACAGCCAATCACAACTCACCTCTTGAAACCACCCCCACCAATTCACTATAAATACAACTGTATCACGCACAGAAAATATCTACTCTTGAGGGTATATCAACCCAGGGCAGCTGCTACAAAATCAGGTACCAACACACCCAGGGCAGCTGGAAAAAATCAGGAACCAACACACCCAGTGCAGTTGGTACAAAATCAGGAACCAACCCTCTCAGGGCAGCTGGTACAAAATCTGGAACCAACCCACCCAGTGCAGCTGCTACAAAATCAGGAACCAACCCACCCAGTAAAGCTGCAACAAAATCAGGAACCAACCCACACAGTGAAGCTGGTATAAAATCAGGAACCAATACACCCAGTGCAGCTGGTATAAAATCAGGTACCAATACACACAGTGCAGCTAGTACAAAATCAGGTTCCAGCACAAAGTGCAGCTGAAGTCATTTAAGTTTATTACGAGAAGGCTAATATCCGCTTCTAACACCAACAACATCACCACCAACATCACCACCACCAACATCACCACCACTAATATCACCACCACTAACATCACCACCATTAACATCACCACCACCAACATCGCCACCACCTACCTCACCACCTACCTCACCACCACCAACATCACCACTATTAACACCATCACAAACACCATCACCATCATAGCCACCACCAACATCACCCACAACAACATCACCACCACCACCACTAACATCACCTCCACAACCGTCACCTCCACTAACATCAACTCCACCAACATCATCACCAACATCATCACCACTACCACCAACATCACCACAACTAACATCATCGCCACCAACATCACCACTGCATCATCAATACAACCACAACCAACACCCCACCACCACAACTACAATCACAACAACCAACACCAACACCACCACTACCACTACCATCACCACAACCACCATCACCACAACCACAACCAACACTATCACCACCACCACCAACACTCCAGCACCACCATAAGCATCAACACCACCACTACCACTACCATCACCACAACCACCACACCACCATATATATATATATATATATATATAGTAATATATATATATATATATATATATATATATATATATATATATATATATATATATATATATATATATATATATATATATATATATATATGTATATATTCATACGAATGCAACCTTTTTGATACAAACGACCAATTTTTTGGGCACACAGTCACATCTTGGCACACGATGTGAGTGCCAAAAAAGTCAAGATTTTTTTGAGTGCTTTGTTCTGCAATTTTTTTATTTAAAATTGATGATACCTTGTTAATTATCTCCATTCACATTTATCCATTGCAAGGGTTCGACCCATGCTTCGCGCGGGAATTGGTTAGGGACTTTTGAAAATTTGTATATATTGGACTGACGACCATTTTGGTACTCTGCATTTAACAGCTTGTTTCTCGTTATTATCCGATATATCATAATCACAACTTCTGATATATTGCTTAGAATTACTTCCTTCACAAATGTATTTTATCCACGTGACATTCGATAGGGGGGGGATCCGAAAAAGATAGATATATATATTCGCCCGGTCAAACCGAAATGCTTCGGCTGGTCGGATAATTCGTAAGGCACCTTTATGATTGGATAAAAAATATATATTTGGTGAGAACGTTTTCCAATGAGCTGGAGATAGATATATATTCGCCCGGTCGGATAATTCGTAAGGCACCTAGTGCTTTGAGATGAAGTTGCGTTGCTGGCCGAGAATATTTTATGATTTGATAAGCAATAACCACAACTCTTGAATATAGTATGGCGTTATTTAAGACGCTTATACCCAAGTCAACCAGATGATAGCGAGAAAATATATATAATGTCGTTAAAGTAACTCGACAACCTGGTTCTAGAACCTGGGTTTTCAAATATCGCCCACTCTGACATATTGTGTCGTTGATCTAAATTATGACAACTTGGTTCCATAGATTGGATATCAACCAGATTCAATCAGACATATAAATATATATAATGGTCAATAAAGTATGTACTTTATTATAGCTATGTGGAGTCGCTTCGCCAAGTTCTGTTGGTTAGTTGTGTGTTGATGTCATATGTATGTATGTATGTATGTATGTATGTATGTATGTAAGTTTATGATCCATGATGTATGTCGCAATGTTGTCTGTATATGTCAATATATGTATTATGTATGATCCCCACGATACAGGTGTATCTTTTTCTTCAATCGTTAGGCGTCAATAATGTATGAAACGGAGAGGGTTTTTTTACCTTGATCTGAAACTAATGTCAATGTCATCGAATATGTAAAATGTATATGACAACACTGGTTCCATAGATTGGATATATTGTGTAGTATACTCAATCTGACATATAAATGGTATCTGGTCAATGTTTGAGGTACTTTATTATAGCTATGTGGAGTCGCTTCGCCAAGTTCTGTTGGTTAGTCGCGTTTGTCATAATGTATGTATGTATGTATGTATGTAAATAAGTTTATGATCCACGATACAGGTCGCAATCTTTTTCTTCAATAGTTAGGCGTCAATAATGCGCGAAACGGAGAGGGTTTTTTTTAACTTGATCTGAAACTAATGTCAAGGTCATCGAATAAGTGAAAAACTAGTATCTCGAATAACTCCGTTAATAATGGTCGGACTGTAAATGTAAATGAATTTCTTCTAATTTTGTCTAAAGTTTAAACATCTAATGTTTTGGAATGTTTTATCTAAACCACTTCAAAGTTTGCAATCTTTTGCTCAAATGTAAACATCAAACCAACAGTTTTTCTCAAGCGCCCCAGCCCACTGTTTGGAGCCTTATTTAGCACACAAAGACCTCTTGGAGTGAGAGCCTCATAAAAATTTATCAGCGCTAATTTTAATGATTATTTTGTTTTATAAGTGGATTTTTGAACAGTAGACGACTTACAACATCACAAAAAACTTATGGAAGGTTTTCAATTCCATTAATAGGTCCTAAAAGTATATTCCCATCCACACATATACTTAACTTACTCAATAACCACCCTATGAATGTCAGATATCCGGAATTCAATACATAGCAATTTTGGATCCCGAACATTCAGAAAATCTATACAAAAAAACACCTGAGGAGATATTGCCATGAAAATTTGTCATAATATGCAATAACTAGTTCAGATTTTGCTAAAGCTGTCGCTGTAAAAACCTTATGTGAAAAAACACCCCCTTAGATATGTACAACGAGATATGACAATTTAAGCTCAAAGGAGATATTGGAAAGCTGCTGATTCATTATTGTTTTTTTTATGCATTACATGTTGTAATATGCAATAACTAGTTCAGATTTTGCTAAAGCTGTCGCTGTAAAAACCTTATGTGAAAAAACACCCCCTTAGATATGTACAACGAGATATGACAATTTAAGCTCAAAAATCAGCCTTGGAAGTAGCTGCTGATTCATTATTGTTTTTTTTATGCAATTACCATGTCTACTAAATATGATATTACTTATCATCAATAATTTTTAAGTCTTTGATGTATAATGTTATAAATCCTATATACAGAGAATGATGTTCATTGGCCTTTGAAGTCACTGTAGATAGCATGCTAGAGCAAGTAAATTGTTTAAGCAGAAAGGTTGGAACATAACAAGTCCATGTAAACTGAGCTATTTAATAACAATTGATATGTTGCATTTTCATTTCAGCATATCATTTTACCCTGATATAGATGTATATGGAATTATCACTATGCATATTCTTGATCATTTCTGTATCAGTTACCGATTAGTCATGGATGCACCATATATGGTATTAAATGTGATATGTGTTAATTTACTGCTAAAAGTGCCATGTTGATTCAAAAGTAACTCTTATCCCCAACCTACCATAACATTGGGAAGCATAAGTGATAGTATTATTGATTTCTTGAAATCGACGAATGTTTGCACACTTATTCATAACCCCTCTAAATGGTAATATATTGGGAAACAGCCACTCACTTATAGCCATTGATATCACATAACCACCAGCTGCGTAATTTTGCTGTCCCCCACTCAAAAGCTGCTCTCGCGCTCTGAATTACACGAGCGCCTATGCGCCCATCCAGTCCGCTAAGACCTCCAGACGATTCATATACCCCCAGACACCTCCGTATACTCGTGACCCGGTTAACTGTAGCGCTGTATGTTCCTAAACCCCTGACGCATCCTACTCCAACGCGAGAATGCTCTTCTGTCCATTCCCATCGGGCGACCATCATCCTACACCGTGGTAACTGTTCCGAGAAAACTTTATTGTATTCTTTTCCACATTTGTTTTGGAATAGTTACTTAGTGTGTACGTGCAAAATTGTTGTATATGTTAAAAGATACGGGATGGAGAGAAGAGGTGAGTTTCCCAAACAATGCAGGTCAAATAGTTCATTGGGATGTTCCAATAAGCAGGGTTGATAGATTCAGCGGGATGATATAAAAAAAAATTAAAGTATTTTAAATATGGCAACTGTTTCTGTCACACACGCCAAATGGCTGTGAATCGTGCAAATGACTACAACAGTCCAATTGATTTTGTAAATCAGGTTAATTCCACATCGACTAACTTAAAAAAACGTGACCTACTCAGACTCGCCAACCTTTGACAAAGTCGCAATATGAAATCTCCCAAGGACGCGGATCGTTGCCATGACGCCGAAGATCGCCAATCTGACAAATAATGATCATTAAAATTCAATTTAACTTATTTTATGATAGCCCTGGTTAAGAATGATACGATTGTTACAGTATTTCGGCTAATAATGACATTTCATAAATTACGAAACTCGTAAACAATAACTCTACATTAGGCCGCCAACTTCGTGACTTCGCGGAAAGCATGGAAGTTTGTTGTTAAATACGATTTCCCCCCGGATTTCCCCCACAAATACATTCTGACATGGACGGAAAAGAAGCTGTGTCGGTAAAATAATATACTATCTCTATTAATGCGTGCTGTGTATTACCTAATACGCGTTTTACCCCTACCCAGACCGAATTTATATCCATGACCCAATTCCTTCGACGGAACGAGCGCGATCAGCTGATCCACAATTTCGGCGTTAGCTGCTTTCGTTTCAATACTGTTGGATGGTTCTGTTAACAGACTTGTTGTTTGACAAACTTGTTTGGCTATTATAGTTATGACTGTCCGGTGATATGTAAATGTAAATAGAACTTGACTATGAAACATCAACTTAACAATTTTAACAATTAATGGATGCCCTTCAGCCATGAAGATAGATATGGTGTTATATGGTCAGACATAACCATAATGTGTATGGTACTGCGCCGTTTGGCAAGTTTTGATTGAAGAGACTAATGTTGCAGCACCATTGATGGTTTTAACTGGCCTGCATGATTTGCATGGTAGGTTTTATGAACTTATCAACACATATCAGTCGCTGCTTAACTTAGCAATGCAAGATGAAATTTTTTTATCACACCAAATTCAACTTATTGTAATATAGGAATCTAGAGCCCAGCAAGAGGATCAAAAAGCCATTTGAATTTTGAAAATCGGGTAAGCGGTAATGATTTTATTAGTGTTTGAATTTTCAATTTTTGTCAGTTCTGGTGATAGCTATTATGTTTATATGTTTATTTCGTACTCAAGGTACCTGCATAAACAATAATTGTGATACATAAATTTAAACTATAGTGCTACATTCAACGGAAAAAGAGATAAAACTGTTACGATACTAAAATATCTTGTATCATCAAATAAATTATTTCATCGTCAAATTCATCAATCATAATTTCATTGTTTTTAACACAAAACAATGTATTTAAGATACAGACCAAAGCATTCTGTTCATCTGTTAACGACTCTTTCTTGATAATTTGTGTGATATTGTACATTAATGTTGTATATGTGTCTAAGGTAAGCAATATTGCGACCCAAAGGTGAAAGGGCATTAGAACAAGCATGTTTGATCACATTCTTAACTACTGCATTGTCACTGTGATTCATTTGGACAATCATTTTTGTATGGCCATGTGAAATCATAGCATTGAATAGTTTACATAAGAGACCAGCAAGTTTGGGCGTCCCGTTAATCATATGGTCAGAATAAAGCTCACGATTGCCATCGCTTTTGATTCAACTATACATTCAGATAAAACAGATGATGTAATAACATCATATCTTGCACTGTCATAACTAATACCAGCATTAACCGCTTTCATCACATCACGCATTTCATTATCGTTTGAATATTTAATAACGCCGAGTATTTATCAAGAAAAAGGTTTGCAATAGGCACTGGGCCACTTGCATTATCTACCACAGTAGGTACACTCTTACAGTTTGGATTGATCTTTTTTAGTTCACGCCAAAAGTCTGTATCATTACATTCGTTTTCAGCCAGTTTTGCCTTCTTTATATCGAACTCATTTTTTTTGGCTGCGCGTACGGCATAATGATATTTATGACGTGACTGCTTCATTATGTCATACACAGTGCCTTTGTTAGGTTTGCCACACTCGATCCAAATCAAATGCCAGAAAAGTGATCGCTCTTTCTCTGGTTTTACAATCTCTAACCATCCCGCAATTTTCCTTGAAACAGGCTTCTTTGACGGAATAGTTTCTTTACTAGCTTGAGTACAACAGCCAACAATTGATTTACAAAATGCATCAATAGCGGTTTTGTGATTGCTATCACGGCACCGCTTATCGGTGCATTGAAATACAGCATGCGATACAAACACACCATCAAGCAAAATATCCAATTCACTCTTGTACCGATTAACATCTACCTCTTTTGCCTGACTCCACGAGAGCCGATCATCTCGCAAGAATCCCTGACTATCTGTAGACATAACGTTGTCCATATTTACATCTATTGTGATGAATATAGCATTATGATTTGACGGGTTTGTTGGGTCACGAATAACATTACTGCATAGCAACTTACTGAAAACATTATCACTAACTAGAAAATGGTCGATACAAGACATCTGATTTAAAGCAAAATTAGTATATGTACAATCTTTTGAGGAGTTTTTACTGTTCCAAGAAACCCTCAAACAATTTCTCTCCATAAAGTCATTCAAACAGCGAGTCTGTGCATTGGTTCTTTCAAACGATGTGTTTAAATCACCGCAAATTACAACCGAGGTACAGCTAATTGAATTGACAACAGACTCAATTACATTAATAACCTCCTCATATTCGTTTGTTACTTTGTTTCTTGAATAATTATCACAAGGCATATATACGCAAATCAATAGCACACTCCCCAAAGAAGAATCATTAATCGTAATGCCACAAACGCGTCTGTGAGGTATATCTATATGTGACACATGCTTAGAAAGAGACTTTCGGTATAAAATTCAAAGAGCATATATTAAAACCATTGCTGTTTGGACTATTATCCATGAGTGAAATTACCTATTACGCGCATTTCGTCCAATACCGGCTTAAAGCATCAGGGGTAGTCTGGACCCCACAAGCTCTGAGGTACTTAGTGCGCCATGGCGCATTGCGTGCGACGTGACGAATTTCGCTTTTGATGTTGTCCGCTACGGTAGACGACTATAACGTCCGTAGGTTTAAATTATCCGCTTCTGACAAAACGCATCAACGGTCATTTATATTTGATACGATTGATGTATCATACATGAATGGGAGTAAACTGTAACTATCGTTTTTTATCGAGTTGGGAAAATATACAATTAAAATTGTGACACAAGCGCGGCTGCTTTTTGCGACGTTCATCTGACACCCCCACCATGACGCATTGATGGATGTACAAGGGAACGTTCCTACAAGTGTAACTCAAGTTTCCTGTCACCAATATTGACGAAACCTCGCCAGTTTTTAGATGAAATGTTGTTTTAAACGTATATAAACTTTAGGATGATGTCTATGCATGAGAAAGTAGGTTTTGAAGCGTGGAACTTAACGAAAATTTACAAATCTCGCTATCTCCATAATGACGTGACGTTAACAACAGCCAATCAGAGGCCAGGATATCGGTGAACACCCTGCGCGGGATAAGCGAGAGACCCAAGCTGGGGCCTGGAGACAGCGGCCCACGCTTATCGCTGGGATATTGCCACATACCTACCAAACATATACCTAACGACGGAATATTACCATCTTTAACTGTCAATTCAGAGGTGTTAATTGACGGTTCTGTTTGATGTCATCGCCATTATTAGAAAGATAAGATGTTATATTTTAGGCCTGAGAGGTTGGCTCGCGAAAAAATTATCTGGTAGTTGCGCTGGGATTAGGACAAAATTCTTCCGTTTGTAACTGGAATACCCCTTAACATACAACAATGCCGCTTTCACTATGGTGTTCTGTAACACGTCCTCTAATAGTCTGCCAAATTTCATGTCGCGGTGAATACATTAACCCTTGCGTGATCTCGGGGAAAGCCAAGGTGATTTTCGTGCCGCAGCCATTACTACAGAGGCAACATTACCGACCCGTTGATCAACTTTGATCAGTAATATCTCAAAGACTGTGTGGAGTATCAAAGAAAGGAAAGCTCCTATGCATTATTTGAAGATTTATTATATTATAATTTTAAAATTTCATCTAGATGCTAAATTTCATTAAACGCACACACTCGCTAGAAAATTGTGCTTCTGCATGTGACCTATTTTCACCCCTTGCGATAGCGGCCTTCTTGCATTGCTACTTATCTACTGTCACTTGGTGTTTCATAAACTTAACTATTGCCAATTATCTTAATATGATAGACCTCAAATGTCAAAGGGTCCCCAGATTGCAATTATAACAGTACTTGGGGGTAGTCCTATTTCTGATGTTGGATCTAAATTGTAAAGAGTTGTCTGATGTCATGACCAAATATCAATTACAATTTGAAGTCACAACTTCACATGCATATTGGGCTGTTGCCTATCCAGGCAATGGCCAATGTGATGGTCTATCAAAAGAGGGAATAAGTTGATGGTGCAAATACAGATATCACCACAGGGTCACCTAATACAAATAACACCAGCCATTAGATAAACAGCCTCTGAACTGCATAACTATTAAATTGTATTATAATTGAGCATCTGTGCTATAAAAACCATGACTATGATTATTATGTAATTTGACAGTAGCTAATATTGAATGTTTTCAGCTGAACAGCTGATGTGGCCTCACATAAGTTGCCTGGCATTGAATTATTTGATCTGACCTTTGCAGGTATCCTAAAAGTAAGTTTGGAAACATTTAATGAAGTGTTATATTGTGAAAATAAATAGCCAGCATCTGTATACTGGGTTTCTCTATCTTCTAACTGCCTTGCTCTCCAAGCTTACATTCAAATTCAGTTCTCTAATAAAGATGCAAACTGAAATGCATTATCATATATATAGAGCTCTGTTAAAGTTTGGGCCCATGTACTGTGAATATGGAAGAAATTCTATTCTGAACCAACCAGATATGTATATGTCCACTAATCTACCCATATATACTTCATTAATATAGATATCTATGTCAGATGTGAGCTTGGGAACCTATCAGAGACCACTGCCTGAATTGACCATAACTAAAGTGGGTGTGTACTTGGCACAAATGGATTGTCTTGACACAGTCGGTTTGTTTGCTTGTATCGAGAGACATTATATGATGAAGTATTTTTCAATTTTGTACCACAGCCATACCGACATTTTTGGAACATGGTCCGATTTTCATCAAATGATCAATTAAATGGTTCTGAAAACTGCACAATATGCAGGTCACATAATCATGAACAAATGTGAAGCAATGGCAGAAATATGCAGTGATACAAACATTGTTCCTCATTGTTCACATCTGAATTAATGCATAGTCTGTAATGTGTCAATTATATTAATTTTGCAATGCATATTGTAAAATGCATGACTTTATTTATTAGATACTGAACCAGCAGCCCAAGCAAGTACCAGTTATGCCACACGTCTGCCTAGAACAACAAGCCCTGTAGACCCCAGACTTAAAAATGCCAACAAAAACAACTTGATTTCTAGTGACTCGGAGTCAGATCAGGATGTCTCGAACAGAACATGCATCAAAGATAAAAGTGAGTATTTTTCATTCCTCTGTGATCTGTAAACTAGTGACAAGGTATAAACCAAAGAAAGGTTTCTTTGCCTTATAAATGAATTCTAGTTAAGTGACCTTCATATAAAAGGCACTACCTACTGCATGGTCTATAAAGGCTTGTGCTATATCTTGAAAGTCATTTCAAGTCTGCTATAACTAGAAACTAATAGCGAAATATGAATACAATATATCAATGCACATGCAGACCGCTTCTAATGGGATATAAAACAGACCCAAGCCTTCAGAAGATATATTCAGCTCCCCAGTCTAAGGAAACGACTCCAAGGTATGGTATATATACTTCAGAATATATTGTATTAATCAGGATAAATTTGACAGAAAGATCATTCCCAGTATCTCTTTTATGGTAGTTGTCATATATTATATACAATTGGTGCACAATTGTGGTGTAGGCTGAATTGTTATTTAAGTTTGTAGACACTGCCATGTAATGCTTCATGATTAAGTAACTTTATCTGATGCTTTATCAGTAAGTTATATCTTCTTTTCTCAGCATTTCACCCGCAGACAGATTATTACAAAAGTTGTAGCTTCACTGACTAAATGTACAATCTGTGTAGCTCTAAAATAATCTCTCTTATTGTTCTGTGCATCTTTCTGAAGATGTCCTGGTCAATCTAAAACCTGCTGAGGTGCTGCAATCGTGTGATCAACAGCAATTAAGTCTGTAAAACATTTCAGGTCACCAATGCATACAGAATGCATGTGACACTATTCATATGACACTAGCCTCACACCCAACCTCACTTTGACACCTGGAGTTGTTCTACATCATTCAATTATACAAATGGTAGTTTATAGCTGTACCAGCAAGGAACACTACCTAACATTCTGTGGGATGACCCATCAATCTGAACCATCAAGCTTAATGAAGGTCACCTTCACTCAGTCATACAAGGGTCACATTCCGCCATATGATAACCAGAATTACACTGCTATATGAGTGTTCTATTCACATATCCAAATGAGGGTCATATTCATTCAACTATATGAGGGTCAAATTCACTCAGCCATATTAAGGCCACAATTACTCAGCTATATGATGGTCAAATTCACTCGTTCATGTGAGGGTCACATTCATTCATCTATATGAGGGGCTTTACGCTGGTGAGTCACTGTGTAGAGGGCTTTTTGGAAGTCTAGTAAAGCACACCAACAGCATCACCATTTCATACAATGTTTTTAACATCACCTAGGAATTATAAAACATTAGTAAGGCAGGCTCTTTGGCGTAGACATCCATGCAACGATTTGAGTAAAGTGTGTTGACTGCATAGTAAATTAGTTAGATTTAATCCTCCCTCGTCCACTCTTCAGTCACCACCACAGCTTATCATGCGATACGTGACTAACAGTTTGTTGTTATTGTTTATTGAATATATCAGCATCAATTACCCTGTACATTGTTGTTCAAATTTATAAAGGTAGCTTTTCTATGAAAATGAGTTTCGTTTGTTCATCACATACAGCTGTTCAGAGATTGTCACCACGTCATCCTCTTAGGTCCAACACAAGGTGATGTGTGGTATGGCCCAGTATCACACGAGTCATTATGCCAGAGCAACCAAGCTATTGTCAAGGCACCAATCGCACAAACATCCTAGAAACATGACTTACATACAGGCTTATATAATAGCATCATTCAATCAGATATATGAATGCCATAGTAACTCAGCTACATGATGGTAACATTCACTGTGGTATATAAGAGTGAGCTTCATGGAACAATACGAGAGCCACTTTGAATGGGTCGTGTAAGAGCCATAGCACAGCTATATGATGATGGTCATTCAGCTTGGTTTGGGTCACTTTTACTCCGCTATCCGAGGGTCCCGATATTTTAGCTAAAAGAGGACAAATGACTCGACGCTTCCATAAAAGTCTCATGTGAACTTTTCGTCTGCAACCATAACACCCCGCCCCCTGGTGGCACTACCCAAGCCCCGAACACACCTGGCCTCATAGCGCTCTCATTATGCATTTTGCGTTGCCTTAATAACCAGTAGTCCAAAGCGTGACATCTGTACAAGCATCACCACAAAACTTTTATGCAAAGACTATGCACAACATTGGTTGGAGAGTGAAGCAGGCTGAGAGTACCAGGTGGTCGAGGCGAGGGAGCCTAGCTGATAATTTGCCAGTTACTCCAGGAAGATGAAGAAAATAGATCACCTGTTAGCTTGTGGGTGCTCCAGCAGCCTGCTGCAAACTGCTGCATTTCCACCTATTCCCAGCGGAGTAACTTCGGTCGGCCAGTAGCAGCGCCCGTCCATCGGGAACTATCCCCTGGTCTGGTTTAATGCATGCGCAACAACTAGGTATAAGTCGACGATTGAATTCACAGCAGGAAAGTTCTGATAGCATTAGTCAATATGGCGTCAACATCGAACCGCTGCTCGCCAGTCTCCATTATCATGAGGCAATCTTCACATTTAGGCAGGAAGACTAAGTCTGCCTTGGCAAGGACTGAGACCAGGGATACACGATCTACGAGGACAAGCAGCCCCAGTACACCCATCTGCTTAACCCACATCATCTTCGTCACCAAGATACAGTTCTTCACACCAGCCGAGATAATGTCAGCGAGTGTTGCGACTGAGTGCGGGCCTCACTGTTCAAGCTCGGCAATGGCGAGGCTACGTGGTCCAGCTGTTCTGCAGAGACCACTGATGCATAGTCTGCCATGCTGGTGAGCTGCCACCTGTCGGTTCAGCAATAAGGGCATGACACCAACTGCTTACTATATATATACAAATATATTTGTGTGTATAGATATACATATATTTATATATATACATATATGCATACATATATAAATGTGTATATATATGTATATATATATATATATATATATGTATATTTTATTTATATATATATATATATATATATATATATATATATATATATATATATATATATATATATATATATATATATATATATATATATATATATATATTTATATAATAGTCATTTGTAGTCTGTATGTGCATAACAACAAACGTGCATATAAACGAGAAAACATTACATAAATAGCTACATATATGCATACTTTTTATGTTCCATCGCGCCTTTATACATTCTGGTTTATATTTTTCTCTAACAGGAAGTAACGATATTCAATTAGCTTGACGTCGATATTACACATGGATCTCTGGTTGTTGTTGCACGCTTGTGCAGCTAATGTAAGCCATGCTGCCGTCTCCCAAAGTAAGTGGTACATTGGCGCTAACCAATTGCAATAAACAGGGCTGCGACATTCAACGAAGAAAACGTCAACTTGCAATCTGTGACAAGTGCCGTTATGGATTGCAGACCTTTGCTGCAACAAGGTCTAGGTCATACAAACAGAAACATCCTTTTAGTTTCTACGTCAAGATAGGTTATACTGTGAACGTTAAATTTCGGGAAGATTTCTGTAAATTTTTCAAGGGAAGTGGAAAGGTAAATCATTAATACTGTGCATTGACAATGATATTTCCTGTTACTCTCAATTTCTTCTATTATCGTTCCAGCAAACAAATAGTTGGCTTCAACTGTTCCTAACCCCACTGAATACACAACAAGACGAGGGACATTCATGAATGAAAACTTAATTAATAAAGAAGCTATAAATGAACTGTACCTTTTTGTCGTCGATACAAAAGCACAAAACGCTTCACCTATCTTCAATTTATGTCTATTATTTATTCCCGAGCGATTTCCCTTCACAACATTTTGCAAGTTGTGTTTTTGATGTGGCATTACTGTAAGAATTCGCGATGATGGCAGTTGCGTTGATGAGGTTAACTATGAAAGCCTTTGTCATGACGTTAACTGTGACAGCCGCTGTCATACATCATGATAATTCTCATAACGACGACCAATTAATAATGTCAACTGAATCAGCCATCCAAAACAAGAAAGAATGGCTCTGATTAAGCATTTGATACGACTTTTGACAAGCCCATGCGCAAGAAGGGTGTGGTCAGACAGTTAGGCGTTCATACCTAATGTAAGTTAAATATTGACATCTACGCAGATATATCACCGATTTGAAACATCTATCAAAGTTGGCACTGTCTTGACTACTGTGTCATGTTACGTCAATGGCAACCGGCAAAGTAATGGGCACGCCAATTGACCACACCTTCAAGTGTCCAATTCAACTGGTCATCGCTTCCCCCGCCCTCCCGCAACCGACGATTGCACAGATCTTAAGCATATAAATACATGGTCGAACATATCGAAAGACTAGCGACAATCTGGAGTGTGGGGCAGGTTGTGATCAGCCTTACAAGAGCGGGATGTCAGTATCCGTACTGGTGGCGGGACTACTGATGGTGTGGGGACCTACCCACGTGTCCTGTCTACCTGACCTCAACTGGGATTACACTCAGCACGATGTCCTATTGACACTCAACAAGACGGCGGTTACCTACATCAAGAAGACGCGCTACTACACGGAGGACATACCACTGGAGTGTCGACAAGGTAGCATGCTTTTCCATGTCTTGTTAGTACGCTACAGAACCGTTCCTGAGAAATATGGAAATGTTGCGATTCTATCGCTCAAATAAGATGCGGACCATAAACCGGCTTTTTGTGGCACTTTACGTAAATTTGACACCGTCGTTATAATGTCTGTACATTCAACAGGGCATTATCCAGTTGTGAAAGCAACTGAATTTTACGTCGGGACCGTAGTACGCGTCGGACCTCCAGGATCTACTTCTAGCCACTGTACTAAATCTTTTAATTGTAGTTAAGAAAGAGTCAAGGTCCGCTAGCCCCCGGCTGCGGGCCCTGTTTACTCGTTAATGATATTCAATACTGTGCGCCAGCGTCTGGGATAAGGACATGCATTGAAGTGTACAAGCATCCCAGATATGGGATACTCTAATCCGAAGCTGTGTCTCTCGGGTACTTTTGGGTCATTGTCTATGATTGTGACAAGTGATTTGTCCTGTCGGACAAGTGACTTGCCCTGTCAATTTGTCCAACCGGACGAGAAATTTTTATGAGCCGGGCACGCATTCTGCAGCGCTCCGATTTGTTGTTTCACGTCGGCGAGCGAGCCAGACGCTCAACTTGTCTTTTTAACTGACTGCATTACGTAAACATACTGTTAAGCCTTATGCCGACAAGTAAATCACGGTGCTTGTTTATGGTGCAAATTTGAAACTTGTCGTAGACTCTAAGGCGAGAAGCGTAGCTGGTACGCAGACTAGTTAAGAATATAAAAAAACCCAATTATTAGATCTGGCATCGTTTGTTGAAATTGCGTATGTGCAAGAAACTAAGAGACGCTGTCGATAAAACGTCTCAGTTTCAAGGTTGCTATCGAATTTTATGGACTGTTTTCACTGAAATTC
>CM067348.1:3179972-3354972 GCA_034190875.2 Urechis unicinctus | reverse complement strand
TTGTGACTCAGGGTAATGGATATACTGCTTGTGACTCAGGGTAAGGGATATACTGCTTGTGACTCAGGGCAAGGGGTGAACTTCTATAGGTGCCAACTGCTTAAGTTAATGCCACGAAAGCTTTTTAAGGTGTCACACGGTGAATGATATCCATCCATCCATCCATCCATCCATCCATCCATCCATCCATCCATCTATCTATCATCTATCTATCTATCTATCTATCTATCTATCTAGTTTTAACAATTCAGTGCAATTAATTTATTGGCAATTTTGGAAAGAAATATATTTCAGCCTGTGTGTACCTCGATTGATATGGCGCATTTCACAAAGAAATAAAAGTGATGATATTTCTTCTTTCAGGGGAGTTTGCCGACGTCTGGGTCACCTTTATGTACTTTGGAACTTCGCTGCCGGCTAACCTGTTCGAAGGAGTGGTGTTATCCGGTCCTTATGAAGAGGATGGGATACTTGACTGTAACAGCGCCTACGACCCACCGTTGTCGCACCTTCCACCACCAAGAAGACGCCGAAGTTCTTCATCTGGATATACTACCCCTGATGACATCACCACAATGGATGTCACATCCATTCCTGATTATACATTCGTCATGTGTTTCAGTTACGTCATGTTCGGAGGGTTCACATACATCAACTCATCGCCACGCCCAGAAAGTAACTCCACCCACAGACCCATCATCAGTCGCAAAATCATGCACAGCGAACCAACGGTGGGCTGATCAAAATGTTCCGTGTAATGGAAATATGTATTGGCTATGACAGCTTTTGACGTAGCAGCTGTATCTGAAAAATGCATGAAAACGAAAGATTGCTTTTGCTTGTGCAGAACAAGACAAGTCGATGTGCGAAACCCTATGGAGAAGCCCAAGGCACAAACGGTGAAGGTACCACTTTTGATCTAGATGATCTCACGTGCCATTTCATAAGAACTACATGATTTCAGGTTTTCAGAAAAGAATAATTTAGCACGATTTATCATGCTGTTTCGAGCGTGTAATCCAAAACAGTGAGTACGTGAGAATTTGTGGAGAATGATGTGTTCGTGCAACAGCTTCAATCAGAAATGGTGTGCCTGGGAGGATGCAATTAATGGTATAATATATAATGATATGTAATATCTATAGATATAATATGTTATGAATGCAGACTTTTTGTTTCAGGATTCATGCTAGGTGACTGGTATTATTACTCAGACAACAGGCACTGTGAAACATCATATGTCGGTGACAATATCACCAAATGTCGTTGTCAAGGCGACGGCGTTCTCGCGGTGTTTGTACACATGGTAAATACAAATTATGATAGAAACAACATAAATGTTTCTTCGAAAGTGCGCAAATAAAATTGCGAAACATTTAAGTGAAGATGAGATTTTAGCAGATTCAAAGATTTGGTAACATGTTATTTCTATTTAACGTTTGATTGTAGCTGAAACCTAGTCACTACATTACATTATACTTTTTGACTATGTTACTCTGTGTAGTTAGAATATAGATACCTCTATAGTTTCCTCAACTGTTGTTGCACACAGTAGGTGCTTCATAATTAGTGCAATTGCACGCAGCAGATGCATTCCTTTCCAACTGGTGGTATTTCAGACATGTTCATTCTCCTCACTATCAGTGTTATTGAACTGCAGTTCCTTCATAAATAGTGCTATTGCAAACAGTAGGTGCATTCCTGTTATAAGTTGTGCTATTGCACACAACAGGTGCATTCCTGTGATAATTTGTGTTATTGCACACAACAGGTGCAATCCTTCGTTACTTACGTCATTGTAAACAGCAGGTGCATTCCTTCATAACTTGTATTATCGCACACAACAGGTGTATTCCCTTCATAACTACTTTTATTGCACATAATTCGATGATTCCGTTCATTACTTACTGTTATTGCATGCAACAGGCCCATTTCGTTCATAGGTAAGAAGTATTGCACACAGCATGATCATTCCTCTCGTAACTAAGTGAAACTTCTTATCAGCATAATACGCCCTGGTGTATTACAGATGAATTACATTCAACCCACCAAAACACCCACAAGCGTGGACATATTTCTGGTGAGTTTGTCTGTGGTGTCGTGGCTACAAAACACACATGTGTATATGTGAAATTGCATTTTAAAGCACTTGTTTGGCACTAACTGCTTGGATGGGATAATGCCCGATGTATATTTGTTGTTCAATGTAACATTGCTTTGACGTCTGTCAGCTGATCACAGCAACCTGAAGAAATCTGTATTTGATTTGAGCTTGTTTTAGTTAGAGATTGGGACGCTATTTTTATAGGCCTGTCAAAATTATATTGCAAGTTTCATCGGTGGCGCATTTCAAGTTATTAATAATGTTAAGAACCAGCGCACTTCATTCACAGTTAGCAAAATTGTCTGAAACTGAAACCAAGCATGGATAGTAGCATACATGAATTTAAAAAAAACTATTTTAAAAATGTTTCCGCAATGATACTCCTCGTCACTATATGCATTTTGCTGGTGGTGTCATAAACCTCATATATATCTACTGTGCTGGAATAACTATTACACGAAGACAAATAGCTTGTATGTGTAGTTATGGGCTTTAGCATTATACACGGGTTTGTGAATAAGTCGGATTATTAACGATAAGTCGAATTATGAGCTTTCGTGTTCATGTATTCAATTAACTCCCGGTGTACTTTTCACAGGGGTTTCCCTACATCCGGGAGCTGTACTGGGCTAGTCACGTGTTCCGGGGTGTTTCATTAGTCTGCCTCGTTCTCACACTCCTCACCTTTGCTATTTTCAGGTGAGCTCTGCAATGATCCAATATTTGTGCGTAATGCCACTGGTTTGTCTGCAGCAATAATTAAATGTCGAGTCTTTGTCTGTGTGAGGTCAGGAAGACCCGACGAGGACGACCTACACACATCCTCATTCAGCTCTGTCTCTCCCTCATCGCACTTCTCATAGTGCTCTACATCGCCCAGATCATCGGCGCCACGAAACTCGGTTGTGTCGCGGCCAACGTACTGCGCTATTACTTCGTCCTAGTGTCGCTCTTGTGGAATGGAGTGGAGGCTTACAACATGTACCTCATGCTCATCAAGGTGTTTGATCACAACACTCACCGGCTGGTCACCAAGGCAGCCTTTGTCGCTTGGGGTTAGTCATTATTCCCTTTTAATGCACTACAGACCAGTGCAATAATACTTAATTGACTGTGCTATGTTTTGTTTAGTGGATGTAGTTCGCGTACGAATACAATGTAACAGCTAATGTTAAGTGACAAAATTCCTGCATTTCTTACTCAGGAATTTGTCGCATAATTTTGTTGAGACCTCATTAATGGTATCTAATTGTATCTCTGGCATGTGCGTCAGGTTTACCTGCCCTCACGGTGACCGTGATTCTCGCTGTCGACCAACGGGCATTCCGTGGCGTTTATGTGGAGTGCAACTTTCAGTATGGCGATATTAGCATTATATACTGAATGATATACTGAATCAACTGAACGATATGCAGCAATCTAAACAAAATCAGAATCAGAAATTAAAAGGATTTGAAGCGTTTAACGAAATGCCGTCCTTCATAATTGCGTAAATGTACTCCTGATTGCCCAAGCGCCATGAAGTTATATGTTATGTGTCCAGGTGTAGGTTACCTGACAACACCCTGTATTACGGCTACCTTATCCCCATGGGTGTTATCATCCTCCACAACCTCGCTGTCTTTGTTCTGGTCATCAAGGTGCTTCTGGAGAGAAGCCGCGCACCTGTAAGAGGTAAGGTGAACACATTGAATGAATAAGGCTTGAAGTGGGTGAAGTAGGTGTCCCTGATTGCGTCATCCACCAGGTGTAAACCTTCACTGCAGATGGACAACCCGCGTCCGGCGTCAGTTGGCAGCAGTTGCGTGGCGCGGTCACCATGTTGGTTCTGCTCGGCGTCCCATGGATATTCTCGGCGTTTGGAGCTGTGTCCAATGAAGACAGTAGTTCTCTCAAAAATCTCGAGGCCGTTTTCCAAGTAATTGTCCGAAGTTTGTTGTTTACATTTGAGGCATAATTGACCGTTTTGTATCAAGGCGTAAGCATACATTACTATCCTTCTGGTGCTGCATGAGCGTCTAAATCCTCCAGCGCTGATTGGTAAAGAATTTCTGAACATTATGTCGACAGATCGTGTTCATCGTGTGCATCAACCTACAAGGGATGTTCATCTTCATAATCCACTGCGCGCGCAACGCTGACGCAAGACAGCATTGGCGGTCTTATTTGGGAACGATCAAGTCGTTGGTCGTTTCTGATAACGCATAGAAAGCCGACTCGACAACTATTTTCATGTATCGGCACTGTAAAAGACAACGAGGGAATGCATTCTGCACTACAAATATACAAACTATAGCTAATATTAGAATGTTACAGTTGTGTTTGTGATATTGCTGTTAATTAATGTTGTAGTGGGCATTCCATGACAAATGTAGGGATGATTTATTACGATGGGGTATGCAGGACTGATAAGCGACAATAAGGCTACTCCTTCAGACATGTCTGTTTGATAAGTGACCTTGTGGTATTTCGTGAAACATGTCGGGATGATAAGTAACGATGCGGATATTCCTTTAGACATGTCGGCATGATAATTAACGATGCGGTTATTCCTTGAGACATGTCGGGATGATAAATAACGATGCGGTTATTCCCTGAAAAATGTCGGGATGATTAGTAACGATGCGGATATTCCTTGAGACATGTCGGGATGATAAAAATAACGATGCGGTTATTCCCTGAAAAATGTCGGGATGATTAGTAACGATGCGGATATTCCTTGAGACATGTCGGGATGATAAATAACGATGCGGTTATTCCCTGAAAAATGTCGGGATGATTGGTAACGATGCGGATATTCCTTTAGACATGTCGGCATGATAAATAACGATGCGGATGTTCCTTTAGACATGTCGGTATGATAAATAACGTTGCGGATATTCCCTGAGACATGTCGGGATGATAAGTAACGATGCGGATATTCCTTTAGACATGTCGGCATGATAAATAACGATGCGGATGTTCCTTTAGACATGTCGGTATGATAAATAACGTTGCGGATATTCCCTGGGACATGTCGGGATGATAAGTAACGATGCGGATATTCCTTGAGACATGTCGGGATGATAAACAACGATGCAGATATTCCCTGAGACATGGGGGGGGGGGGGGGGGGGGGGGGGGGGGTCGAAGTGCCGTGTCCAGCTCTGAACTCTCTGCTTGTGTATACTTTGTGGTAATCGTGAAATCATATACAGCAACGTAGTATAATGTTCTTTATCATCATACATTGTCAAAAGGTTTATTAAGTTAAACTAATAACCTAGCCAGTTGGTCACCCAGGCTTGGTTTGTTGTGTAAAATTGGTAACAGCGTTTGTATTATGTGGTTAGAGGTTAGGGTGATTTGATCATTATATCGACTGCTTGCAGATCATTTCACTTCTGTATTGTTTTACGTTGTGGAATAATGGTGGTTTTGTAATTCATGTTGCTGTGTGATATATTGATTTTTTGGAAATTTTTCGATCTCACTTATTATATTCATTGAATATGTTTTTGTCTGTATTTTTAAAAAAAAGAATATGATAATGTGTTTTTACCTTGCTACTACTCGTCAACTATGGTTTGAACATACAGTTCATCAAGCGAATATCGTCCAGTCGACGTTGCAGTTTGTAATGTATTAACTATATACTTATTTCCTGAGCCTCTTCATGCTCGGCGCATTCTGTTAACAACCATGCCACTTAGCATATCAGCAATGCCATTTCTACCATCCGCTCGAGTCACATGTCAATTGAAAGTAGGTCAATACCCTCCCCCACCTCCACTCTAAGGTCCCTAACCCAGGGTAACAATATTTCCCCAGTCTCTGTCAACCAATTACTGGCCGTATGCGTCATAGCAACTGGATCATACAGTGCCATGTTAAGTACGATCTGTTATTGTATTCCTGAAAGCTTCATCACTTCTACAGCTGACTGGCCAGAACCACACCTGACTTAGCTGCTAAGTTTTCAACAATTTTCCTGACCTCCATACTGAAAATCCCCATCCTGCCCTCTTTCAGACCAATAAATGTATCCATCTTTCGGCTCTCAATATATATATGTGTATACCAATATACATATGTGTTTATATAAATATATGCTTATATACTTAATAGAAATGTATATAAATATATATAGAAATATATATATACGTATATATAAAGCAGGAATATGTGTATATATATGTACATATGCATATATCCTTACATATATACATAAATATATTTGTATATATAAATATACAATGTTTTTTGTATATATATACATATATACATACTTATATAAATATATATACATATATATATATTCAATTGTTAGTGTGTATGTGTGCATAACCACAAACGTGCATATAAACGAGAAAAAACAATACATACATTGCCACATCTATTAAATATATACACAGATGTACACACATACCTATATATATTTATATAGATGCATAAATATACATATTTATATATATTACTTATATATATATATATATATATATATATATATATATATATATATATAATATAAATATGTGTGTATATACATATATAAATGTATATCTATACATATATATAATTATAGGGTCTTTCTTTCCGACCATATCCATGGCCACTTGTTTGCAATCATTCTTGCGTATATATTGTATAGTTATCTAATGTCTTATTGAGAATACGTCTGGCGGCAACTGGATATCGGATGCCACCCCCCAAGTAGCTCCTCCTTTAAAAAGCCACAGAGTGGTCCATCTAACATATAGTATAGTACAGGTTCACAAGGATTAGTGACAGAGCGTCCGATCCAGTAGACATTAAGTGACCACACAGGACATAACTACCCGGATAATGATACCTAATCTGGCAACCGAGGCAGCGGCTGCTATCAGAGTAATGTCGCTTCAATCGACCGCATATGCTGTAGGTTGGTGTGAAAGAGCACCACCCAGCGGGTCTGCTCACGTAGGTCCTTCAGCGCCGAGTTGCACTTTTGGGTGAGGACCCAGACACTTTGCTGAGCATGGCAGCCGCTAAAGGCCAGTTCGGATATGTCTTTCTTCTTTGTTAGGGGCTTTGTTGCCGAGCAGTCATCAAGTATGTAGAGGGTAGTCTCGCCCTTAAAACAAGGGTAGAAAATCCTTACCAGTCATAGAGCCGCCCCCCCTGGATCAACCACCCCCCCCCTCGGAATCACCCCCCATGACCGCGACTGATAGACGGTCGGTGAAACAGATGATAGGGAATAGGATCACAATATGCTCAAAGACACCGCAGAAGGGCCCTTAAAGTAAGTCGAGCATTAGGGCGGTTTTTCTACATCCTGTCTGCCCACAAACATATCCTACATGGAAATGTAAAGCCACTTATAGTCTGCATCCGTATGTTAACATTCATTCATAACAACATACAACGATGTTCATGTTGCACCTGTCGCCTCTGCTTATTTTGTGTCTCTCCACGCGCCTGCCACTACCATCGTGAGGGTGGGGCACGTTCGGGCGTTGCCTGGGCAGGAAGGTCATGTGGCTCTGGAATGTGGGGTATGCTATGAGGACTCGTTGCTGCAAAGCCTTCTTCACCTCGGGTAGCCACGCATGCCCTGGCAGTTGGTGATGCCCTCATGTCACCTCGACCTTTGTAATCTTTGGGTTGTAAAATTTGTCAATGTTCGGCTAAATGGATCTAGGGGAAAACATGGGGATATTATATAAGCTTCCTGTTAATACAGAATAAGCCGCTGTGTATTTGGGGTATTAGCTCTGGTTGGGTAACCATGTCATCAACTGATGAGCTGGCTGCAGAGGGTGAATGTGAGCTCGTATGATGAAGCGGGTAGAATGACAGGTTTGGAGTATCGGAATATATCGGTTGCATTCAACAAGACCGCCCCCAAAAGTGATGTGGTAACAGTGGTACACGCTGTCGATCGATGGACATGACCTCACTGCCAGAAATCTTGATTGTCGTTTTCTTAACCACGGTACAACGCTGCGGTTAGCGTCGATCGAGGTCTGCGTGATTGTAAAGGCCATGCTGTCCCCAGAATAATGACGTCGTCTGCAACTAGATTGGGGAAGCGGACCAGCAGTTGTTGGTTCTGGTCAATAGGGCTTGTTTGTAATAACTACCGACTGTCGCACGCCTTTTACCCCGAGGGGCTCACGTATCCGGCGGTATGGGTTTAGTTTGCGTCCATAAGTACTCGTCATTAAGAATGTTAAAGGGCAAGTAATGGCTAAAATATGAATTTTTGGGATCATTTAGAACGTGATTTTCTTATCAATAACTTACAGTTCTTCTTCGATCCGGCGCGTAGTAAACAAGAAATAAGCAAAAACAAACACATTCCGGAACTTCCCGACCACACGCCGAAGATGAACGAAGGCCCTGTGATGTCATATGTCGCCAGAAGATGTTGCCATGGACGCCATTTCTATTTTCAAACTAGCTGTCGTACTATTTTGTCGCTATTTACAGACACTCATCAGGGTTTCTTGAGATTCTGTGAGTATACTCATCCTTACATTTTCCATATGGTCGAGTTAGAATTCATTAGTTATGTTTCTGTGTCTATTTTGAAAACAAAATGTGAAAATTGTCGCAGGGGTGGAATGCTGCCTTTCCGACCGGCTTTCGGGACGTTTCATCTGTGGTGGAATATATGGAAAAGGGGTTTTAAGCTATAATCCTTTCTCGTAGACAATTAAGTTAAGTCATTTACATATCGGTAGCCTGTCTCCAGTACTGGAATTGTAGCTATCGCTTGTGTGCTTGGAAAAGTCGTCAGAATTTGGCCTTGCCCACTGACAAAATTGGTCGGTAGTGATCAGTGTGGGGCGGTTCAAGTTTTATAAGGGTGTTCCACAGATAACATAAAGATTTGTCTCGTCAGGCTGCCAATGTGTAGATGTATGCTTGCCCGAAAGTAGCTTGCTCTTGTCCTAGACAATCCTCGGGCGATACCCAGTGCTCAGCCCTGGCCTACTGTCAAATTTGCGTCATATAACTTTACCCTTATGTCTTCCAGTCTGCATCACCATGGCGCGAATATGTGAGGCCCAGTACTGCAATAATTCGCATCTTACAAGACATAATGAACATGTTTTCCCGGAGGAATTATGTGTATGTGTATGCAGGATATGTAGAGGGAATGATACGTGTTAGTTATCGCATGGTCACGTGGGTGATATGGGGAAAGAACGAGAGGACGCGGAGCGTCCGAGTGTCTTTCACCATATCATCCGCGTGACCATGCGATAACATACTTATCGCGATGGCACCTACACGCGATAATCAAGCACGACGCTGTCTCCTAATGACGATAATTAGCGTGAACCTATGTTATGTAAGGTATCTGCGTGGGACCTGTAAATATGAGAGGTAGTCCCTTAATCCAACATTCGGCCTCAGCTGCTTGCCATGATGGTTTCAACCATAGGAGATCTCGGAGATTTATCTTTTTTGGAAGCCAGTGATATTGAGACGGATTTTAGTGTTCCTGATGGTGCGTTCGGTGCTCCCATGGATCTATTTTCAGATAATAAATGGGAAATTAGCGAAGCTTCCTATGCTGGTCGGATCAGCACCCCGCTGACATCAGACAAATTTAAAGAATCATTGAAGAACAGGGTGCCAAGAAACACTAGAAGATGTGAAAGTTGGGCTGTGAGTGTATTCAAAGACTGGCGGGATTGGAGGCAGACCCAGCCGGAAACTGTTAGGGACCCTAATGGACCTATTCCCGAATTTGGGCAAGCTTCGTTCCAGCAACTAGACTACTGGCTTGCAAGATTCATATGCGAAACTAAACGTCGAGATGGATCGCCCTATCCACCCGGTTCTCTTCGAGGTCTTTCAGCTGGAATTCAGCGACATCTCATAGAAGAGTATGGTTATAATGTCGCTTTATTTAAGAAGGAGGACATGACGTTCAAGACATTTTAGAATTCATTGGAAAAACGAACAAAGGAACTAATAGGCGAAGGAATAGGCGTGCGTTCAAAGACGAAAGATCCCGTGACGCAGAAGGACGAGGAAGCTCGCCGTTGCTGAAGTTAGCAACACTGTAGCGCAGAAGACTCGGCTCGGTAGGAGTTACAATTTCGCGCCTCAGCATGATTCCGGGGAGATGGGGTAATACCGTGACTTCCCGATGAGCGCTACGCAACCACATTAGCGGCTGGCAAGCAAATGACTCTTGAGAAAACCTTCGTTATTGCACTTGTAAAGAGAGCGTGATATTAAGAACCTCCGTAGTGTTGCCATGCTAGAGCCGCGGTGCTCTGTGAGGGACCATCTCAGGTGAAGTTGTTTCTCGGTGATATTGGGACACGGTTGCAGTTATCGCATGGCAAACTGTGCGTTTGAGGTGATATGGGAAAAAAGACCGAGCTTTTTCTCGAGCTCTGATTGGCTGAGAGGAGGGTGCCATGCGATAAAGAGCCTTCTTAAACAATTCTCAGCTAGTCCTACACTGCCTTTGCAGAACTCCGGGCAATACCCTGACAGAGAGGGGGCTGAGAGGCAGCATACGGAGAGCTTTCTTCTTTAGACGAGTGATATAATAAGGTCTCTAAAGGTGATGATGTATGATGGAGGTGGTGGTGAGGGGGTAGGGGAGGAGTGGTGATGGAGTTGATGGTGGTGGTAGAAGCATTATATTGGTCTATTGATATTTGCTTTTTTAACAAGTAATATCTAAGCTCTGTTTATTTTTCAGCTTTCGCTTCAGTCAAGCTTGTAGCATTTCATTTTATGTCTGTTTGCACAAGGACATGACAATTCCTTATCATACCGACAAAAAATAAATGGTAAATATTGGGGTTGAAATTCATGGTTCATTTTCATTAACAAGTAATATCTAAGCTCTGTTTATTTTTCAGCTTTCGCTTCAGTCAAGCTTGTAGCATTTCATTTTACATGTCTGTTAACAGGTGCACAAGGACATGACAATTCCTTATCATCATACCGACAAAAAATAAATGGTAAATATTGGGGTTGAAATTCATTTCAACATCAAAGGTCATTTAAAACCGGTGATGTATGATGACGAACAGACATTGGAGCTTAAGATGCTATCGCCCAAATGGCACCGCAGTACATAGCACACAGTGGCATTTGAACTTGCCACATTTGGGCAACTAGACAAACACCCACTCTGCTTGACCACATCTGCCGACCCATCTTCTTAAAAAACGTTGGTGAGGTAACCGTCACGATATGAACTCTGATGTTGAATAATCCAGCGCGTGTATGGCTTTAAGTCTTAATTTGAATGTTAAATGGGTCTAAGGTAAACTAAGTTGTGGTGAAACTGCTATGCGCTTCCTGTTTGTGGTTTGCTGAGAACTTATCTTGTAAATAAATATGTTGGACTGGTGTATATATTTTTAACATTTCCATTATCACAGACAAGTGAATAAGAACCAGACATTTATGGTATAGCAGAATTGAATAAGCATTACTTGTATAATGTGCCCACGAAATTCAATCATGATGATTGCTGTGCAATGACACAGGATGGATACAATACCCTGTCAAAAATATTGAACGATTGTTAACATACCATTATTTGAGAGATACAACATCTTTTGTACGAGATAAATGAACAAGACGCATATGTCATGCAGGTATGTCATGATTTTGGAATTGATGCTCTCCTATCATTTATGCATATGGTATGATAAATTAGGTGGACTGCACTTAACTGAATTATGTTGCTGGTTTTTATCAGTGTGTAGTATCATCTGTAGGTTCTAATATATTTTAGCAAACCTTAATGTAAATAAAAGAATAAGACACTTTATACTTTTTGCCCCTTTTATTATTTCAATGCTGGCAGTTTGAAACCAACATAAACTGATTCGTCCTTGGGAAAAAACTTCTCTTCTCAGTACAGCACAGGCTGACAGTGGCACTCTATGATGTGTGCCTAGATACCCCCAGCACCACTGTACCAACTGCTGATATGCCGTGAATCGGAGTAACCTGCAATATAAAGATATCTTTTCATTCAGTAAATGAATATTTTTCATCGGGTATCATCTGAACCAGACCATGTTTTAGTATACTCACTCATGCTGAGCAGCATGTTTCTTCATGTAGCGCTGGTAATAAGCACTATATGCTATTTCTAGTGTCCAGGGACACAGGCACCCACACACAAATCCTGGGTGTGCTGTAATACAGGCCACACCCATAGATTTTACTTTCTCGAGAACTATTACTTTCTCGAGAATTTTTTGACAGCATTTACTCTCTGCTACTGTAAGCATTGGCCCACATTGTCCTAGCTGGAGGCTAAAACTTGTATGGCTGTATGCCCCACTGGCTCCTAGTTCCTCTTCTTGGTGAGAAGAACACTCACTGCTATTCGCTTCCAGCGTTGTAAGTATATGAGGAAGCTGAGGACGTTTCGCTCCTTTGACATACAATGTAACCCAAATATGATGGCAGTTATGCACTGTACTAGGTTTAAGTTACAAATATAGACCTAATAAGGACAAGATGAAGCATATGATATATGTAGCCCTAAACATATGGCACCGAGCTTGGATACTGGGCCTTAAGTCCCTCTTTACAACTCTCTGGAGAGGTATATTTAATTTTAACAGCTAATTCCTGAAAGGTCTCGGCTCCCACAACCAGTGCCAATGTTTAAAATAAAATTAGTATCTACTTTTCTGCTGACAAGGAGAATACAATTTATTGAAATTATATTTGCGATAACACTTTACCATTAAATCAAATAACAGGACAATAAAAGATATTATCAATAACAATGTAGGCGAATGGTGAATCAATCATTGATAACCATGAAACGGGCCTGAAATCGAGGAACAGCCTAGTGTTCCAGCACTGCCCGTATTATCGCTCGGTCCCCTTTGGTTTTTACACTAGATAATAGAAGTAATCACAATCTAATATATTCTAGGCGAACAAGTACTCCAAGCCACATGAAATGATGTGATTCGTTGCAGTATATGATGCACATGATGACAGGATCAAGTACGATTCTTCTCACACCTACCACAGTTCCCCAAGCTGGACGGTGGCATATGACGTCACAAACTCAGCAGGCAATCGCCGTCGTTTTTTGCGCATATACCGAAACGGTCCGAAAAATCGAGGGAAATATTGAAAAAAATACACACAAAATCAATGGACGAAAATATTGTCGGACACGTATTTCACAGGGTGATATTCACCTATTAAAACTTTGATTAGGGAGTCGAAAAAATACGTTACTTGCACTTTTAATTATAACAAATATATTTTTAATTCAGTAACATTAAGTCTGATAACCCAACATTTGAAAAACGTGACGCCACAATGGAGGAGGATCCACTGTGAATGACCTTATTGACCCACCTCAATACACAGAATAAATTTTAATTGCGCGGACATTTACGCACTGTATATACCGATCTATAGAATAAACGAGGGCATAAGGTATAGAGATGAACACCGAAGAACGTATTATGCCCTCGTGTAAAGGAGTTGAGGTTAGTTCTAGATTATCTGGGAGACAAAAAATAGATGGATTTCCTTATGGACAAAATCAATACTTTAATCGCATTCCGTCATGGTGTACATGTGATCTCGTCTACAGACCTGGCCGGGGCGCTGGGAATTGACATTAACCGCAAACATATGCGCCATTGCCGGTTTCCTCAAAACTTCAGGTGCGTTAAGACATGGTATAAAAGCGATGTTTAGTTGAAATAAATGCAATGTATTTATTCGTAGATATAACTTCTACACATAAGAGTTCATTTAATAAAACATTAAATATTTTTGATCTCATCTGTTTAGAATTTAGAATTTCAATATCTATTGTGTACATTGGTTTTGTCAGACCTGGACCCGCCACAACCGTTCCTGCCATACCTGATTCCCCTCGGAGCCCCATGACAGAACCAGCGTATACAAATGCATCTTGTATGTAAATGTAAACTCCTAACTACGAGAAACTTGGCGATGTTAGTGCACTTGAACCAACGTACGATACATTTGATGGTCGCGGGAGCATACAAAGCCTCGTCATTGAAGGAATGCTTGGCATTCTTACGTCACATGTTCCACCCCGCGCTAACCTATGTATATTTTGTATCGAACTATGTTGTTTTAATTGCTTTTAATGTATTGTTAATTATCCATATCTGTTATAGAGTTTGCTATGTGACCTCTGACGCCTCTACGCTTCAGATAAGTGGAAATAAGCCATGTTAATTAATCCTATAATTTATGCAATAATAAGTGTTGCTGGGCCTTGTTTCTACGTGTTTCATCTTGATGTTTCCACTCAATGTAACTACAAGATAAAACTCTAGATATATACACCGATCAGACCCATGATATTGAATCAGTTACTTATAATGCCGTTACTGTGCTGGTCGAGTCAGAAATGTCATTACTGTGGTGGTCGAGTCAGTAATGCCGTTACTGTGCTGGTCGAGTCAGTAATGCCGTTACTGTGCTGTTCGAGTCAGTAATGCCGTTACTTTGCTGGTCGAGTCAGTAACGCCGTTACTGTGCTGGTCGAGTCAGTAATGCCATTACTGTGCTAGTCGAGTCAGTAATGCCGTTACTGTGCTGGTCGAGTCAGTAATGCCGTTACTGTGTTAGTCGAGTCAGTAATGCCGTTACTTTGCTGGTCGAGTCAGTAATGCCGTTACTGTGCTGGTCGAGTCAGAAATGTCGTTACTGTGGTGGTCGAGTCAGCAATGCCGTTACTGTGTTAGTCGAGTCAGTAATGCCGCGAATAACGACACCTCTAACGCGTTCTTTGTTGTAGGGTTGTCATGGTAGTAATGACAATTTGTAATTAAGTCATCAATTGACGATATTTATCATTTAGGTTTTGTTGTCTTATCTCCTACAAGTAACCTTCGTTGGATGGAATACTTGCCGGGTTTAGTTTTACAACTACACCCTCGATAGACAGTGTAGGTTTTTTTCCAAGTTGCTGCTGGGTGAAGTACCACAAACCAACTCCGCTATTTCATCAGCACGCCGGTGTTCCTGTAATACGTTATGTACAGGGTAACAACAGAATGGTAAGTTCAATGTGCCAAATGTTCTGTCATTAGTAGCAGACGACAGACAAGTTCCCGTTGATCTCCAGCCATTTCTTATGTTCATGAACATCGCAGCCCTTCCATGTGTTCATGAACATCGCTGGCGTTTACTATATTACATTCTCTATCAACTGGCCATGTGAGAGCGCGAACAGCGTCATAATGTCAGCAGAACCGCAAACACCCGCAACGATTTCATATTGAGGATTTCGTGGTGTCATCAATTTTATGATTATACTTTTGCCCCCAGGAAGAATAACAATGATGGTAAATTTGCCATGACTGTCTCTGTGAAGCATTTATGAGAGATAGCTAAAGGTAGCTGAGCGTCAAGCTTAACATGTGAGACAGTGAACAATATGCACCACATCTTGCATAGAGGCCATATAAACGTTTCCCAAGCCGTGAATTTATGGAAGAGCTACGTTAATGGTTCAAATGAAGTAATGGCAGTCCATTTCCACAGTGCACTATTTTTTTACAGCCAATGGTTGTGCAGATTGCATTTCACGAGTATTTTACCTAAAGTTAATCAGGGCACTCACTGAAAAGAAGAAGACAAGCGGTTCAGTCTACAAATACGCATAATAACAACAGGAAGTTGCTTTGCTTACCTCAAGTGTCCCGTATATTGCCGTAGTTTATTGTATATTAATTTCCTGTTTTATTGAAACATAATGATGCAACATCTGTGGAAGGTACATTTGCTGCTGCGTTCCACGTGACGATTGCCTTTTCTTCAATGGGAAATGTGACCGGTTTTATGCATGGCATTAAGGTAGTCCCCCATCGCTGGTGACTTGACCATTTTGCTGGGTTGATAAGTTTGTCACAATAAAACATACACATCATCGTGTTAAACAAAAATTCTATTAAGTATCTAAGAAAACAATTTGCATAATCATATGAAATTTGTGTAATTATAGTCAAATCACTCGATGATTATTTTGCAAACAGACTTGCATGGCATTTCTTTTTAGCTTATTCCCCATGAAATTATTGACACGATCTATAAATGAACCCTTCAGGAATATGGGTCGTGCCATCTTATCAGCTAAGAGTAGTCTTCTTAGAAATACCGCCAAGGATTTTAAGCTTTCCTGAGAGATCCTGAGGAACAATTCAGGCTGCAGACAGAAGTAATGCAAAGTAATACAATGTTATTCGAATGAAATTCTTCACATCTTATCCATGTAGAATAGTAATAACAGTACACTTAGTACAGTAATAACAGTACACTTAAGAAAGTAATAACAGTCCACTTAGAAAAGTAATAACAGTACAATTAGAACTGTAATAACAGTACACTAAGACGGTAATAACAGTACATTAAGAACTGTACACTTAGAACAGTACACTTAGAACAGTAATATCAGTACACTAAGGACAGTAATAACAGGCACTTAGAACAGTAATAAAAACAGTAAACTTAGAACAGTAATATCAGCACATTAAGAACTGTAATAACAGTACACTTAGAACAGTAATATCAGTACACTAAGAACTGTAATAACAGTACACGCAGAGCAGTAATAACTGTACACTTAGACCAGTAATAACATTACACCTAGAACAGTAATAACAGTAAACTTAGAACAATAATAACAGTAAACCTAGAACAGTAATAACAATGCACTTAGACCAGTAATAACAATACACTTAGAACAGTAATAACAGTACACTTAGAACATTAATAACATTACACTTAGACCAGTAATAACAGTATACTTAGACCAGTAATAACGGCACATTCAGAGCAGTCACTTCCATACACGTCTATTCAGTCGGTGTGGCTTGACATATTTTCGACTTGATTTGCTAACTTCAACAGGCGGTTGACTACTTGGCCCATGGAAAATTGTCTGTTTAACATCACTTAATTGATTCTCCTCTCTTGGTGCTCTCCATCATCATGGCGTTATCAGTCATCATCATGACATGATCAGTCACCATCATGACATGATCAGTCACCATCATGACATGATCAGTCATCATCATGACATGATCAGTCATCATAATGACGTGATCATTTGGCTTAAACTGCGGTAATTCACAAACAGAATGTCAGCGGTTGAAGTGATTTACCATTTGAGCCTTCTTCTGCCATGCTCTTTCGTGTTCTTTTGTTGGCTCGGCCATTCGAATTTTAGCTTATGGTTGTGAACATGAGGGAAGTTCAGATATTTCTTCCTATCGGTTGTAGGTGTTGCTCCGGAGCAAAATAGCGTCAGGTAAGGGTCTTCTTGTTCCAGTAACGCTCTGGCAATTTTAACACCACTTTCTGCTCGTCCACATTGCTTGTACATATCTTGGAGTGGATGTTGTAATCCTTGGCAAATGTAGCAAATTGTCTGCCAGGTATATCGGGTCCATTTGTTATGACGGTATTTTCAATATTGCCATATCATTGATATATTGCCTATCATTATACTCGTCATAGTCATTGTGTTGAAAAATATTGCATGACATAGTGATAACGTACCGCATTTTTATATTTTCTTACGTTGTATTCAATATTACAAGGAAACTAACTCAATAATGAACTGAATTATATTTTTAACTTAAAACTTTCCTCTCTAAATTATTGTATTTCAATTTCCCTACAAGATATTTCTTTTGGTTATTTCAATCTTTAGTAATTTACAAATTTCTGTTGTTATTATTGTCATATTTTGCTTGTATGTGTTTTACTTCAATCATGTTTATTTACCCCCACCTTCACACATTTGTTTTGTTAAGCAGTGGAAGCTTAACTTTCCTAAGGAGGGAGAGGTATGTTATGACGGTATTTTCAAAATTGCTATATCAAGGCCCTTACTCCACACGTAAATTATTCAGACCTTTGACCCCACTTGATGGTATAAATTCTTTACAAACTCCATCCCTTTTATCTATCTGATGGTAACAACAACATTTTTAATCCCTTTGATCAAGAGCAATCCCCGCCATTAATTCGAATTGACACTGATACCGGGTGTCTACTATCTAATTACAATGGACCTGGTTGGATTAGTCTCAGCTTGCTAATCTCCAGATGACGACCGTGTTCCACCTGGTGTCCCCAACCCCGAACCAATCACTCACTTACACTCCAACCAAGTGACCAGTCGTGACCAATGACGATAGTCCATGCGCCTGGTTGGAGTTGAGCTCCAGGGTGGGCATAAAAGGAAGGATATTGGGGGCACGGGGACGCTTGCCAGGAGAGACGAAGACTGTACGAGAGGCAATAAACCAAAATTATCTAGATTATACAACGCACGACCAACTACAAAATCACTCTTAAAACAACTGGTGGAGAATCCTGGTATAGAAAGATTCTTAGAACACATTAACCGACATGAGTATTTCCGGAATACCACAACGAGCAAACAATTATTTTATTTTACCAATAAGTGAAGTGGATGTTTTGCTTGGTAAGGAATCAGGTCTCATGCTGTAGGGGTCTATGAACAACACAAAGGTGGTTGTGAGGGAGGTTGTGTAGATCAACAAGAGAAAGGAAGTTGTGAGGGAGGTTGTATTATAACATCACCAAGGATACAGTAGAGACGCACCACGGCTCAACCAGGCGTCGGATAACGCACACCCCTCCCCTCAAGCGACACCTGGCGAACCCAATGCGGCAGCCCTCCAGATATTTCATCTTCAAGAAACATCCAAAGAAATCCATAAATTTCAATAACAGTCATGGCATTAGTCCATTGTTCTTGTATATTTAATTTTCATGACATTAGTTTATCTTCCAAAATTAATAGTTAACTTAGATACAATAAGTAATTTCACTATTCAAACCATATAGCATTTTACCTATGATACTATCTCAGCCACGTGTTATACGCATTCAAACGCATGAACCTGACGGTTAGACAAATTCGAATTTATCAAAGCGATCAACACAAATCAACCTTAGTGTCAAAGATAACAAGCCGTGAAATTCAAATTCTAATAATATTGGGCTCGTGTCGTGCTGTCCATTTACTTTATAACTCTTATTCCAAATTCTATTTCATCAACCTTCAATTAGTTTAACAAAGTCAATTTTCAAAATTCAAGGGTAAATTCTAAATTTATTGAACAGTGGAAGTTCAACTTAATTATGGTTGGGGAGGATGTTATAATACTATTTTGGCTCATACGTTCTTAAAAAGCCTCCCCCTTTAATTATCAGCACGAGAGCCCGGGTTACATTACACCCCTCCCCTTGCAGGCGGGTCCACCCTCCAAATGGACTCGTCCTGTCATGCGGGGATTAATTTAGCCTGACCCGCGGGACCCTTTATAAGGTCCAGATGGGTTAGTCAACGCGAGATTCATCTAGTCAGAGAAACGATTCGGACCGCGAGATTCCAGGGAGCTTCATTGTTGAAATCTGAATAAACAAAATAAGCATCTCTACATCAGGACTCGCGTTAATTTCCTCTGGCTAGTCCCCACTCCAGCAACTACAGGCAGTGAGTAACAGTATTATAACATCAAATGTAAAGCTAGAATTTAGTTTTTCTTGCTTATGCATGTCCATAACAATAATAGGTAATTATATTAGGTTACAATAATTTTTCAAATGTTCTAATTTTGCTAGCCTAAATGGTATTAAAATTGATATATTACAATATAATGGAAAGAATTAAAATATGAAATAATCTAGCCGTTATGACATTAATTACATTTTCACAGTATTACTCCGCACTTAAACCACATGGGAAAAAGCGATGAGCCTATACTTAAAATGGTGAAAATAGTGAAATTACTTATTGAATGTAAGTTAACTATTAATTTTGGAAGATAAACTAATGTCATGAAAATTAAATATACAAGAACAATGGACTAATGCCATGACTGTTATTGAAATTTATGGATTTCTTTGGATGTTTCTTGAAGATGAAATATCTGGAGGGCTGCCGCATTGGGTTCGCCAGGTGTCGCTTGAGGGGAGGGGTGTGCGTTATCCGACGCCTGGTTGAGCCGTGGTGCGTCTCTACTGTATCCTTGGTCAGGGAGACGTAAACTTTGGCCACAAGGTGTTGGCGCGTCGGGTGAAGGCGCTATCTCCCTCTTGTATGGCGTAAATATACCTGGGAACAAATGAACTTACGGCAGCGATCAGTGTGTCTTGATTATGGGTAATGTAGGACGTATTAAAAACATGAGTGTTCAATGTGTAAGTGTGAGTGGGTATGTTACTTATGTGTAATATTATAACATCTCAAAATGAATATTGGGGTATCATGCAAAGAAAAGTGTGAGGTGTGTTTGAAGGATTGTGTATACTTTGCATAAGGTGATTGGAGCGCGTGTAAATGATTGACGGTTATTGCAAAAGATAGTATTTAAGTAAGCTATGCTGCTGTGAGACTGTTTAGAATAGTTATGCCTAAAAGAATATATATGTTGCACATGGCCACTATCTAACATGTAAGTCCGGATACACAACGATGTGACACTTTAATTGTATGTGTTGTACGCGCGGGAGAAGATCAATATAAACGACTCATTTGTATTGAGAATTAAATGTTAACGATACTTCTCCATAAATTATTTGATAAATACGCACGTCTTCCCTAAGCTGCAGATTCTTTCATGAGATTATACCCCGCATATACTTGTATATAATAAGATTAGCGTCATGGGTAATGTGTAACATAGAAGGTCGCTAATTTTACGCGTGTCCGCATGATATGCCAGACGGTGCGATAATAGCGCATTTGACTTCACTTATTGTAGGATTTTGTCTTATTATCTGCAGACATAGAGGCAAAATAATTGTGAAAATAATTGATGATATCATTGTGTCAAGTTGGCGCTGCGTGGAAGAAGACAATTTAAAAGTCTTCTATTAATTTAAACCTGGACTCACAGTTTACTGGATTTCGTGTGGCGGCAAAGGATGTGTGAGATTAAGCGTCAAATGTGTATGTCACTTTTCAAGACTGCCTTTTGAGACTTAAATTAGGTGCAATTAAAGGGTGGCAGCTTGGGCCTCAGACACGCCGTGTTTATTGGAATTACAAAGGAGTCTGTAATCCTTGATAATTGGCGGACGCAAAATGAGGGTCTCTTATCTGCGTGAATGTCTGAGTGCAGGATGTTTAATCATTCGGTATACGGGCTGACTGTTAAAGCCTTAAATTGGACTGATCAAAATTTGAATTTCACGGCTTGTTATCTTTGACACTAAGGTTGATTTGTGTTGATCGCCTTGATAAATTCGAATTTGTCTAACCGTCAGGTTCATGCGTTTGAATGCGTATAACACGTGGCTGAGATAGTATCATAGGTAAAATGCTATATGGTTTGAATAGTGAAAGAAATATGTGTGAAGATTGTGTGAAATAATTGCATGTAAAAATGGTTATGCATATAAAATGAATATAGGCGTCCTGTTCTGAAAAGATAGAATATGGCTAAAAATAATATGACATATGTGGGAAAAATTTCTGAAGAGGGAAATATGTACGAAGAATACTATGAAAAATGAATCAATAAGGCTAGGTAGACATAATTCGTTATTGGTTTCAGAATTGGTAATGCTCATCTTCCGCGCCACATCCTTGCGTCCTCGAAGACCCACTCATATTGTTCGCCAACAAACATAATATTTAATACTAAATTTGTATATGGAGGATATTTAATCTCGAATATTTATCAAATTTCTCGTTTTCCCACCCTTGCATGATAAGGTTTGTCGGATACGGAAGGTTTAAATTTAGGCGATAGTGGGAGGGGTGTATTGTGTGTAGGAGGTACTTATGCGTGACGGAAGGTCCAAATGAGCAATAATAATTTTACTGTCAACTCATTTTAATGTAAAATATGAGTGAGGTACTTACCATGGAAGAAGTTGAAAGGGGGGTATGTGGTCGTCATCTCCGACGTCTTGATAGCGCCAGGTCGCTAGTACGCCTTAGTTGAGTCGAATGGAAGAGGCCGATGTACGCTGCCGTTGCCCTGGATCATGATCGCGTCGTAGCTTGCGGCCTCTGTCTCTTCTCTCGGCGTGTGTAGCTATTGTCAGCTTTCTTCTCTAACGTAAGAGCGTGTAAGTGTCGGGAAAATATGTACGTTGACAACAGTGGAAGTTGCCAACTACCCCGGACTCTCACACCAAATGTAAAGCTAGTTTTACATTGGCTTATCTGCTTCTTCGTTTTCGTACCGTTACTCACTGCCTGTAGTTGCTGGAGTGGGGACTAGCCAGAGGAAATTAACGCGGGTCCTGAAGTAGAGTTGCTTATTTGGTTTATTTAATTTCAACAATGAAGCTCCCTGGAATCTCGCGGTCCGAATCGTTTCTCTGACTAGGTGAATCTCTCCTTGGTCAGGGAGACGTAAACTTTGGCCACAAGGTGTTGGCGCGTCGGGTGAAGGCGCTATCTCCCTCTTGTATGGCGTAAATATACCTGGGAACAAATGAACTTACGGCAGCGATCAGTGTGTCTTGATTATGGGTAATGTAGGACGTATTAAAAACATGAGTGTTCAATGTGTAAGTGTGAGTGGGTATGTTACTTATGTGTAATATTATAACAGTTGCATAGATCAACAAGAGAAATGTGGTTGTGAGGGAGGTTGTGTAGATCAACAAGAGAAAGGTGGTTGTGAGGGAGGTTGCATAGATCAACAAGAGAAAGGTGGCTGTGAGGGGGGTTGTGTAGATCAACAAGAGAAATGTGGTTGTGAAGGAGGTTGCGTAGATCAACAAGGGAAAGGTGGTTGTGAGGGAGGTTGCGTAGATCAACAAGAGATCATCGGGCATAACTTCAATGTGTTTTGGTCAATCATTGAGGGTATAGTTTAAGGCTTGTTCAACCTGGAGATCATTTTCACTAACGTACCTGATGATATCAATCTTTGCACTTAAAACTAGCCAGTCAAGAGAAACAACTGAAGATTCAGTCCTTAACAAATCCATGTATTTAAGATCTTTATGACGTTGCTCGATTTAACTGAATGAAGGTACATATTGTAACACAATTGAAAATTAAAACTAGGTTGACACGTAACAATAATCTCTAAAATCTGGTCTGGTTATAGCCAAGGATATGCTTTTTTCGTTGGGACATTAAAGAAATTTAATCAGCCTGTGCACATTTGGAAATGATTTGTGTTCGTTCCAGAGGGCAACCTATGCTCGTGGATTTCCATGCTGAGAGAAGTAGCCCATTTCTCCGCTTAGTTCTTACACGATTTGGTTGATGTCTTTTACAGAGCAATTACCATGCCGTAAAACAGAGGGAATTTCTAAAGACGCTTTATTGAAGCAGGAACCAAAAACGACAAACAAAAAATATGAATAATTCCTTCAATCAATAAAAAATTTAAATCGTTAAATAATATACAGAAATATGACACAAAATCTGTGAAGAGGATTTAGTGATATGATTTGTATTCGTTCCAGAGGAAAACCTTTGCTCATAGATTTCCATGCAGTAAGAAGTAGCCAATTTCTCCGCTTAGTTCTTACACGATTTGGTTGATGTCTTTTACAGAGCCATTACCATGCCGTAAAAAAGAGGGAATTTTTAAATCGCTTTATTGAAGCAGGAACCAAAATCGACAAACAAAAATACATGAATAATTGCTTCAATCAATAAAAATTTGAAATCGTGAAATAATACACAGAAATATGACACAAAATTTGTGAAGAGGATTTAGTTATATGTTAGCTTTACATATATATTGCATCTAGAATATTCCATTATACGCCTGATATCAGTACTCTCTCCGGTGTTATATAAGGGGTTTCCATGCAGACCTCGTGCATATAACATGGGTGTGTTCCTATCCTTTCATCTATTACCTGCGCCATGTTCACGAACCATTAAGTCATCTCGTTGGGTCTATTCCATATCTCGCCCATTGAGGACCGCCACTGGCCACTCCTGTGTATACTCGTAGAGCACCTGTTGTATCCTCCCTTCAGAGGTGTACGTGTTGAGATTGGTGTCGATGTTGACGTTGGGTTGAATGACGAACCTGATGACAGTGGGCAGGAAGCCTCCCGCCAGCGTCAGCAGCAGCTGGTTGGTGCTGGATACAGAGTAGATGCTGCCAAACGTTAAGATAACGAGGAAGACAAACAGGAGGAAGACGACCATGTACATCAGGTTTTTGGTGGCCCGGGCCAGACTTTTATACACCGGGCCAGGGCATCCCTCCAGCTCTTGTTCACATATGTCAAAGAATAGCTTCTTGGGAATTCGAGCGACGTCATTGCTGTCAACGAATAAAACTAACGAACGGACATTCCAAAGCAACTGTTTTTTTCTTTTCACGCAACTTGTCTTCATCGTATGCTTCAAATCCATCAGGATATTTTTGGCATAAATCGTCGATTTCATCCTTGGTGAAGTATTTGAAAGCTGTGTTTTTCTGTTTGGTGGCTGTTTGGAGCGTGACAACCAGGACCCGGTCGTTTAGCTTCTTTTTTATGAGTTCAAAAAGCTTCTGATTGAGTTTGCTGTAGCACTCGTACACCTGGTTGTAGCACTTGGTTGTGTACATGAGGATCCAGAAAGCCAGCATAATGTACTTGTGGGCGGAGCTAGCGTTGATGATGGCTCCCATGACAGATAACATGGTTACCTCGGTAATGAACCCCACGACCTCCGCGTACATAGCAATCAAAGTGCACATGTTGACAATACACACCATCCCAATCAGAAAAGAAAATTTGCGGATTTTGTTAAATGGTTCTGGACGAATACCTTCAAGTTCCGGGTGTGGGTTAGAGGGGCTGATGTCGTTTAGTTTCAGTAAGGTACCACTAAATTTCGACGAATATTCCTGCATTTCTGGATCAGCTGCGAGATGACGCAGAAAGGATGGTTGATCTGGTATGAGAAACCGTCCCATGAGATAAACACTGGGTAAACAGTAACACAAGAGAGTTATCAAACAGACCGGAAGTGCAAAAGGCCAAACCAGAGCGATGACAATAAAACCGAAAATACCGAATTTCGCGAATGGTAGGACAAGGTAGGCAATCACCGTGCGAATAGCTGCAATGTATGACACACGCATCATGTCATCGAGGGCGGGGAAAAGAACAGCAGCCAGTTTAAGTCGCCAAAATTTTTTAAGAGCTGCAAGGGTGAGAAAACTTGCCAAATAACATGTATAGCCGAAAATAAGAATAGCGTCAGTAGGAGAAACGGTCTGGAACGTATTGTTTGTAAGTTTCATTTCATAACCGAGAGCCTCGGTAGATCTACGGCGATTTTCTATTTCGCTCTCTTCGAAGATGTAGAATATGATCAAACGAACGATGAAAGGTAGGGACAAGAAGCCAAGAGTGAGCAAAGAACCAACACTAACGAAAATATATCGCCAGGACAAGCATCGCTTACACTCCCTGTTAAGTCCGAGCTCTTGGTCCCTGAGTGGAAAACAGAGATAGTTAGGGGACCAACTGCCAACAAGGCTCTCTGAGCAGCAGGACTTGAATGGCTCAATGTATGTTATCTTACATTTAAGAAAATTGTCTATGAGAAATCGAAACAGTCCAACAGGTACGCTTTTCTCATCCATCAACGCGCGGTTGTCCACAAATATGATATTTTGATCCTTATCGGGACATACCGGGTTATTGGGGATGTTCTTCCCCAGTTTTTGTGTGTCAAGAGCTTTCGCTGTAATGCATTCCGAGCAAGGCACGACGTAAGTCCGATTTTTCATGGAATCCCTGGAAACCCAGCCTTGTAAAGCCAGCGGTCCATAGAAGAAAAAGGCTATCTTTAGAGCCACTATTAAGTAGTAGAGAATTGAAACGGTTGGGATTGGTCTTAGTATGTGGCACTTAAGATCGACGGAGTCTTCCGTGACTTGGCAACACTGATCAGCAAAACGAATGTCCTCACCACGATCTGTGACATCGAGGACTTGGTGACACAGGAATTCCTCTTTCGCCATTACACCCACGCTAGCGTTGCCGTGTTGGAAGTTCCCAATCAGCGTCTCAAGCAGACGACTTACTTTCGTAGCATCATCGAGTGCTCCGAAGCAGCCTTTAGGTTTGTCCGCAAGTTCGATATTCAAGTTGACCACACCAAACTGCAGAAGGGAGAGTGAAAGCACGTCATAGTTGAAGATCAAGGTCAGGAGAACCATCCCATGTCTGTTGAACACTTTATGCCATTGGTGAGCGTGATAAGCGAGAGTAGCGTCGACTGCGAGAGGACTCTTGTCGTAGCCAGCAAGCGAGAGCTCATACTTCACCAGATTGGCGCCTTCTCTACCGTGCGACGTTATTTTGGCGGGAACTTCCTGGTCAGTCAGGGATAATTGACAAGTATGTGAATTTTGTCCATTTGTGAAATGGATGCCAATTGTTATGACCAGCCAAATATTATTGTACCAACGAACCATTGTGTTTCTTATCAGAACTGACGTAGCCAGTATGATTTACAGTACTATATGTGATAAACACAGGTAAACTAATATCCGGGTAGAACTAATATCCGGGTAGAAAATGTTTAAATGCGACCCACAACTGAAACGATAACCTAACCAAGCCTTTATTTGTTTATTCTCTTTAAAGTTGTTTCACTAAAGTTGACACTTATTTTGTTAACTCATTCATACAGCCTCCAACGCTCGTGGGCGACACACCCAACACTCGTTTTGTTCCCTTTCACGTGCACAGTTTATTGCCGCAGGTAAAAATTAAACCCAAGAAGGGGGCACTCCCCATAAAGGCACTCCCCATAAAGCACAATACAGAAACATAGACTAAGCGGATGCGCGGTAACTCTACCATTAACCTAGGCTAGGAAACTAGCTCTTATGAACCAAGTGAAGCTTACGCTCCCTCTCAAGAAGGGAGTACCCGATCGACTCTTGGTCTGTTGGGCTATAGGAAACTTCTCCTCTGACAGCGTCCGCCCTGTTTACTACTTTCGATTTCTCATGTCCACGCTTTCATTTCGTCAACCCCAAGGGGCGATGTAATGTTCATACCGTGAACCAACCTCTACTATTCTTCCTGAAGTTCTGAGTGCTCCTAATGGCAGTGACACGATTGTCCCTTGTGGTCAGACAAGCTTGTCGCTCTCCACAGCTCATATTGCATTCTCTTCAATAGTCAATAACATGTAAATTGGTCGTTGGCCTACAAACAGCCCCGAATGAACAGGGTATCTGTACAAACTACGCCAGACACACATCCCACACCCCACATACACACTCACCCAAACCCGCACACAGTGTCAAAGTAATGGTTTTTCTGTGATGGTTTTGTCGCGCAGTTAATCCGGTGTCACATGCAGAAAGTAGCCTTATGCACGAAGTAGCGAAAGGCCGCACTGCGCATGCGCACAAACCTCGGATACTTTCAGCACGCCGCGTCGGCGTGCAGAAAGTAGCGCTATGCAGAAAGTAGCGAAGCCCAAGCGCATGGAGGATCAGAGTTGCACCATGCAAAAAGTAGCGAGAGTGAGCGGAGCGCCTTAGCGCAATTACTGTGATCATATAAGTGAAAATAATAAAGTGTGTGAAAGCTAGTAAACGTCCCTTAAACTTTCGGCATGTGACATACTCCCATGCTGAAAGTAGCCACATCTATATACTTAGGCTACTTTGTGCATGACAGTATACTCCCGTGTTGAAAGTAACCACATCTATAAACTCAGGCTACGGGTGTAAAACGCCATGAACTCTTTTCACAATTCGATACAAAGGATAGTTACAGTTGACCTCCATTCACGTATGTTGCATCAGTGGAAAGTAGACGGTTTGAGTAATAAGAATATCAAGATAATTTTGGACGTGATTTGAAAGGTGGAAAAAATCATACTTGGTCGTCTACCTGCCCCTCTGTACATGGTAGGTATGGACCTCATTGGACCACTCAAGGAGACACTAACAGGTTATAAGTATGTGCTTACGTTCACAGATTATTTCACCAAGTTTGTAGATCTGTATGCCCTACGTTCAAAGTCTGCAGAGGAGGTCTGCAGAGGGATCCGTCGTTTTGTGTACACATGGGGCCCTCCTGAGAAGCTGCTGTCTGACCGGGGGAAGGAGTTTGTCAACCTCCTCAATAATGAATTATCAGCAAAGTTTGGTATCCAGCGCCTTGTCACGAGTGCATACCATCCACAATGTAACGGCCTCGACGAAAGAACTAATCAAAGTTTGAAGGACCGTCTCGCCAAGCTGGTGAATGAGTGCCAAGACAACTGGGACAACTTCCTAGATGAAGTAGCATATTCGCTCCGAACCCAGAAACAAGCCTCCACGAAATTTTCGCCATTTTTCCTAATGTTCCATCGTCAGCCAAGACTTATCGTGGAAGAGGCCTCTGAAGATGAGCAGCACCCGACAGAACTACAGTTTGAAGAGGTAACAGAAGAGGACCTGGATACCTTCATGAGTGAAATCACCAAGTCATTAGATGATGTGCAAACGCAGTTCCTCAGCAACATTGACTTAGCTCAGAAGCGGCAAGTCGAGCAATACAGTAAAAGGAAGGCAAAGGGGGTAAAGGTGTTTGGAGTTTGAGGTGGGTAATTTGGTGTTACGTCGGGAGATGAAAAATGTAGGTCGTAAAGGGAACAAAATGGCTTCAAAATGGACCGGGCCCTACCGCATCATCAAGATAGACAACCAGCAGAGGGTAAAGCTGCAACACATACACAATGGGCTGCCGCTGAAAGTCAAGGTGCCATTTGTGCAACTTAAACCCTACAACCAATCAGATGTCGATCAAACTGCTGCACCATCAAGGGTCACTTCTACCATTAAATGCCCCACCAAGCCACACAGCGTTGAGGAACATAGAGGCACCCATTCTTCCGCCCAGCCCACCACATGCGTCACTTCCACTATCGCAAGTCCCACCAAGGCACACTGCGTTGAAGTAACAAGCGGCACCCAGTCTGCTACTCAACCCCTCACAGTCATGCCCAGAGCTACTCTCAAAAGTTCTAGGAAACGACCGGAACAAGACATCGACATCATTAAAGTCACCATGGCGAAGCTCAGGGGAGCAGAGACAAAAGCTGTGGAGAGAAGGTCCAAGACAGTAACCAACGAGCGTCAGAACAAGAGGATGTGTAATGCTATTTCCACGGGTATGCAGCTGACTGATGAAGAAATCAACAATGCCCAGGCACTTCTAAGGAAGCAATACCCTGAGGTGGATGGACTCCAGGATGTCTTACTCTTCGGGGACAATGGCTGTCACATCATTGGGATTCCAAAGCAGCCTTTCATTCAATTAATTAATGTGTTCTCAAATCACTGGATGTGCGTTTCAAATTTTTTTTGTAGCTCAGGGACTGTGAGACTGATTGACAGTATCTACTCTGGCAAGACTTCACCGATCCTGAAGAAGCAGGTGGCCTGGCTCCTATACACCCAGGAACCTAAGATGACTTTCGTTTGGCCTGACATCCAGAAACAGAAGGGAAGCACTGATTGTGATTTGTTTTCTATTGCAGTTGCTGAAGCCCTATGTAGAGGAGTGGACCCATTAACCTGTAACTGGGAGCAGTCTCTAATGCGCCCACACCTTTCAGAATGTTTCAGGACCAACAAGATGACAGCTTTTCCAGAAGCACAAGGACATCGTCATCCAAGAGAGCCAAAGTTAGTTGAAATACCCGTTCACTGCCACTGCCGCCAACCTCATGAGGGACGCCGATTGATGGTCGGGTGCACTGGGTGCGAAGAATGGTTTCATCGCATCTGCGACAATATCCCTGATAATGCATTTAAGGTCGAATCATGCAAATGGTTCTGTGCCAGGTGTAAATAGTGTTTTCTAGTCTGATTTGTATGGACTTAATTGCAGACGTTTTTTTCTTACTTTCAGGTTGCCAACGTGATTCTTGTATAGACATAATCTTCATTTGTAGTAAGTCTCGTTCTGATTTCATTTTACAATATGTGTATATGTTTCAGAAAACTCTCATTGGGGACGCTCCGTACAGATACCCATTTTACAGTTGTGCTTGCAATTGCTCCATGTTGATATTTTACTCAAGAATAAACATCTTTTATTTACCCATTGTTATGAACTTGATGCCGGAAGCTACTTTCAGCACTTGGGGGAATACTTGTATGCACAAAGTAGCAGTAGAGTTTATATACGTGGCTACTTTCAGCATGGGAGTAAACTGGTATGCTCAAAGTAGCTGGAGTTTATAGATGTGGCTACTTTCAGCATGGGAGTTAACTGGTATGCTCAAAGTAGCTGGAGTTTATAGATGTGGCTACTTTCAGCATGGGAGTAGCCCGAGCATATTGATATGGCAACTTTGAACGTGGGAGTAGCCATGTATGCTCAAAGTAGCCTGAGTTTATAGCTGTGGCTACTTTCAGCATGGGAGGTAACTGGTATGCTCAAAGTAGCTGGAGTTTATAGATGTGGCTACTTTCAGCATGGGAGTAGCCCGAGCATATTGATATGGCAACTTTGAACGTGGGAGTAGCCATGTATGCTCAAAGTAGTCTGAGTTTATAGATGTGGCTACTTTCAGCATGGGAGTTAACTGGTATGCTCAAAGTAAGAAATATATGTGGCTGCATTCAATATGAGAGTACAATGTCGTCTTTTTATTTCTTACATGGCAAATAATTCCACTGATTCACTTATCCGCATGAAGTTTACTGTCGTCTGACACATTGTTTACTTCAATCGCTTAGTATAGTGTGCACTGTCGTCTGCTAGTGATAATGTCTGCAATTATAGGCGAATATATCTCTTTTTATTCCTTCCGCGACCATTTATAGATTAATTTTACTCGTTTTATTCCTGCCACGACAAGTAATCCCACGAATGATTATCTTACGAAAGAATGAATGGTTACGACACATTGTTTACTTCAATCGCTACTTTGTGCATGGCCGCAGTACGCGTAAACACCACTTTCTGCATAGGCTACTTTCTGCATACCACACCGGTAGTTGATTCCACTGTAGCGGAGTCGCTGAAAGCTGGACCTCCCTTAAAGTGGCAGGAGACGACACGGAGAGGGCCGATACACATCGACAGGATCACTGAGGTATTTAGGTGCCAGGTCGTGAAGGCACTAGTATACATAGACAAGGGGGCGAATCCCGAGGAGAACACACGACAGCCAGATGTTATGATTACCAGTCCACATTCTGTTCAACTATGAAACCCAAATTGTCAATACAGGCAAATTCAAAACACAAGTTAACAAGGCTAGGATGACATGGGGTTGGATGACGAGGATACAAATATATATATTGCTTGGTTTCACACAATGTCACATACCACAGGCACACGAACTAGGTCAAATTAGGCGTTATGATTGGTCATCATGATGGCAAAATGGATCATATATGTAGAAGACATATACATATATAGGTATATATAACTATATATAACAAAATTATGCATATATATATATATATATATATATACATAAATATAGTGTTATAATACTATTCTGACTCATACGTTCTTTAAAGTCCTCCCCCCTCAATTATCAGCACTAGAGCCCGGGTTACATCACACCACTCTTTGGGAGGGGTGTAACCCTGATTTCAGCAATCCTCACAGCAAGCGAGTCCACCCTCCAAGTGGACTTGTCGTGTCACGTGGGGATTGTTTTAGCCTGGCCTATCGCGGGACCCTTTATAAGGAGCCCAGATGGGTTAGTCGAGGAGATCATCTAGTCAGAGAAACGATTCGGACCGCGAGATTCCAGGAAGCTTCATTGTTGAAATCTGAATAAACCAAATAAGCATCTCTACTTCAGGACTCGCGTTAATTTCCTCTGGCTAGTCCCCACTCCAGCAACTACAGGCAATGAGTAACAGTACTATAACGAAGAGCGTGCATAAGCAAGAGAAAGCCAAGAAAATCTGGCTTTACAATAGACGCGTTTGACCATCACCATAACCAATCATAAAGCCTAACTTGACCTAGTTGTAAAGCTGTTTTTAAGAATGACTTTCCGTGGATTCACCCGAGTTAACAACATATTTTTATGGCACTCATTTCACTATCACCTACAGTATCCAGTTCCATGTAAGAAGCACATTAAGGCCCATGCATGACTACCCTAAAGACTCATGCATCACCAGTTGAATGTTAAAGCAAACAGATATTGATCATACAACCTAATTAATCAGTCAAGACAAACGAGTTATCTGTAGTTTATTGAAGAACGTGACATTAAGAGGTGCACAATACACCACCCGGTCCAACAACTTGTACAAGCAGCTTCCTAGAGCAGACACTAGTACAAGACATCATCAATAACACCTGCCACAAGCAGCATCAGCAGCAGAGCACTAGACTCTAAGCTCCACTAGGGATGATAGCATCCCTCCAATCGCTGACCAATGGCCCTTAATGGCACCAAGCACCATCAGAAGAAGAGACCACGCATTCTTCGCCCCATGCCTTGCCGGTCATACAGCATGTTGAATTTGTTAACGAACTGAAAACATTCAAACGTTGTGAGCTGTCATGTATTATTGCTGGTTATAGGACAATTATTGGTATGTCATATTGACTCGCTAATGAAGGTAGATGATAATGGCGGCAGTGGCCATAACATTCTAATGATCACATGGTAACGTGATTTTGGTTAACATTAACATATCAGCAATGACTGAAACACGCAAAAAGCCTGATTCAGCATAAATGTCAAGGTGAGAGCACCAGGTAATAAGACACCTGTCTTGATTGCCATCCTCACACTGTGACCAGGTGTGCTTCACAAGATTAAGTCTCACCTGATTGATGTCATTGCAGCCTTTTGTGATTGTTCCAAGGTAAGTCATCAATCCTACATCGTTACATTGCTGAAACAACAAACACACAACATCTGCAAATTACTAGCATTGAAAAAAACCAACATGCTGACCCAGCGACAATACAGCATGAACAAAGAGAAAAGCAAATATTATTGAAACGGATAACAAAATTCTAATTTCCAGGTGCATATTAACAGAACAAAATCACTTCAATCAACATTACTTTGACAATATACAAATCCTAACATTGCATTGCTTTGAAGAGAACAGAAACTCACAGCCTAAAAACTGATCAAGTATCCACATAACAAGGTAGGATAATATGCCAGAAGTTGGCCTAACATTTGAACACTGTAACTGGTGTAATGCGAGTACTTATAGCTCATTATACAAATGTTCTATAATGTTAATGTCCAATCATTCAATAGTCTTGAGTAGCCATTTTATCATTGTTGCTGGTATAATGCTATTATACAACACCAATATCAATAGAGCCATATGTCAAAACAGTTTGTGGAGCGAGATTGAGGTATGACTGACATTGTAAAACTCCTGCTGGAAGTTAGGTGTGTTAAGGACAGGCAATCGATGGCAGAGACTGTGAGCTTCTCGGAGCGTTTCATGGTTGCGAGGGACTTGGCCGTCCTGAACAGCCTGCATGTAGCGCAGTACAAACTTGACTCGGCTGTGGAGCATCTTAACGGCACTATGCTGAGCCACCAGGTGCTCTGCCACTGTAGCAAACATTCCCACTTGTATTCAATGAACAGTATGAGATTTATCCCTGAATGGTTGAGGAAATATTTAAAATGAAATAAGTTCAATAACAATAATTGAGTATATAATAACATGAATGCGTTATTATTGCGATGGGCCATCTCAGGAACTGAAGCCCTGCCCATCAGGTTGAGAATTAGCTGGGTGATATATCTACTGGGGCTAACAAACAGGTGACAGCCAGATGGGTGGAGCTTGCTACATGAACCCGACTCACCTGTGCTGATGGACGAGTCTCCCGTGTCTGCTGTGGACACCCTAGCCACGTGATCCACGCCGATGCGTTCAGCTTCCTCTGTTGCTAGCGTGTATTGCAGCTCCACAAAAAGCATCGTAGCCTGCCCAGGTCACAGCAACGACAGTTGACATAATAATTAATCAGTTAAGGGGTCAAACCTTAAAAACCAAGTTAATATTTTACATATGTTTAACACTACAAATTGTCCACGCAACAACAACTTGGAGGCAAAGGATAAATAACAAAAAAAATAGCACTTACCTCTCCATTTACCAAGTCGATCACTGACTCATAGATATTGACAGGTAACTGAAACAATCAAATCCCTTTGTATGATATGTTAATTACAGGTAACTAAGAGCAGGGATGGTTTCCTGTCTTAATCACTATGTACTGAAGTGTGGGTGGGCTAGAGGATACATATATGATCCTGTACAACCTGTCAATGAAACAGAGGGACATATGACAGCCTCACCTCACTTGTCCTGGCGAGAGGGTTCATCTTGAGGAAGATGGGGCTCTCATTGATCTCACACACCTGACACAGACAATCATCAAGGTAAATTGTTGTGCTGTTGAGTAGCTTCATAAGGAGCACAATGCAGAAAGAATAATGACTTGGAAGCATGGATTATGACATTGAATACCACACTGGGTGAATATATTTACTATCAAATTTGATCGTAGGGTTGTTGATATAATGTGGATCAAAGATGGAAGATATAACATTTTACAAGCTGGATGAACTTCCACTGACCTGTCTGTGCACTCGTATGTCTGCATCATTAGGAGTGTCACCTGTGTTGTACCAGCCCAAGAAATCCATCTCACTAAACACCTGCTTAACTAAACATGAACACATGAAATATTCTGTATTAATTGCATTCAACACTAACTTGTGACACTTATTTGCTGGTTTTGTAAACCTGATCCTGGTTATGATGGTGCAGTTTTTCCAAAATTGTCTTAAATTTTTGGGAATGAATGTATTGTTATGAAGCTTTAAGAGTGTATTTGCTGTCAATGAATAAAGTCATACTCACACTGATCTTCTTTGAGATCATAATATTCTTTGTCGATGATAGCGGTGTCATCAACAATGTCAAACACCAATTCAAAAGAGTTCATCACTTCTATATTACGACCTTTCTGTTTGCCAATGAGGGCTCCTAGCACTAAACCGGCCATCACAGCACAATGCAACATTGATGTCATTCACCATGAGATCCTAATGAGAATTATAACACATCACACTTTTTTTGCAGACAAAAGCTATATAGAACTTTGTATTTTTATCCAAATTGAAAATACACACAAAAGATACCAAATCTTGACACAGATATGATTATAAGAAGTAATGCATGTGAGCTAATGATACTCAGTAGACAGTCTCTTTATCGGCTTTAATACTGATTATCAGGAATTGTATACTATGAGTTGTCAACCCATGTTAACTCAGAGTATATGTTAAATGATATTAGTACTACTGTATACAGTTCAGCTACCGCAGCTAGACTTATATAAAGTAATTAAATTCTTTTCAGTTTACACTACTTTTCATGCAGAAATATTTGATTATCTGTATTTGACTAGGAAGAAAGTATCATTCTTTAGGGTAAACTGATTAAATAACAAAACAATTTTGACCAATGGGTGCACAAAATCCAAATTACAAGGACCTCTTCATCCAACCACCAGGATCTCACTGCCTAACGACACAAACCCCAACAAACAGGTTGACCTTTTAGTTGCCTCTTGGGACACAGTGGGCCTATTCTACCCTTGGACTCACAGGGGTGCCATGTTCAGGGTATCTTCCCTACCCAAGGACCATTCTGAAATCTACTGAATTTGAGGATTCTAATAGCCCAATTCCCATTTTCGGAATATATTAAGCACCTGATAGTCTAGTCGATTTTCCACACATTGAAGAAAAGGGAACTTAATAAATAATACTTATAAAGAGACTTATAAACCCCCATGGTGGATATGCCAACATTGAAATAAACCTCTCATTTTCATTTATATTCCGTTACTTGTGTGTGTTTTATTCATTACACCTAGGACCCACTAAATACTGTACCTGGCATTGGTTTGCCTTCCTGTGCTCTAACTCTGGTCCAGTGTTCAGAGATGTTCATTATGACAAGGGGATGGAGCGAAATAGAAACGCTGCCCGTCGTCCCAGCAGTCGCCATGACATTTGGCTTATCAGAATCAACCTCCATATTTGAGGCCATATTAAGATGATTATCCTTTTGAAATATGCAATGAGGACTGCACACAAACGAATATACAAGATTCTAGACGGTCAGAATCCGTCAGCTCCCGGCTTCCACTGTTGTTGTTATTAGTTTCGTATTTTAATATATGCATATCTAGCTAATCTTTATGATTGATGTAATTATAAAATAAATATATTCATATCAAATTAATCTTCTTATGAACGTGAAAGCTTAAATTGATTAAATGTGATGGAATCGCATTTTCACTGGTTCCCTAAAACCTTCGTATTTCAATCGTTATGATAGCAACCTAAATCATAATGCTTGAGCCCTCTAGTGGGTCTCAAGGTAACTATTATTGTCAAAGAACTGAATAAATTATTCGTCTGCTGCGATTGGAATAGGGATGCTGCTGTTGGGAAAATCACAGTGATGTTTTAGGACAGTTTATATCCATTAAGTAAGTGACATGACGAAGAGGAAGAAAATGGACGGGTGTGACGGGGAGGGTGATAACACAGTTCCGATACCTATCCAAACGTTTCTTTGGCGCCAGAGCAGGTAAGACTAAGATGTTGACATCTCACCTCCATATGTAATAATGTATGTATGTATGTATGTATGTATGTATGTATGTATGTATGTATGTATGTATGTATGTATGTATGTATGTATGTATGTATGTATGTGTGTATGTGTGTGTGTGTGTGTGTGTGTGTGTGTGTGTGTGTGTGTGTGTGTGTGTGTGTGTGTGTGTGTGTGTGTGTGTGTGTGTGTGTGTGTGTGTGTGTGTGTGTGTGTGTGTGTGTGTTATGTACGTACGTACGAACGTACGTACATACATATATGTATACATACATACATATATGTACATATATATGTATATATATATATATATATATATATATATATATATATATATATATATATATATATATATATATATATATATATATATATATATATATATATATATATATATATATATATATATATGTGTGTGTGTGTGTTTAGTGTTTATGTATGTCTGTAAACATTTAATTTAAATGTAATATATCTGTTTACACATGGTTATGGAAAAGTATTAGAAACTAAATCATAGCAACTTCTGTGTATCTGTGTGCAGTCCATTCATTCGGCCAAACCTGGAGAAGCTATGTGAGGCCTCTTGTGTGGTAAGCATCAGGTGGAAAAGCTAATTGCAATGAGTCAATGGACTGTTTCTTTCTTATAACCTCAATTCAAGGGAGATTTGTACTGAAGGTCGTGCCAACGTTCTTATTGTTGCAGTCATTTGAACGTGTCTTGGTTCAGAATATTCTGCATGGACTGTCCCCGAGTCTGTGTGAGGCTATTCACAGTGTACCTCGCTGGAAGTTGGTGCAAGCAGCCCTGCCCCATGTCATGCACTGCTGTGCTGCCATCATCTCCCAACGACGCAGCAAGAACACAGATGTCAAGTTCACCAACAACGATATCAAGTTGCTCTACACGTTGCACTGGGTCATCCTGGATGCTGCCTCGGAGTGTGAAGATGCTGACAATGAAAACCCAACTTCACACAGTGTGTTCTCCTACCTCCACTCCCTTGACACCATCCAGCTCTTTGTCTACCTCTTTGCACCCCTAGTGTCAAGCTTAAATGATGGAGATTTCCAGAGTCTGAAACTTGAGAATGGATTGCGACTATGGCAGCCGATGTGGGATTATCGTCAACCCGATGTTCCTTGCTTCTCTACTCCCGTTAAGGCAAAGCGAGTTTATCTGAAGGCTCAGAGGAACCTGCTCAAGGTCAACTTCAATTTGGCTAATATCTACATCGGCAAGGGGACTTCTAATGACAATATATATTTAGGACCTGAAGATGATGATGCTGCCGCTCCAAGTGGATGCAGCGTGGTGGAAGGAGATGAAGAGCTGGCGCCACTGGCACGACTCAGCGACATCTGTGCCTTGTCAACGACAGAGACAGCAACCTCCGTGGAGATAGTGTGTGAAGTTTGCAACCAGACAATGCAGAGCAAGGATGGGGAGATTGGATGTAAATGTGGCACTCGCAAGTTCAGTGATCAGTCCGGCCCTGATGTAAAGCCGGGAGGGTTAGGAAGGGCAGCTACTCCAGTGGATAGCGACTTCATCACCAAACAACTGGAGAATGCAATGATTAGCCAGAGCTGTGATGATACTGATGTCCTTAGTGCCAGCTACTTTGATGTTGCTGTTCTGCGGTGTCTCTTTTGTCCCCAGTGGGTGGAGGAAGGCAGTCACTGGGCACTGCGCTACATTCATCACCGCTTGCTAGAGGTTTATGAGGACATGCATCGTGTCACATTTACACGTGAACGCAGCAAGTCGCTCCCGACCCCTGTGACCCCTGATGATGACCTTGCACCTCAATGCTTGCCCAATCGGAGACATGAACCGGAGGAGCAGCCGGTAGAAGTTAAACCATCTGTCATTGAGAAAAGCACTCGCAAGGAATCATCTTTCAAACGTATTCGTGTAGCAGAGATCAAACATATAATTGGAGACAAGGTGAAACAACTACGCAGACGGGAAAGCACTGAGCAGTTTGACATTGAGTCTGCTCTGAGGAAGGAGGAGAGCCGGTCATCAGCTGAGTGTCTGACCAACGGCATGGAACAGACTACTCTGTCCAGGCCTAGTTCATCTCTGGCCAAGCTGTCTGAGAATGAAGAAGGTGACAGTTACGATGAGGACCCTGAGAGCGGAGATTCAGCATCTGATGTATCGAGACGTAAAACCAACGCTGTCCTGCGCCGGCACAGGAAGAGTGTTGGCGTTGGTGTCGACGATGACGATGATAGCTCAGGCTCCACCAAAATCAACAAAAGCAGCCAGACCCAGGAACTGCCTCAAAAACCAATCATTACCATTACGAAGGAGAGCCCCGAACCTTCTATCAATTCACCCATCTTCTGGAACAACCGGGAGAGTTTCTCATCTGAGAGGTCAGAATCTGTTGAAACAAGACGTATCCCTTTACAAAGGAGTCAGACTGACTCTAAAATCAATTACCACTGGAAAGAGGAGGTGGAGGAGGTGTCGGGCTCGGCCTGCTACATCCAGTCCAACGGCCAGATCAACTACTATGTGGTCTTGCTAGCCGCACACAGTGCTGCTAAGCAACAGAGCAGCCACCGTATCTGTGGTGTAATACTGAACATCATCAACTGCTTGCTCGACCTTGGTATAGTGGAGTCTGAGGATGACGCCACCCAGCCTGGACTTAGCCACATGTTTAACGAGGCCATGACTGGTGGTAATAGCTCCCGCTCTGGTGACGATGCTACCAACAAGAACAAGAGCAAAGCAAAGAAAACAGCTCATTGTCTCGCCATGGAAACCATTGTTAAGTCAGTTGATTATGATTCGTTGACTGTTGATTGTTCTAGTAAACCCCATAGTTGTATTTTTGATTCCTCCACCATTTTGTGTGTTGATTCCTGATATATGTGATTGCATCACAGTTATGTAATTCATGATGCAGGGTGTTCAAGACAGTGGGATGTCCTAGCGGTTGCGGAGACGGATTGCGTGGTGTCCATGGCGACCAGCTACGTCTCCAGGCAGCAGGATGCCTCACACGCCTCATGACGATGAACAAGGCCCTCTTTAGCTCGTTTGTAACTGGTTCCCTCATTTGCCAACCACTGCAGGAGATTGTTGACTTCCTCCATGCTCTGCTGGGCTTCTGTAGTGAAATGAGTGTATACTCTCCACAAGGGGCTGGTGAGACCCAACACCTAAACCTTTATTGCATCCACCAAAGCATTGACAAATTATGCTACTCTAGGTTTTGATTACAAAAACTAATGATTTCAGCCTAAGTTTTTCTACAAACTGCAAGATAGTTGCTTGAATTGTGACAGCCTCCCAGAAAGTGCTTACTGTTGCACTGAAAGCCATCGATATAATTGATGATTTTGGCCGTAACGAGATATATCAAATTCTCTGTATACAGTTCCCAAGAGACCTGGTGGTGCAGCAGAGCCCTCTGGGGGCAAGACAGGTTATGCTAACAACTTTGGTGAGGCACCTGGAGGTGGCAGCACTGTGCAGGCACAGGTTGTTGTCCAAACACTCAAAGCCTTCATCGCTAAATGTGTTGAGAACAAGAAAGACCTCACAACTCACGAGAGTCTGGTGAGTAAATATACATCACGACTCACAAGAGTCTGGTGAGTAAATATACATCACGACTCATGAGAGTCTGGTGAGTAAATATACATCATGACTCATGAGTGTCTGGTGAGTAAATATATATCACGACTCACGAGAGTCTGGTTAGTAAATATACATCACGACTCACAAGAGACTGGTGAGTAAATATACATCACGACTCACGAGAGTCTGGTTAGTAAATATACATCACGACTGAAGAAAGTCTGGTGAGTAAATAACCATGACTCACAAGAGTCTGGTGAGTAAAGTTAGTATAAAAATAGTTTGAGCATATAGTGTAAGTATCAGGATGGTGAGTACTGAAACGTTGTGAATAAGTAAGGTTAGTATCAGATTGGTTTCAGGGCCTCCTCTGTGACATCAGACAGTACCTGAACTACGTGAAGGAGGTCCATGGAGGAACCTTCCGTAAGGTCATGCTCTCCGGCCTTATCGATGTCTTCTATAAGGAACCTCCTGCCAAGAAGTCTGCTACACCTAAGACAAAACTCATCAAGTATGGTGGCAATGTGCTCTTTGTCTACGATACAGTTTACCAGGGACATGTTGTGATGTTTGATGCTGCAGTAATTGTGATGTAAATGAGGATGGCTGGTTGTGTGTGATGGTGCAGACGGACCATGTCAGTGACCTCAGACCATGGAGATGAGAGAGAATGGAGGGCCCAGATAGCAATGTTTGCAGAAGAAACAAATGCTAAAAGCAGGCGATCTATATTTAGAAGGAAGACCAAGAAGGTTGGCGATATTTTTGCGTGATATGTAGCTGGTGTTATCTCTGTATGACATACAGGAGCTGGTGTTATCTCTGTATGATGCACAGCAGCTGGTTTTATCTCTGTATAACCAACAGTAGCTGATGTTATCTCTGTATAACCAACAGTAGCTGATGTTATCTCTGTATGACCTACAGCTGCTGATGTTATCTCTGTATGAGACTATGACCTACAGCAGCTGATGTTATCTCTGTATAACCAACAGTAGCTGATGTTATCTCGGTATGACCTACAACAGCTGGTGTTATCTCTGTATGACCTACAACAGCTGATGTTATCTCTGTATGACCTACAGCAGCTGATGTTATCTCTGTATGACCTACAGCAGCTGATGTTATCTCTGTATAACCAACAGCAGCTGATGTTATCTCTGTAGGACCTACAACAGCTGATGTTATCTCTGTATAACCAACAGCAGCTGGTGTTATCTCTGTAGGACCTACAACAGCTGGTGTTTTCTCTGTATTACCTACAGCAGCATATGTTATCTCTGTATGACCTACATCAGCTGATGTTATCTCTGTATAACCAACAGCAGCTGGTGTTATCTCTGTAGGACCTACAACAGCTGGTGTTATCTCTATGACCTACAACAGCTGATGTTATCTCTGTATGACCTACATCAGCTGATGTTATCTCTGTATAACCAACAGTAGCTGATTTTATCTCTGTATGACCTACAGCAGCTGATGTTATATCTGTATGACCTACATTAGCTGATGTTATCTCTATTTGACTTTCAGCAGCTGGTGCCAGGTAATGCTATGAGTGACACAGAGCTCCTGGATGATGTGGCGTCATTCCGCGCTGGTCGTCTTAGTCCCCGTGTCTCTATGTCAGCTGCTGAAGATGACCCATCCTCAGGACCAAGTACCCCAAAACGCAAATTCAGCAAATTCACCATAGGTGGGTCCAGCATCTCTGTGTTCACTTCCTCTGTTAAGCTGTCACTATTTGCAATCTGCTACCTTAAGCTTCTCACCTTTTTCCCTTTAAAGGGTTCTTTATTTAAGAAACTCATTAAATTTAAAGCCTGGGTTTGACTTACTGGCTAACCTCTCCCAAAGTCTGCATACTGCTCACTCAGACCGGAGCTTGGTTAAGCCTCTACAGTAGTCTGTATTGGTACTAATGCTGTCCCTTAAGCATCTGCTTCCTTTATAATGCGCCATTTAATCTCTGCACGTTAAATTTCACAATTTGGTCACCTATTTGACCATGGATGATACGCAGTGTGTGGGTTGTATGGCCGCATGAGGAATTACCTTTTCATTAAAGTAATGACTTATGAGAATAGCAGATGGGCAACTAGGTGGAACTAGATATAGTTGATGATTAAATGGTAAAGGTTGTGGTTTTTCATATTGTCGATTATAATGAGAGTTTCATCAAGGATAAGTTGATCCAATTCCCCTTGACAATTTCCTCCTCTACGTTTGATTTGTGTGTTCTCTGTATCTACCTGGGCAATAATGTGTACCTTTACTGATGCATTGATTTTTGCTCACTCTAATTGATTCTGGGTGTAAAACTCAACTTTACTTAAGCTCTGCGTGGTGCCCTGATTGACTCATCTCTAGTTAAGTTTTCTGAGACTTGCTTGCTGTCTTCTTCCAACCTCTGCCTTCCATTATTTCTCCACCAAACTCATCTAGCCTGGAAGCGTGGTGCCAAATCTGACCATGAAGATGATTCCGCCAGTGAAATGTCTGAGTATTCTTCGCGGCGAGATGGGCGAAGCAGCGGAGATTTGGGTGGAGCCTCGAGACAGAAGCGCATGTCGTTCAAAGCGGCCAGTCAGGCCACGTTAAGCTTCCTTAGCGCTCGGAAGAGAATTGAGGATGGACTGAAGAACTGGAACAAGCGAAGGATGAGTAGAAGGGGGAGCGTGGATGAAGGTAACCATGGAGATGCACAAGGGGTACAAAGAAACATGCCCACCTTCACACCCTTTAATGTCACCTCAGTTTACAATATGAAGTGCTTCAATTATGCGATGCTAGCTTTGGCCACACTCACTGAATGATAACATTTTCTAGCCATTACATTTGTAATTTGTTATCAATAACGTTTAGTATTGTCACAAGTATCGTCAAACAGCTCATAATAATCTACCAATTTCATATACATTGTCAACCTCTGACATAAACAGTTCTTAGCGGACTGATAAAGAAGCGCTACATGCAATAACTTCCTTTAACGGGGAGAGAATTTTCTTCTTCAGAGAACTGCCGTAAAGGAAATCATGATAAGGGTTCATCCGGTACGGAGGTGCTGATTCTTCGAGAGAAAAAGCTGGTTAACATGTTCGCAGTGAAGACTGGCATGTTTTGCTTCAATTTCATGCTGGAGTGCTGCAACCCTGGAGCTTTACCTGATCCCCATCTCATAGCAGCCTTACTCGACCTGGTGAGTCTGGTGCACATTAATGGTCTTGTGCACCATAATGATCTAATGAACTGGTCCACCATTGGTGATCTATTGCACCATTAATGATCTGGTATGCCATTAATGATCTAATGCAACATTAATGACCTCATGCACCATAATGATGTGGTGTACCTTAATGATCTGGTGCAATATTAATGATCTGATGCACCGTAATGATGTGGTGACTATTTATGAGCTGATACGGTGCAGCATTGATGTTCTTGCTTAGCATTGATGCTGTCTATTGATCGTTTAATTAGTGAATGATCGATTACATTGTTGAGGATGTGACTTGTGACAAATGTCCAACTGTTCCTCAGTCATCCCACACAACAATAACAAGCATCACTGACTTTCTAAAGAACTATTTGGTGCAAAATACATCAGTTCGATCTCGGTTAATTACTAGGAAGGTCATTAATTATAAGAAACCTCATTTGTTATAAGGTTGGGTGACTTGTATCAGTGGTGTATATGTACATTATCTGTGTGTTACAGGATGCCCCTGTTGTAGCAAGGGCCGCGGTTTACCTGGAATGTGCTTACTTTGTAAATCGTTGTAACCGTGGTGACTGGCCCAGTTGGATGAAGATGAGTCCTCCCGGGGCCTTCCATAATAGTTGCGGCAGAAACGCTCCGTCTGGGTTCCGCAGGACACTGGTTCTACAGAGGAATGCTGGAAGACTCTTCCATCAATGGGGCGAGGTGGGTCATCAGGCCGTCACCATGGATCTCTATAGTTTGTGTTTGTGAAGTTTTTTTACAAGGTGTGGTGTGTGGGTTTGAGCTGTGCAGGCTTTAGCTAACCGCTTATGGGATCTGATGAAGGAAGAAACTCCAGATAAATTCTCCGTTCTTCATCAAATCAAAGATGAAGCCAAGAAGAAGGAGTTGAGGATAGAAGATGAAGAAGAAAATTTCTTGGATGAAGGTATGTTTCATAACATGTATCATGTTTAAGTTAAAGGCTGCTCACTGTTACAAGAGCTGATGAAATTGAGATGAGTTGATGAAGTGCAATCATCTGTTCGGATCATCTGTTGACTTCAGATGATCTGATGACTTGATCAGATGATCTGATGAGTTGATGAAGTGCAATCATCTGTTCAGATCATCTGTTGACTTGAAGTGATCTGATGAGTTGAGATTAGATGTCCAATTGAGATTAACTGTCGAGATGAGCCGTCAGATTATGATGAACTGATGATGTCACTGTCTTTGTTGCAGCCACCATGAGCCAGTCCAACGGCTCATCCCCCTATGCTCTTAAGATGATGGCTTGTCAACTTCTCCTAGAAATCACAACCTTTCTGCGGGAAACCTATCGTTATCTCCCGAAAACCAAGATGTCACGACGTGACGCAGCTGGCTGGGAGAAGCAGGTGTCGTCACGGCGATGGAGCTGTGCTCTGGGAAGTCCAGGTCACTCAGAACGTAGCAATTCAAGGTCATCTCAAGGTGACCCCGCTCAAGTAGCAGGTAGATTCATGATATATTGTTTTGAAGAAGTTGTTGTGAAATGCTGCAGTTCACTGGAAATGAACCTTGTAATTGGCGTGGTAGATCGGCATCCAAAGGGGCTGTATCTGGAATCTCAAAATCATCCATCACTTTTTGATTGATACCACTACCAGTAACTCTACATGTGTTCAGCATTTGTTTATTGAATTCAGATAGTACTGTAACATTCCCATTGATGATGGTACCAGGGATTAGTTAGTTCCCTGCAAATATTTTATATCAAGCGGCCAGCATTTACCCTAAAATAGTTGAAGTATTGACAGTCAGTCGACTGGTATTGGATGAGGTTTTCCGGGCGCAGTATGAAGGCTTATTTCTGACGTGAACGCAAGCATGGGGTAATGATACGTCAGACTGGTGATGGCCGTGTTGTTATGTGTCGGGCACTGGTGCATGTTGTATGTGGTTACCGTGGTGATTCACGTACAATGATGTAATCTCAGTAGAACCAGTTGATTCATGACCTTAATCGCACCTCATCATCATCTCCCTCACTATCATCATCATCGTCATTGTCATCATCATCATCTCCCTCACTATTATCATCATCATTTTCATCATCATCATTTTCATCATCATCATTTTCATAATCATCTTCATCCTTATTACCCTCATGATCGACATTTGGAAGGATGATGCAAGTTACCATCATCATCATAATCATCATTTTAAGCCTTATTTTAAATAAAAAATATCATCCTCATTTTGATTAAAATTTTCATTGTTACTGTCATCATCAGCAGCACAATATTGTCAATGTTATCATTATCACCATAATCATCATAACAACATTATCAGCCTTATTGTTGATATCATTATATCATCACAATATCTTAAATGTTATCATCAGAGTTTTTGCTATAATCATCAGCTCAATTTTATCAGCACAATATCACCAATGACTTCATAATTGTCATCATCACCGTGATCAGTGACAACAGTGATCATTATCATTGTCATGACAGTGATCATCATCATCATCATTAATATTATCATGACAATGATGATGATCATCATCATTATTATCATCATTATCATGACAGTGATCGTCATCATCATTATCATTATCATGACTGATGATCATCATCATCATTATCATGACAGTGATCATCACATCGTCATTATCATTATCATGACAGGATTGTCATCATAATTAATTGCATCATGGTATACATCAAGCTATGATGAATGCCATCAGTGTACAGCTCAGTCTCTTGTCTGTAGTTTTCTAGTTCTATATTCTGCCTCTCTCATCAAGTTTAACACCTACACAGATTCCATTTGGGCTGCCAGGTATTTGTTCATTTGATAATTAAGTCTCAATATCAGATGGGATAATGTTACCAAGGCAACACACTGTTATCAGAATATTCCTTCTCATCTTGCCAACCACTGAGACCCCATCTGAACAGCACAAACAGGTGCTCTGTTCCATATGTAGGTCAGCTAGACAATGTATTGGTTCCTTAAGACTGGCCCATCTATCTTGGTATGTGGAACAGAGCACCTGTACTTGAGTCACCTCATTCAGTCACATGCACAACATTATACAAGAATCTTTGATATCACATAATTCATTCAACCTCCAATGTGGTAATGTGGTAATTGCCCTTCTGTGGTTTATCTCCTAACCGTATTGCTGTATTGTAATAGCCTGTGCTACAGTTTCGAGGTCATTCACGTTTGTTGTTTGCACACAGTTGACAAGTCTTCCCAACTGTTGTTCGTCTTGTTGTTGCTTTCTAGTGTCACTGTGTTAGTGTCAGCTGTGCATGGCTTAGTGTTTGCCATTGTGTGCATGGTCTAGCTGCACAGCACCGTAAAGTAAGCTTTGCTGTGGGCGACACTCTGGGTGAGATCAGCAGGGCACTAGGGCAGGTGACACGGCGCTCATTCCCTCACGTCACTCCCCTTACAGGTAACTCACTCACTAGCTCTGTCTGCATGCTATGTGTCTAGAATATCTTCCTAGCTACTAAGAGGGATGTTTATATGTAACAGGTCAAGGTCACAGACTGTAATGGTCCATGTTCATAATCAACTAACGTAATGTTGTCATAATCTCATAGTACAAGCTGGTTGTTAGTCATTCTGGGAGCGTGCGGTAATCTAACCAATCATTTATCAGTGCATTAAATTTATTCTTGTATGTATATCTTGTTTTGCTGTCAATTAATTAAATAATTTGCAGTGAGAATGCCTTATGCATCTGTATTATTTTACACTTAGTTTTCAGGATTTTCTCTTCGCGAATATTATTGCGTTTAATTTGTTTCTGCTTACAGTATATCTTTTAATGAATAATCCAGTTAAATGATGCGGTTGATTCATTTGACTTTTATTTCATGGCATCTCTCTTGTTGATTAAACTCACACTCGAGAGGGTCAATGTAAATAATTTGATCAAGGTCAAGGTCATATTGAATAACTTTATTAGATTGGTTATTGACCATGCTGTAATCACCATATAACAAACTTGTGTTGGTGTGCTGGTAAACCTTACACTCACATTACTTTGTCCAGTGATTCCAAAGATGCAAGGTGTTTTATGTAAACCCTCATTGATTAAAGTGATATTGAGCCTTCTTATAAAGAGGGATGGCTAACGTTCACATTCAGATGCTTGCATGATGAACACGGACAGAAGAAGAGATCCAGACTGATCCCATGTGTGTGTGGATAACAGGAAGTCCTGGCGACAGGAAGATAAGCTTTGCTGTGTTTGGTCATGGGGACCAGTCAGATTCCATTCACAGCAGCACCACCACTATCTCTCAGCTGGAGGGCAACAGCGGTGAGCGTGAGAGTAAGTTATCCATCCTGCCTTTACACCTAATACAATTAATAGTAATAATACAAATGTGTATTGATCCAGAGAGAACTACGCCACACCTATAACACTCCACTGTGTTATATATGTTGTAAAGTTATGTAACTGCTACACAGATGTAGCCACCAACCAATTTTACTTTAGAACTATCTGCAGTAAAATAACTTCAATCACAAATACACTGAAATCAATCCTACTGTGACACCTGAAGTATACCTGATGTGTACTTAACCAATCATGTGCCTGTACCAAAGAGCTTATGGATACAAAGGGAGAGCTCACTCTGACTAGCTGTGGGGTGAGTGCTCAAATGATCGAAACACACTCCTGTCAATAGGTGCACTGCCATGCATTCAACAAAAGTACATGGAACTGTTGATCTAATGTCTCGGGGCTCGGCCACTGCCTGAAGACATGGAATCTTCTGATTGGTTGAGGTAACCATGCCCCTGAATCAATCAGATCAATCCAGCTGGTTTTAGGAGATGCTATGAAAAAGCACCACACTGCTCATTGGTAGCATGTTCACATATTTCCCCAGACAGAGGCTTGAGTGAGCCCTCTACGCGTAGCTACATGCTCTTTGCCAGTATCACATGACACCTATGTGACATCTACACACATATGCGTGAGACGGTACGATTCACTGAGTGTATGTTTTGAACCAGACCGTCGAGTAGCAGCCGGGAGGAAGCTGCTGACATCTAAGATGCGTCGTGGATCTGGGCCGAACACCAGTTTCAGGCACAACCGAAGCTTCAAGCTTGACAGTGGTGGAAGTAAGCATGGAATGCTAAGAAATGTCTTCATGTGGTCAAATATGCTCTTGACAAAATTAGCACAAACAAGCTTTACTCAGAGACCAGGGCATAAAACGCTAACACAGAGTTGATTAGGATGCTGGTTGATGAGAGTGTAGTCAGGTGTAGTGTTTCCAGGTGACATATCAAATGCTTGCATTGTGATGAAAAGTATGTATGGAGGCTGGTAAACAGAGAGACTAGTGCCTTGATATCTGGGATGATTGGTTATTGTTATAGTATATTGTTTTGTTAGGTATGTTGATTGTGTTGTCATGTATGTTGACTTATGATTGTGTTGTCATGTATGTTCACTGTTGATTGTGTTGTCAGCTATGTTGACTGATGATTGTGCTGTCAGCTATGTTGACTGATGATTGTGCTGTCAGCTATGTTGACTGATGATTGTGTTTTCAGGTATCAAGCGTGATGGCAGCAGCAAATCCCGTAAAGTGAGCACACAATCTCTTCAATCCAACATCTCTGTGGACGATGCATCAGAGCATGTTACCATGGGAACGGAGGAGGGAGATTGCGAGGAACAAGATAATGTAGGGGAGATGGTGACAGATGGGGACGACCAAGATTACAGCAAGACTATGCCCTGGATCAAGGTAAGTTGGTGTTGAAAGCCTCAGATCTCTGGCCTGGATCAAGGTAAGTTGGTTATGAGTTATTATGAAAATTAATTATGCTTTGAGTTGTCCTTTGAGGTTTTACTTAAATATTTGACTTGTGGTAGTGTTAGGGGTCAGTGTTAGTATCCCCCATTTAGTCCAACTGATGACAGTTGTTGATTTGGCGATGCTATATGTACATACAGGCTGTGGTGACTCTAGCCAACACCTCCAACTTCATCTGTCTCCACCAGAACTATTGTCATCCTAATTGTTACGAGCGACAGCGCCGTAGCTGTGCACGGCTCATCACTGCGCTCAGGAAGGTCTACCTGAGTGAGGTAGGCATGGAGGTCGATATTACAGTGGATGACTCATACAAGGAGGCTCAGCTCGCCAAAAAAGACTCCCTCAAAGACAAACTCAAGAGAAGGGTCAGTGCAACTAAAATGATAGTCAATACTCTACCATTATCAAATTTTCACCTTGACATCACTTTGTTTTTGCCGTCTTGTCTCCTTTTAATCACCTTCTCTTTTTCAGCTTGTCACCTTGACATCACATGGTGTGTTTCAACTTGTCACCTTGACATCACTTTAGCTATTTAAGTTTGTCACCTTGAACATTTGTTTATCCTTTCAGCCTGTCACCTTGAATTCCCTTTGTTCATTTCAGCTCGTCAACTTTAAATCACCTGATCATTATGTCACCTTGAAATCACCTTGCCTATTAGAGCTATTTCTGTTCAATAATTGATCTGTACACTTAAGAAGTGGACTGCAACATAAACAATATCTACCTATAGTAGTGTCAACCAAGCATAGACAGACTAACTGTTCAGGAAATATTCCACCATCATAGACTCAACCCTCTGTGATTGAGCAGGTGGATCCTCCATGTTGAAACAGTTCCAGCAGTGTATTTTCACCGTGTTACCTTGCATATTCTCATTGACGTGTGTGCAGGAGTCGATGTTCCAGCCCTCTTCCCCCACCCGTCGACGAGAGAGTACCCCCCTTCTGGAGAAGATCAAGACAGACGTTAGCGCTAGTATGAGGGCCAAGTTGGCAGCAGCACTTGATAAGGATAAGGAAACTAAGAATGTCAGCAAGGCCAAGGATGAGCTGCCCATCACAAACTACCTACGGTGCCAGGTGCAGAACCTGACTCACAGCCCCATGTCAATCATCAGCAAGGCTGCCCCCATCCTCTGTGATGAAACCTACACTGACATGATGCCAGTTGCCTGGGAACTGCTTCTAGAGAGTGACCAAGAGCTGGCTGCTGCAGCTGGTATGTTCTTATACATTAATCACGAGTCAATTCTTAGCTGATATCTTCTTGACACCACTATTTTGCCTTGCCACATGGTCTCTTGTCATCCCTGCCTTACTGGTGCCATCGTTTGCTGCTTACAGGCAGCGTGTTCATGCTCTCCTCCGTACGAGTACCTGACCAGGTACAGGAATTGATGACTCAGCAGCTTCATCACCAGGATGTCAACCATCGTATCAATGCTGTTCTCCGTTTCTCTGCTCTCTGGAGACACCGCTGGCAAGTCTGGCCCCGCATGGAGGAAGGCGCTAATGTCTTCTTCAAAGTCAGTACACTGCCTGACATCAGTTACATCTAGTAGTTTATTGTCAGTATACTGCCTTACATCAGTTACATCTAGTAGTATATTGTAAAGTCAGTATACTGCCTTACATCAGTTACATCTAGTAGTATATTGTAAAGTCAGTATACTGCCTTACATCAGTTACATCTAGTAGTATATTGTAAAGTCAGTACACTGCCTTACATCAGTTACATCTAGTAGTATATTGTAAAGTCAGTACACTGACTCGCTGTAAAGTTGGTGACTACGGATACATTAAAAATAAAGTTATCCACATGATTAAAAACACCCTTGTTTGAGCTAAGACTAAATAGCATGAGCTAGTGTCTGTATTGCAGTGTGTGTTGTACAGGCAGGCTTATGATGTAGTGTTTGTGGCTTTCAGGTACCCCCGCCCAGTATCGACTTTGTCTTACCCTCCCCCACTATAGGACTACCCAGCCTGGCTGTTATTGACCCTCCATGGACTCCTCACTTCAAGACTAAAGTGGAGGAGGTCACTATCAACCAAGAGGAATCAGTGAGGCATATTTCACATTATATCATCTTATCACAATTACAGTTTGACCCTATAGTTGGGAAGACAATGGCAAACTGCTATATTGAGTTTGCTTTGTGATGCTGGTATTATGCATGTATTAACTAGTGTTAATTAGTACTGGAACTACAGACAGAGTTGGCCTGTACACAGCTGTCAACTTATCCTGATCTGTTTGTGGAACAGCGTTTGTGTCAAAAGATCCAATGTCTTATTTGAGTTTCTTATTTGTCCATGTAGGATTTGCATTAGTATCAGCCTGCTACTGATGTTAGTGGTAAATCTTTTATGGCAGTTTTCGTCAAGCAAGGTTTACATGTCTGTGATGATAACATTTATTTTTGATCAGAAATCTTTTGTGACGGCAACAACTACTCGGCGAAAACAACAACAGGAAATGATCCACAGAGCTCTTCTGGCGGAGGAGGATCGACGTCGAGCAGCCAGGGAGAACTTCCACCTGACCTCTGTTCCCATCATGCAACAGGCAGCGTATGAACCAGCGGTGCACCACGTGACAGAAGATCACGAAGAAGGTAGAGTGATGTGCTATGAGTTGTGCGTACTGTGTGAACTCTCGTTGTTGTCTGTGTGAGTCATGTGACAAGCGTTGATTGCATGGCTTCACGCTGCCAGTCTGTTGATTCCCATGTGTTCGGTCTTTATCGTGGAATGCTTCCTATTGGCTGAGCTCGATAAGTGGATGCTGTTTGTTTAAACCCACATGTCAACCTCAATATCCCAGACCCATTCAGTTCCTCACTGAGAAGCACTGAGGACATCAAGCGTGTTGATTACCTGTAGAACACCTGTTGATTACTCTAAAGAAGTGTGATGCACGAACCTCTAACGAGACAGCTATTGTTGAGATTATCAGCAGTTTGCACGAACCTCTACTTTCAATTCTCTCTGCTTGGCTGACAAACCTTCCTGTTAATGAGATCAAGTGGATTGCTTTGATGAATGCATTCTGTATGTCTCTGTGTAGCGAGGTCTTCCATCTGTAGCAGTGGTGGGTACTTACTTTGTAACTTACTGACTAATACCTGCCTCTTGCCCTGGGTTTATGCTCTGATACAAATACATTTCCAGTAAAATCTTACTGATGGGTACTGAATTTAAATATTCCTATTGGGTTATTGGATTACCTATTGTAGTATATTTCTTTACATCTTTTCCCTGCTATTTACCATTAAAGGGGTTGGTTTGAGTTTAGGTCCTTAACTGATAGGTGACTTATATTTTGTTAACATCTTTTGTTTCTTTTCTCAGATCCTTATTTGATTGTGATTTTGTTTATCATTTATCTGTTGCTATTTTTCTTATATTGCTTGTGGGCTCTTGGTATGTTTTTTGCTCTGTCTTAAATGGATGGCTTCAATAGATGTGGTATCTTTGCTCCATTCCAGCTGTAACAGAGCACCTGCTATCTCTAAAAGCAGAGGCTCTCCTCCGCTGTTACATTGCATTTACCTCTTGTGTTCTCTGGATGCCCTCCTGAAGTTGGCAGTACAGAGGAGGTCTTCTAATTTGCTGCTTAGACATCTTTGTCTATTTTTAACTATGTCAACTGTATATTTGCCACACATACGCAGAGAGACACGCGTAGTTCTAGTTGTTTAGGATGCACGGAATTTTTGTTTAGTTTGTGCCTTATTGTGGATGATTCTCAGAATAGCTCTCATTATGCATCATAACGTAACCAACTTGCATCAAATATCATAACGTTTAATGTCTTAGGATTTACAGAAAGGTGGAACACTGCTTTGTACCAACTAATTTGAGCTGTAGATAATTATCAAATCATGTTTAAAAAAAATTTGAATTTCCATATGTGGGTGGAAAGTACAAAATATACATAGTTGCATGAACTAAGTGTGTGCTATTCACATATTGAGTTTGAATGCACGGCTCACCCAAGTGTCAGAGTGGGTGTTATCAGTCCAAATTATTAGGTCACCTAAAACAGGGTTTGCGATCACTTGCCTCCACCACCGGGTCCAGCTGAATGCATGTACCTGTATGTCATCCCTCCTGTGGCATGTAATACAAGGTGATATTCTGCATGTCAACATCCCTGGTTAAAATGCTACTTGCTCAATAAAGTACATTAAATAGTTATGAGCCAAGCTGAGATTTGAGGTTAAAAGATATTCTACTTAGGACTACTTAGGACTAAAGCTAATGTTATTGTACTCTTGGCTGAATATTGTAAGGTTTTTCTTGCTTTTGGGATGGTAATACCTCGTCTTTGCAGCCTCTTGGGTGGTTATTGTGCGGTTTTGTGAGTTGCTGGGTGGTTATTGGGTGGTTATGTCAGTTTCTGGGTGGTTATTGGGTGGTTATGTGAGTTGCTAGGTGGTTATTGTGCAGTTGTGTGACTTGCTGGGTGGTTATTGTGCCTGATGGGTGTGCAGTTCAGTGTTCCACCTTCTCTGTGTGATAACAATGAATGACAAGTGATATGACTAGCTTGCACATCCCTATTTGTTTGTGTGCACTCTGATTGTTGACATCACAGTGCACTCACTGACCTGTGGTATCTGTGGTTCACAGTCCACTGTGGTCTTGAATGTATTCAGTACATAAAGTGGCATGTTGCTTGTCTGTGCGTGTCCACCCATCTGCCTTCACCTGGGACACCATCTACTCTTCCTCTCCATCCGTGCGTCATCCGTGCGCCCTCCTGTGCATCATCCTGTGTCGTGCGTGGCTGCCTGTGTATGCCCCGCTTGTGTCATGACCCCAAACCATGACCCCTCCTGCTCTCTGACCTTGACCTTTGAACTTGACTGGGTGGCATCACATCTGCAGTAATGCAAGAGGAGCTGCAGATGGCGGCCGCAGCGGCGTCAAGACGAATGTCCGTGGCGCCAGCCAATCGGGCGGCTTCTAGCGTGAACCAATTGCGTAACTTGTCTCAGAGTGGTCGCCATAGCAGCATGTTTTGGGGCAGACCAACCATTTATGAAGGTATTGTTGAAAATCACATTTTGTTGCCATGACATTGGAATGAGCCTGTTATGACCTTGTTATGACCTTGATATGCCGTGCATGAGAACTGCGCATGATGTGATTGTTAACATTGTATAGCACAGCACTCTCACCACCTTCCGATTGTTGAAGAAAGTATCAAATGTGTTTCTACTCATAATTATAGTCTGTGTCTGTTTGCTACCAGTCCTTGTTTCCTACAGGATAGCAATTACCTATACTTCAAAGCTTGTGTCAAACTTATGTCATAATCAATTTTATTCAATGCCTGAAAATTGTCAACTCAAATTTATTCAGAAACCTAGCATGAGAATCTATATTACTGAACAGCAGACCTTGATCTAGGTCCCTGTATATTGGATTTCTTTCTTGCCCTGGTTGTGTCTCTAAGTGGATATAACCCTACCGAACAAAGCATGGAAACTGGAATGAGCATGATCTATTATAACAAGCCTTGGCTCCAGCCAATGCGTTCACTGAATGGGATATGAAATCCCCCCCCCCCCCCCACATCAACTCCTCAGTATCCTCCTTTGTGTGGATTTCAGAATTAACCACCAGTGACTTTGGCATTTACCATCCTCTGCATCATTAATCATACATTAAGTGGAAGGCAACATCTATACAATTCCCATTACAGGGAGTAGTGTATGGGCTGTGGTCTTTAATTCACCAGTTTTTCCCATTCTTCAACCACATTCTTGTTCATTTAATGGTAACCCATAACCTGATGACTGATTATTTTGCACCTGTGGTTCTGGATTGAGAGACTTTCCTTTTAAGCCTTCAGCCTAGTTGAGTTGTTTTGTGGGGGAATTAGTATTATAACAGCAATTATAACAGAAGGCATTCATCACATGTCCAATATCTGTATGAGACTTACTGCAGTTGCAATGTAAAGATAGTATCAGGAAAATATATCTCATTTGTTATTTGCTAAAATCATAAAGGGTATACCTCCATAACAGAGGTAACATATGCGGTCATATTGGAATATGTTTGTTTGGAGTTTGCCCTCCATCACTGTGTAGGCCATTGTTGCGGGGGTATAGTTGAGTGCGTGTGGTGTGTCGGTGTGGCAGGCGGTGACGAGGAGCGTGTTGAACACATCCACTCACATCATGTCCAGCTCGCTCAACATTTCTTCCCATCATGCATCTGTGCTGCTGCCCTGCCTATCATCCACCTGGTGGAGGATCTGGAAGTCAACGCCGATGGAGTTGCAGGTCCGACATGTTTACTGTCACTGTTGAATAGTGACCCTCATGGTTATGATGAACCTTAATTAGCATGTTACCTGGCGTGCATTTTGATTACAGTACGTGAAGTGGCAGAGAAGGTGATAATGTCCTGTCTTGTTGAGGAACCAACTCTCTTCCTGCGTACATTCCTTGAAAAGCTTACTGTCAGGGATAAGCAGGTGAGGGGCTGTTTGTGTCACACCTGTATGTAGCCTCATCAGGTGAGGATTATCTTGTTTCACGCCTGTATATAGCCTAGTTTCCCTGAGTTTGTTCCAATATCTGTCCCCCTCTCAGCAGCTTAACCTTCACTCACCCATCTTACACATCCAATAAATATTCACCAAGCCTTTTATTGACCACCCTGAACGAGCTCTTCCAACATTTGTTTTGAATGTCTTATTATTGTTTGTTAACACCTGCATATTGATGTCATACAGGAGGAGCTGGTGTTCCTCCTACGTAAACTCATGTACCACATGAATGTCATACCTGCCCAGACAGCTCACTGTCTGTTCAACTATCTGGTGAGTTCATTTTGCATTACCTTTTTTAATTGTACTCCTGTAGTGGGATGAACTATTTGTGTTGTGCAAGAAACCAAAAATTAGCTTGACTGCAAAACCAATGATCTGGTGAGTGTGTATGTTGTGGTGTGTTTACCAGGTGGGGTTCATCATGTTCTATGTGAGGTCACCTGCAGAAGGAGGGCAGGAGGCTATTGCAGAAGCTCTTTCCATCCTCTGGCTTGTGGTGCCTAGTGTTAATGGTATCTACTTCAAGGACCTCAAACAAACACTCCGCAAGGAACAGTGTGATGTAAGCTATCCTTAAGCTCTCTTTATGTGCTATTCTGATCCCTTTAATAACCTACAGATCCTTTATTTGCCCTCACCTGGCATCAACCTATCCCTACGTCACCCTAACTCTCCATCATGTCCCTCCCATTGTCTCCCTCTCATCTCTTCCCTGCTTTCTCTCTCAGTGTCCTTCACTCCTTTTCCCCTTCTCAGTAGCCCTCTTCCCCTTCTCAGTAGCCCTCTTCCCCTTCTCAGTAGCCCTCTTCCCCTTCTCAGTAGCCCTCTTCCCCTTCTCATTAGCCCTCTTCCCCTTCTCAGTAGCCCTCTTCCACTTCAGCTACACTTTGATTTCCACATTCTGTATTTCTTTCCCTCTCGCTGTCTCCCCCTGTTTCTCCCTCTTTCTCTTTCTATTTTTGCTCACTCTTTCTTTCATGCTTTCTGTCTCCTGTTGTCTCCTCCATACACCTGTTACATTTATTTGACTTGATGTAAGCTTCTATTACGAGGCTTATTCCACTCTGCATTGGTGTGATTTGCAGCCTACCCTCCTGATTACAGCCAATGTACCAAGCGCCAAGAAGCTGATTGTCCACGGTCCGGACCTCAGCAGTATCCCTCTCAGTTTCCTATACATGAGGTATGTGTGAGTAGTGTGGTGTGAGTGAGTAGGCCAGTATGACCCATGTATTGGGTGTGTTTGAGTGAGTAGGCCAGTATGACCCATGTTTTGGGTGTGTTTGAGTGAGTATAGGCCAGTATGACCCATGTATTGGGTGTGTTTGAGTGTAGGCCAGTATGACCCATGTATTGGGTGTGTTTGAGTGAGTAGGCCAGTATGACCCATGTATTGGGTGTTTTTGAGTGAGTTGACCAGTATGACCCATGTATTGGGTGTTTGAGTGAGTTGACCAATATGACCCATGTGTTATGTAGGACACCCAGTTTGGACAGATTCTACAGGACAGCCTGGATTTCTTCAACATTCCAGATGACCAGCACACTTCCTACTTCCTGGTGGACACCAAGACTAGTGAGTAAATTGAACATAAGCTATGGCAGGGATGACAACCATTGTTAACACCAGTTTTGTTCTCTATGTGTATATATTATGTACAGTGCCATGTTAACTCAATGTATCTTTTAACATTTCCCATTCTTTCTCTTTCATTGTCATCCATGTTATTCATTATTGAATGAAACTTGTGTATCTTTTAGTTGTCCAAGCTTTGATAACATGCCAGGACTTGAATCCTACTAGATCATTTGACATAATAAAACACACAGACCCGTCTTCCTTCTCCTGAACCCACCCTGTGTGTCTACAGATCAGATGCATAATCTCAACTCCTACGTGCGTGACTTCTACTTCTTCCGTCGGAACTTCTACCCTCAATTGAGCCTGGTGCATATGAATGCGGAAGAGGCCTCAGCCACACTACAAAAACAGGTCAGTCCTCATCATCATCTGCACCCTAAACAGCCACGTTACAAAAACAGGTCAGTCCTAGTCGACATCTGCACCCTAAACAGCCACGTTACAAAAACAGGTCAGTCCTAGTCGACATCTGCACCCTAAACAGCCACGTTACAAAAACAGGTCAGGCCTCATCATCATCTGCACCCTTAACAGCCACGTTACAAAAACAGGTCAGTCCTTGTCGACATCTGCACCCTAAACAGCCACGTTACAAAAACAGGTAAGTCCTAGTCGACATCTGCACCCTAAACAGCCACGTTACAAAAACACGTTACATCTGCACCCTAAAACACCACGTTACAAAAAAACAGTCTACAAAAACAGGTAAGTCCTAGTCGACATCTGCACCCTAAACAGCCACGTTACAAAAACAGTTACAAAAACAGGTCAGTCCTAGTCGACATCTGCACCCTAAACAGCCACGTTACAAAACAGTTAAGTCCTAGTCGACATCTGCACCCTAAACAGCCACGTTACAAAAACAGGTAAGTCCTAGTCGACATCTGCACCCTAAACAGCCACGTTACAATAAAAACAGGTACAGTCCTAGTCTAGTCGACATCTGCACCCTAAACAGCCACGTTACAAAAACAGTTAAGTCCTAGTAGCACCCTAAACAGCCACGTTACAAAAACAGGTAAGTCCTAGTCGACATCTGCACCCTAAACAGCCACGTTACAAAACAGTTAAGTCCTAGTCGACATCTGCACCTAAACAGCCACACAGTTAAGTCCTAGTCGACATCTGCACCCTAAACAGCCACGTTACAAAAACAGTTAAGTCCTAGTCGACATCTGCACCCTAAACAGCCATGTTACAATAACAGTTAAGTCCTAGTCGACATCTGCACCCTAAACAGCCACGTTACAAAAACAGGTAAGTCCTAGTCAACATCTGCACCCTAAACAGCCACGTTACAAAAACAGGTAAGTCCTAGTCGACATCTGCACCCTAAACAGCCACAGTTAAGTCCTAGTCGACATCTGCACCCTAAACAGCCACGTTACAAAAACAGTTAAGTCCTAGTCGACATCTGCACCCTAAACAGCCACGTTACAAATAACAGTTAAGTCCTAGTCGACATCTGCACCCTAAACAGCCACGTTACAAAAACAGGTAAGTCCTAGTCGACATCTGCACCCTAAACAGCCACGTTACAAAAACAGTTAAGTCCACATCTGCAAACAGCCACGTTACAATAACAGTAAGTCCTAGTCGACATCTGCACCCTAAACAGCCACGTTACAAAAACAGTTAAGTCCTAGTCGACATCTGCACCCTAAACAGCCAGGTTACAAAAACAGTTAAGTCCTAGTCGACATCTGCACCCTAAACAGCCAGGTTACAAAAACAGGTAAGTCCTAGTCGACATCTGCACCCTAAAACAGCCATGTTACACTAAAAAAACAGGTCAGTCCTAGTCGACATCTGCACCCTAAACAGCCACGTTACAAAAACAGGTAAGTCCTAGTCGACATCTGCAAAACAGCCACGTTACAAAAACAGGTAAGTCCTAGTCGACATATCTGCACCCTAAAAACAGCCACGTTACAAAAACAGGTAAGTCCTAGTTGACATCTGCACCCTAAACAGCCACGTTACAAAAAAAAGTAAGTCCTAGTCGACATCTGCACCCTAAAACAGCCACCACAGGTAAGTCCTAGTCGACATCTGCAAAAACAGCCAGGTTACAGTCCTAGTCGACATCTGCACCCTAAACAGCCACGTTACAAAAACAGGTAAGTTCTAGTCGACATCTGCACCCTAAACAGCCAGGTTACAAAAACAGGTCAGTCCTAGTCGACATCTGCACCCTAAACAGCCACATTACAAACACAGTTCTGACTTCATCTAAATCCCTCCACATGAAACAGCTATACTACAAAAACAGGTCAGTCCTGGTCTACATCTTTCTGCATGAAGCAGCCACACTACAAAAACAGGTCAGTCCTGGTCTTTCTGAATGAAACAGCCACACTACAAAAGTAGGTTAATCCTGGTCTTTCTGAATGAAACAGTCACACTACAAAAGTAGGTTAGTCCTGGTCTTTCTGAATGAAACAGCCACACTACAAAAGAGGTTAGTCCTGGTCTTTCTGAATGAAACAGCCACACTACAAAAGTAGGTTAGTCCTGGTCTTTCTGAATGAAACAGCCACACTACAAAAGTAGGTTAGTCCTGGTCTTTCTGTCTGAATGAAATAGCCACACTACAAAAAGAGGTTAGTCCTGGTCTTTCTGAATGAAACAGCCACATTTCAAAAAGAGGTTAGTCATCCATATATCTCCACATGAAAAAGTCCCCCTATAGAAAGTCCTCTCCATATCTCCACACTTAAACAGCCACATTATATAAACTGTCCTGACTTCTTCTAAATCTCTTCAAACTAAACAATCACCCTACAGAAGCAGTTCTGACTTGATCTCTCCTTACTTAACTGTAAACAGCAATACTACAGTAGCAGGTGTGCCTAAAAAAGTACCCTATTGCCATGACATGTATATTTATGTGTAATTCAGGCACTTACGTTGAAGATGGTGGAGATGGGTAAAGTGATGTTCTCTCTCTCGGTCGTGCTGGCCTCACACGGTCAACAGATGCAGAATCATGTGTCATTCCTACAGGAGGAACTCCTCAAACTGCCCTCATTCCCTCGCAAGGCCCTCGAGGCCGAGTTTGGCCTTCACCATGGATTACTTGGTAGTGAGGTGTTTGGGGTCGATATGATGCACAAGTATGTGTGGGCCAAGGTGAGATATGCCCCCATCCCATGCCACCTGGCTTTTAATTACAAATCTATGTCATACTAGCAAAGGTGAAACTGATCTTAAATAACTGATCAATATTTGTGTCCTTCCTATGTTGTTGTTGATATACTTCCCTCAGCTGAGATGTGTTATTATAGTGTCATTTGATCAACCTGACATATGATATGTTTACTATTTGTTTACCTCTTTGCATATCATATGCTCTAATTTGTCACCTGATACATGAATAAGGCTCCACGTTTCTGCATTATATTCATTTGTCTTATGTTTATCTATCCTAGCTGATGGCCACAATGTTCCATGGCATGTCCAGTACCATCACTGGGGCGGGTGATCTGCCTCTCTTTCTCAACGTTATCAATGGCTGTCTATTGCTGCATGGTGAGGATATGGCCATGTTACGCTACTGTACTGCAGCCTACATAAATGCGGCCAGGCGCTTCAAGCAAGTGTTTGCTACCACTGGGTAAGTACACACACACACATGTATATATGACCAGACTTTATACAGATGATGTCTGATGATGATATATAAGGTCCACCATAATGTCTGATAATCTTGTCTAAGCAAGGTGTCTGTACCAAATGCTATTGGCACTGTATTAGCATCAATGTAGTCCTCATCCATTACTTCTGTGATGTCTCATATGATGGTACCTTATCAACTGAACTGTCCCATTTCATTACATTACATTGATATGCATTGATGGAAGACACAATGACCTTTTCACAAATGACTATTGCACCCATATGAATAGTATCTCTCTCTCTCTTCCAGCTTCCTCTTCATCATGAAGACAGTGCTTTGTATCTACTCCAACAACCAATCTAATCCTCTCATGTGCCGCGCCATAGAGTTCACCTGTCGCCAATTCTTCTTGCTCCACCGTAACCCATACATGCTACAGGTAACAGACACACATCAGCATCTCACACCGCATCTATAATCACTATGATATATTGTATTGTGGTTATAGTTAGTGTTGTGGATTTATGTAGCATGTACTTATGACAACTGTAATGTCCCGATTCTTAATCAATACGTTTGCTGCCAGATGTTTGGTAGTGTGGCCCCGATACTCGATATATCTACCGATCCAACAGTCAGAGACTCGTCTAAGGTAAGGTGCCTTGTCAAATTGTCAAGGGTCTTATTGTGATGTATCCAATGAGCAGGTGTTTAATGGATGGAAGCTTGTCATGTATCATGTATCATATGATGAAGCAAAGTATTATACCAATATCTCACTTCCTCTAGCCACAAGGAGGCTCTGTATCAATGGCATCTACCTATCTATCAATTTGTGGGTTATAATTGCCAATTCTTGTCAAATTTTGACAGCGTAGCCTTAATGATGTCATAACGCCCTGTGTGTCTAGGTGGCACCAGAAGCACTGTTCTCTCTGCTGCTGCATCTAGAGGAGGATATCGATGATGAACTGGACATCCTGGAGCTTGTCGACGGTGACAAACCACTACAAGCACTGGTATGCACACAGTGGAGAGAGGAATCTTACGTTATCAACTTTACATTTTAGTGTAATAATCACAGAAAAGACGAACATAAATCTGATGATCTTTACTGGAGTTTCACCTATTTCACCCATTTAAATCTGGATGAGGATTGTTCATGCCTTGGTTCTGATTCAAGATATATTGACTGACTGCAGTATTACTGTGTTTGGTGGTGCAGGACTTTTGCTACATTGATGACCCGGACACGTTCTCCATGCTGGACTGTGTTAACCTGTGTGTTACCGTGGTTGTTTACGCCTGTGACTCGGTCAGGGCCATGCAGATGCTGGTCAGTCAAACTCAAGTCCTTCCCTAGTATTACCAATGAAGACATCACCTCCCTCCAACCTAAGTCATATTATTTGACGGTTTCTAAACTGCTTGATGTGTGAAAATGATAAATGTAATTAATATGACAGACATCTAACAAGGAGTTGCGACCGTATGAGACATGACTACATACTTTAGATATAACCTGTTGCATATTGGCTCATAAAACATGTCTCTGTGTCACAATGGCCTGCATTGTCACTTTGTATATTGTGTCACAATGAAAACCCACTATAGTGTATTAAGTCACCATGTAGCCTCACTATAGATCTTTATCTCCTTGTATATTACATCACTAAGGATACCATTCTAAGTACATTGTTTCACTATGGAGACCAACTATAGTCCATTGTATTACCATGGAGTGCAGTCCATTGTCTCCTTGTGCATTGTATCACAATTAAGCCACTCTAAATCCCAGAGTTTCTATGTACAATATCTCACTATGGAGCTAGTTTATAGTCATTTGTCTCCTTTTACATTGTCTTACCACCATGGTATCCTACTTTTATCTAATGACTTCTTGTACATTGTGTCACTATGGCATCTGATTGTAGGCCATTCTGGAGGCCATCTTACCTTGTTACTTGAAGCACCTACAGAGCAAGACGTCCAAGCTTGACACGACCGCAGCCATGAGGGAGGAACTTCAGCTCATCTCCAGTCTGGCAGTGTCCATGAGGGCGTTGGTCAGTGGCAGCGAGGCTCTCTGTAGGTAAGTCATGGTAGGGGAGTGGGGCGCTGGTCAGTGGCAGCGAGGCTCTCTGTTGGTAAGTCATGGTAAGGGAGTGGGGTGCTGGTCAGTGGCAGCGAGGTTCTCTGTGGGTAAGTCATGGTAGGGGAGTGGGGTGCTGGTCAGTGGCAGCGAGGTTTTCTGTAGGTAAGTCATGGTAGGGGAGTGGGGTGCTGGTCAGTGGCAGCGAGGTTTTCTGTAGGTAAGTCATGGTAGGGGATCGGGGTGCTGGTCAGTGGCAGCGAGGCTCTCTGTAGGTAAGTCATGGTAGGGGAGTGGGGTGCCTGTCAGTGGCAGCGAGGTTCTCTGTGGGTAAGTCATGGTAGGGGAGTGGGGTGCTGGTCAGTAGCAGCGAGGTTTTCTGTGGGTAAGTCATGGTAAGGGAGTGGGGTGCTGGTCAGTGGCAGCCATGCTCTCTGTAGATTAGTCATGGTAGGGGAGTGGGGTGCCTGTCAGTGGCAGTGATGCTCTCTGTAGGTAAGTCATGGTAGGGGAGTGGGGTGCCTGTCAGTGGCAGACATGCTCTCTGTAGATTAGTCATGGTAGGGGAGTGGGGTGCCTGTCAGTGGCAGTGATGCTCTCTGTAGGTAAGTCATGGTAGGGGAGTGGGGTGCCTGTCAGTGGCAGTGATGCTCTCTGTAGGTAAGTCATGGTAGGGGAGTGGGGTGCCTGTCAGTGGCAGCCATGCTCTCTGTAGATTAGTCATGGTAGGGGAGTGGGGTGCCTGTCAGTGGCAGTGATGCTCTCTGTAGGTAAGTCATGGTGGGGGAGTGGGGTGCCTGTCAGTGGCAGTGATGCTCTCTGTAGGTAAGTCATGGTAGGGGGTGGGGGCCTGTCAGTGGGTGCCTGTAGTCAGTGGCAGCGAGTGATGCTCTCTGTAGGTAAGTCATGGTAGGGGAGTGGGGTGCCTGTCAGTGGCAGTGATGCTCTCTGTAGATAAGTCATGGTAGGGGAGTGGGGTGCCTGTCAGTGGCAGCGATGCTCTCTGTAGATTAGTCATGGTAGGGGAGTGGGGTGCCTGTCAGTGGCAGCGAGGCCTCTGTAGATTAATCATGGTAGGGGAGTGGGGTGCCTGTCAGTGGCAGCGAGGCTCTCTGTAGATTAGTCATGGTAGGGGAGGGGGAGATTAAGAAAGCTGGGCTTGGTGTTTAGTGCTCTTGAGGTGGTTTGTGATTTCGTGACAGAAATTTTATTTTCCAGTCTTCTGCATTGTTCCCCTACATCCTTGTATTTATATGTGTCACTGATATGAGATGAATTCTATCTTGTAGCCATGTTGTGTGTATCAGAAACTTCAGTGGACCTCAGAGACAACTGGAGTCTGTCAACACAAGCGGTCCTAAACCCACACAGAACCACAACCACTCCCCCCAACCCCCTCACATCTACTGCGATGAGCCGTCAGACATCAGGTGGACCATCCTGGCAATGATCTAACTCATTATTATTATTATTATTTTATATTGAAAATATTGGAATATCGTCAACAATGCTGTCCAATTAATCAGAATTCCTACAAAGGCCGTGTTAGTGATGGATCTCGTAATGAGGATTGGTGATAACACCGACTAAGAGTTGAACTTTGTCGTGCCTTTATGAAACCAGTGCTTTGTGACCTTTAACGTTTAATGAGCATGTGTTGGTGTAGGTTTGTGCACATGGAGGAGGGCTTAGCCAGACGTAAGCATCATTCATCAACACCTCAGGAGGACGAGGCAGATGCTACGCTGAAGGAGTTCAGACAGCCTCGTAACTCGCTGCTCACCATTATTACAGAGTACTTCTGTCACTGTACTGTGCGACTCAGACAACTCCGTAAGCTACTGGCTGACTCGGGCATGCGCTCACCAGAACTCCTCGAGGCTAAGGCACACCTGGTAAGTAGGGCAAGGTTATGATGAGGCTCACCTGGTAAGCAGGGCCAGGCTCACCTGGTAAGCAGGGCCAGGGTACAATAAGGCTCAGCTGGTAAGCAGGACCAGGGTACAATAAGGCTCAGCTGGTAAGCAGGGCCAGGGTACAATTAAGCTCAGCTGGTAAGCAGGGCCAGGGTACAATAAGGCTCAGCTGCAGTTATAGATCAAATAACAGTTATAGATCAATATATGGATCCCCCTGGTAGGAATCAGGTTACCGCGGTGAATGATTGTCTCCTCATTGTCATATTGTTTGCTTGATGCCCTGCTTATATCAGAGACTGGCTGACATTGGACACACCCTGCTGAAGGTTGCACCCTATGACCCCCCGACCATGAGTTGCCTGGGTCTACAGAGGTGAGATGCTTATTAGCTGCTTGTGCAGTCACTCTGTGACGCTGTCATGAATATACAGGCAGGTAGCTGTTATGTATAGTTTATAGGATGTGGTCATGCCATGGAGTACAGCTTGATAAACCACTGTGTTAACTTTGTGTGATGAACATGGCGGTGATATGTGTTGTAGATACATGACGGACATGCTGCCCATGACAGAGTGGTCCCAGGAGGGAATCAGACCAGCACTTGTTCTCATTCTCAGACGACTTGAGAGGCTCTTCAGCAAGATATATAAGAAGCCTGTACTCAGGGTAAATAGCAAGATTTAATAGGCGACTTCATGATGGTTGGATGATGATGATGATGATGATGATGATGATGATGATGATGATGATGATGATGATGATGATGCAATAAGGGTTAAATATCGTTGTATAAATTAAAAAGTGATATATGATGATAACACTGACATGATAAGGTTATGATGATGTTTACAAGATGATGATGATGATGATGATAATTAAGTTATACTGGTTAATATCATCTTGTTCTTGTTAATACAGAGACATCTGGATTGGGGAGCAGCTTCCAATCTGCTAAATGGTAGGTCACACATGTATATTGGTATCATGCAGTTCTGAGTGTATGTCTTAAATTGTTAGATTATGGATTGAATTTTCTATATAGACTGTGTATGATTGGATTTCCCTTTAAATGTTGTTTATGTGGTATGTAGGTGTGTACAGCACACTGTCCAAGTTCTTCTACATTTCCCACCTGCCCCATCTCAAGGTATGTCATAATATCCCCCCTAATCATGATGTAACTGTTACCTGTTCTATCCATTCTAATCCCCTGGTCCATCCCTACATTTAGTTAGTAACTTTTTATTAAACCCCTGCCACCCTGTGTTATATTCCAGTCACTGGTGAATGTCTGTATCAACATCGTGCTGTGTGATGACCTCACATTCGGTGATGGGACACAGCCCTCCCGCACTGAGAGTCTCTCACACAAGATGGCCGCCCCCTTGGTGTTCTGCTCAGCCGCAGTTAAACTCACAGCCATGCAGATCCAGGCTCTGGGGGTAGGTTCGAATGTGCTTTGGATGTTGGATTGAATTCTTATTCGACACTTTGATTCCGCTGTGCTGCAGTAAAAATATATCGTGTTAATCATTGCTGGCTAATTATGTTGTGGATTTTTCACTAAATCAAGTTATGCAATGATGTTGATGAATTTGAGAATATATAGTTTTGGAACCATTCACTTGATATTGATGACTTGTAGTGTAAGTGTGTTGTGTTGGCAGGAGCAGTACTCGCTGGAGCACATCTGTGGAGGCATGACCTCCTTCCCCTCCTTAGAGAGGACCACTAACATGCTCCTCAATCTCATTCTCCCGCTCCTTATTCGGGTTGGCTGTGGACGCAGAGGTAAGCATATGTATCTTGCATTTATAGTCTGCACCCCCCACCCCACCCTCTCCCCCCCCCCCAATACAAATCGTGGTACATGTCCGATATAGGAATTCTCAACTTGATTCAGTTCTTCAGTATGGACTGTACAACGAATATGGTCTGCTCCAAGGTTTAATACAACATAGTTTAATGCTCAGGTACATAACTGGATGGAAACCCATCACACCTGTCATTATTGACTCATCTCACTTGATGTTGTTGTTTCACAACTGTTGTCATTATTGCTTCATCACACTTGTCATTATTCACTCACCACACCTGCCATAAACCCCCACAACATTGTCATTATTGTTCCATCACGCCTGTCATTATTTTCCTACCGCACCTGTCATGATTGTTCTATCACATCTCTCATTATTATCTCATCACACCTGTCATTATTGTCCCATCACACTTGTCATTTTTGTCCTACCGCACCTGTCATGATTGTCCTATCGCATCTCTCATCATTGTCCCATCACACCTGTCATTATTATCCTATCACACTGTCATTGTCATATCATCTGTCATTATTGTCCCATCACACCTGTCATTAATGTTCTATCACATCTTTCATTATTGTACTATTGCTCCTGTCATTATTGTCCCATCACACCTGTTATTATTGTCCCATCGCACCTGTCAATTTTGTCCTATAGCATCTGTCATTGTCCTATCACACCTGTCATTATTGTCCTATCACACCTGTCATTAATGTTCTATCACATCTTTCATTATTGTAATATTGCACCTGTCATTATTGTCCCATCACACCTGTTATTATTGTCCCATTGCACCTGTCATTATTGTCCTATAGCACCTGTCATTAATGTTCTATCACACCTGTCATTGCCTCATCATACCTGTCATTATTATCCTATCGCACATGCCATTATTGTCCTGTTGCTCCTGTCATTACCCCAACACTGTCACTATTGCCCCATCACACCTGTCAATAATGTTCTATCAAACCTGTCATTATTTCCCCACCACCTCTTGCATCATCTCCGCATCAATGGCTATCATAACTCCATCAATGGCTATCACAACTCCATCAATGGCTATCATAACTCCATCAATGGCTATCATAACTCCATCATTGGCTATCATAACTCCGTCAACGGCTATCATAACTCCATCATTGGCTAGCACAACTCCATCAATGGCTATCACAACTCCATCAATGGCTATCACAACTCCATCAATGGCTATCATAACTCCATCAATGGCTATCATAACTCCATCAATGGCTATCATAACTCCATCAATGGCTATCATAACTCCATCAATGGCTAGCACAACTCCATCAATGGCTATCATAACTCCATCAATGGCTATCATAACTCCATCAATGGCTATCATAACTCCATCAATGGCTAGCACAACTCCATCAATGGCTATCATAACTCCATCAATGGCTATCATAACTCCATCATTGGCTATCATAACTCCGTCATTGGCTATCATAACTCCATCAATGGCTAGCACAACTCCATCAATGGCTATCACAACTCCATCAATGGCTATCATAACTCCATCAATGGCTATCATAACTCCATCAATGGCTATCATAACTCCATCAATGGCTATCACAACTCCATCAATGGCTATCACAACTCCATCAATGGCTAGCATTCTTTCTCCCATCAAAATTTGCCCTGTTTGTGCATATAGATGCCCCCAAGATGAGGCAGGATGATGTCAACTACACTTTGACTGTTCTTCTACACACCCTACTACCTCCTAGTGGCAAGGAGCATGGCACAACCCACAAGTCATACCAGCATGTGTCAATGGGGGGTTCTAGGTCGGTCGAGTAGCCTGTCATCGAGTCACAGCAAACGCACCGTGGGACCACGTGAGATGCTACTCAACGTGGCATTCCTCGGTAAGCTCGTCCTCAAAGAACTCATTTTATGTTCAACAAGTTCTTCATGTTGACAACGGTATACCCGTCATCTGTAACCTGTGACATAGTCGTTATTGCTTCAGAACGTTGGATACAATGTGGGTAATGTCCCTTATGTCTTGGTATATGGGAAATAGGTTAAATGTGAACCATTGCTTTAAATTATAATCTCCAATTATTAGCAAGTTGTTCAGAGTTTCTGCTCTGTTGATCCTTAACCACCATGTTACATTTGTTTCATTAGGGTTGAAGCTGTTGATCTCCTGTTTTGAGCAACAGTTGGCGTCCTCGTGGCACCGAATAGCCAAGTCTGTCATGGAACTAGGCTGTCACTTGCTGGGTGGGTAGTGCTTGAATCCATTTACTGTCTCTCTTTTGCTGAGGGATATGTTTAGTGTGTCTTCTGCAAAGTGAGTAGTGTCAGTCTTCTGTAGGATGAGAAGTGGTAAAGTTGGTCCTCTGTCAGGTGTGGTGATTATTTGTGACTTCTGAAGAGTGGATAGTGTTTAAGTTGATCTTCCACTGAGTGAGTCATCAGGGTGATTAGTGGTAAAGTCTATCTCCTGCTGGGTAAATAGCGGTAAAGTCTGTCTCCTGGTGGGTAAGTAGGGGTAAAGTCTGTCTTCGGGTGGGTAAGTAGGGGTAAAGTCTGTCTCCTGCTGGGTAAGTAAGGGTAAATTAAGTCTGTCTCCTCATGGGTGATTAGTTTTTCAGGTAGAAAAGTGGAGTCTGTAAGCTGCTGTTTAATCAGTAATTATGTCATCTGTTGGATAAGTTCTGGCTCTACACGATGGTAAAGATGTATCCACGGCTGGATTTCATTCATAACAACCCTCATTACCACATATATTGCATAATGGTGACTATCTTATCAAAAGCTTTGTTTAAATATTCAGGTGGCGCCCCCTTGTGGCGGTTCATAGATTTTGTGGTGACCGTGCGTACACCTCTGTCTTTGATGCTTCAGCCATTCATTCACATCAAGGTGGGCAACTCTGTCATACACCCATACACCCTACTAAGTCCGGCATTATGATGCTAGCTGTCACTTATGGTTGATACTGTGACATACGTACTTTCAGTAGATTTGAGTACACTTGGACTTTTGGAAAACACCTTAACTTACATTGTGCGTGGGCATGTACACTGTGTGACTGGTTTACACTATGACTTGTTGTTTACCATGTGACTTGTGATTTACAATCTGACCCATGGTTTACAATGTGATTTGTGATTTACAATTTGACCTGTGGCTTACAATGTGACTAAGGATTTACAATGTGACCTGTGATATACTGTGCGACCTGTGCTTAACAATGTGACCTGTGACTATTTTAATATGAATTGTGGTTCACTGTGTCCATGACTTGTCATTTACGCTATGATTTGTGACTTACACTTTAACTTGTGGTTTTCACTATCTGACTTGTGATTTATGCTATGACTTGTGGCTTACTTTAATTACATTGAATTGTAGCTCCCACTATGACTTGTGGTTTACTCTTAATCACCTCGGGTATACTCTGTTAGTGGAAGTTTATTGTGTGATGCGTGGCCATTTGATTGACATTTTGTTTTGTGATCTAAACTACCACTTAGAATCAACACCATGACTGGTGATTTCAACAATGACTTGTGATTTGTGTCATTATTTGTGTTTTACAAATTACCTTGTAGTTTACATTATGACTTAAGATTTTATACTGTGATTTGTGCTTTACCCTTTCGCTTATTATTTACATTATGACCTGTTGTTTACCCTGTGGCTTCCATCACCTGGCTGCTACAGATGATGCGCTGGATGTGCGAGACAGAACAAGAGTACTTCCTCCAACAAACAGTACACCAGAAGCTTCGGGGCCATAACATGCCAAGTCCACGTTGTAAGTCTACCACACTCGTAGACTTTGCTGCAGAACTCAAGCAACTGCGTGAGGACTTCCACTTCAATATAGGTAACATTCTCTTCATGTTTACCTGTCACATGCTGGTTTGATTCTCTTGTTTATCATTTTGTGTTGTTCCCCGACTTCCTCACTAGAACATAGTAACTGAACATAGGGGGAACACCTTCATAAACAACATAAAACGGCTTCTAATGAATAAAGACGTTTTATGACTTTGCCTGTGGTGTACAACACCCTGTTTTATTTACCTGTAATCAATAACAGATGAAGTTTTTATTGATTACAGGTGATATGCGGCCCCGTACGTCAACCATCCAATCAGACTTCTCCCGGTACTCGTGGGGACCTACGACCCCGCCACACATCCCTCGCTCCTCTAGCATTCATGACATCCTGGAGGCACAGGCACTAGCCAATCAGCTGCCTCCAAGCCTACTAAAAAAAGGCAAATATGCCAAAGGTATGAGTTTGAGATTGACAAAAATTGTATGATATCATATGCTGCGCGCCTAAAGTGTAGACGATGTGTTATTCTCTGCCGGATTTTTAAAAATTTATTCAAACATTCATCACTAATCTTTCACTGATCGTTCATGTGTGACAGCACCCCAGATCCCCGCCCCCATCACTAGTACAGTCCCACCCCTTTCTCCTGCCGTCCTGGCTGCTGCCGACGCTACAGCACCACCTGGGGACAGCCCTGCTCTGTTACGTAAAGCCAGCATGCGTATCACGGCCCTCGACGGCAGTCTGATCCTGGAGAAGTATATGAGGAAGATGGCATCTCAGGAAGATGATGCTGCTGATGATGGTATGTTCTTACACTGCCTTCATCCTCATAGAACAACACGGCTGGCAGTACAGGTGTTTTATTGATGTGGTGATGTCTTCACTAGATCGGTAGATATGTGGTCACTGTTGTATGCTGTGGTCATGTGACATTTTAAAATCATGTGACATATGTTGTAGTAGTGATGGGACTTGGGTCGGTGCTCCTTGGGAATGGACTTAAATTTCTTGAATCAGACTGTGGACATGGTTGGAATTTTCAAAAGCATTGGTTTTCTCTTTTGATGGCCGATACTCTCATTGTGTTTATTTTATCTCAAGTCTGAAATTTTATCCCTATCCTATCGTCTAAAAAACAAATGTTATGATATAATATAAATCTCAACCGATTCACTCCACAACAAGTAGCTTTAAATTAGCTCATACAGATATACAGAGCAAATGTAGAACACATCTGTCCACTAGGGGGTGGACAGAGCAATCCAAGGGTGTGCTAGGGATACTAATTATGATAAATAAGGTTTATTTTGGTCAAGTGTAAGGTAGTATGGTAAGTTTAGAAAATATATTTAGGAGGCTTGGGCTTTTCTCTAAATATTTTCATTATCAGTTGTTCGTCTTTCCTCGGTGCCTTTGTAGATGCTAATGTGTATGGTGTTTTACCCATTTCACCCATATATATTATTGTATTTTGCGCACTTCGCTTCTTGTTGTCAATTGGCTGTGTTGAGATTGACTTGCCTGTATCAATGTGGTGCGGGTTTGTAGTGTTAGAAGTGTGTGTGCTTGGTGATTGTAGCATCATGTCCCGCCATTAGGAGCACCTCCCCGCGCCGACTTCAGCGACAAGGCAGTATCTACCAACGAGGTCACATGATCCGACAGTCAACACTGCCCTCACCAACAGAGGAACCACTGTATGAGGCTGAGAATGGAGAAGCAGGTTTGTTAATCAGTCCTTGTTGCCCTGGAGACTGCATCCCCACTGTGAGATTACTACCCCTAATATCATAGGGTAATAAGCTGTGACAAACAACCCATTATCTCCAACCTGCTAACCCTCAATTGTCAGAGCATGTATAATGTATAACTCCCAACTAACATCTTCATGCTTCTGATGCACAGTATCGTGCTATTTAACCAGGTAGCTCTCCACCTACAGCGTTGCTATAACTCCCTGCCAATTCTGCGTTGCTATAACTACCTACCAATACTGCGTTGCTATAACTCCCTACCAATACTGAGTTGCTATAACTCCCTGCCAATACAGCGTTGCTATAACTCCCTGCCAATACTGCGTTGCTATAACTCCCTGCCAATACAGCGTTGCTATAACTCCCTGCCAATACTGCGTTGCTATAACTCTCTGCCAATACTGCGTTGTTATAACTACCTAGCAATACTGCGTTATCATATCTCCCTATCAATACTCCGTTGCTATAACAACCTACCAATACTGCGTTGCTATAACTCGCTGCCAATACTGCGTTGCTATAACTCGCTGCCAATACAGCGTTGCTATAACTACCTACCAATACTGCGTTGCTATAACTCCCTGCCAATACTGCGTTGCTATAACTCGCTGCCAATACAGCGTTGCTATAACTACCTACCAATACTGCGTTATCATATCTCCCTATCAATACTGCGTTGCTATAACTACCAACCAATACTGCGTTATCATATCTCCCTATCAATACTGCGTTGCTATAACTACCAACCAATACTGCGTTATCATATCTCCCTTTCAATACTGCGTTATCATATCTCCCTATCAATACTCCGTTGCTATAACAACCTACCAATACTGCGTTGCTATAACTCGCTGCCAATACTGCGTTGCTATAACTCCCTGTCAAAACAGCGTTGCTATAACTACCTGCATTGCTGTGTCTACTGTCTTTGAAATTTAATCTGCGCGTATTTGTTGTTTATCAATCACCATCCGGGTTTACAGCCTACCACTGCCGCTACAACTTGCCAACCACACTGCGTTGCTTAGTTTGTCGACCTCTAGGCTGTGCCCACGCTAGCATCATTTTGACATTACCTCCTCAAGTGTTACATTGACGATGGTCCCAAGCTGCTGTGCGATGCTACCCTAACCCACCCCACCTTACGCTCAATCACCCATTTTATTACCCTTCCAGTATTATTGCAACTTGAGTGTTTTGCTTACCATTGTGGGTTGTGGTAGTGATGTGTAGTGGTGTTTCCGGTTTTTATCATTAAGTTTTAGAGCTTTGGAACTTTTTGCTTGTGTGTAGAAACGCATTAGTCCGTGTGCATTTCACTAACGCGTTATCTAGTCTGCTTTGTTGATGTAGCAAAGCTAGTGTTGAACTCGGATGTGGGTCGTTTGTTGATGTTGCATGGTTTCTTTACGAGCAGATAGCAACACTGATGAATCCACTCACTCCCATGGCTCGAGCGACACCACCCCAAAGACACGCGTTTCTCTACCCACTCAATCGAGCTTTGATTACGACAGTAGACCGATGTTCAAGCGGCGCGGCGTTGTCATTCGTAAAGGGTTTATGCGAGAAAACTCGAATGCTTCGCTGCCCGATACAGACATCTTGTCAGTAAATAAACGGGTTAAGTTGCGGTGTGGACTCAGAAGAAGCAACAGCTGTGTAGAGGTCATAGGTCAGCAAGGTGTGTATGAAGACGTGATTCCACCCTATGTTACCTTACCTGCAATGCTGTAGAAACAGAACAACATTAGTAACCATGCTCTCGGGATACTTTTCAGCTTCCCGTCGAAGCAAAACCACACTAGGCACCATGCTGTCGCAGAAAAACCACAATTGACTCCGTTCTTGCAAAACAAAACCACACTGCTAAAGCAAAACCACACTAGCACCATGCTGTCTCACCAAAACACACTTTCACCATGCTGTCTCACCAAAACACACTTTCACCATGCAATCGAAACCAAACCACACTAGCACCATGCTGTCTCATCAAAACACACTTTCACCATGCTATCGAAATCAAACCACACTAGTCACCATGCTGTCTCATCAAAACACTCTTTCACCATGCTATCGAAATCAAACCACACTAGTCACCATGCTGTCTCACCAAAACACACTTTCACCATGCTATCGAAATCAAACCACACTAGTCATCATGCTGTCTCACCAAAACACACTTTCACCATGCTGTCTCATCAAAACACACTTTCACCATGCTATCGAAATCAAACCACACTAGTCACCATGCTGTCTCATCAAAACACACTTTCACCATGCTATCGAAATCCAACCACACTAGTCACCATGCTGTTTCATCAAAACACACTTTCACCTTGCAATCGAAACCAAACCACACTAGTCACCATGCTGTCTCATCAAAACACACTTGTACCATGCTATCGAAATCAAACCACACTAGTCACCATGCTGTCTCACCAAAACACACTTTCACCATGCTGTCTCATCAAAACACACTTTCACCATGCTATCGAAATCAAACCACACTAGTCACCATGCTGTCTCATCAAAACACACTTTCACCATGCTATCGAAACCAAACCACATTAGTCACCATGCTGTCTCATCAAAACACACTTTCACCATGCTATCGAAATCAAACCACACTAGTCACCATGCTGTCTCACCAAAACACACTTTCACCATGCTATCGAAATCAAACCACACTAGTCACCATGCTGTCTCATCAAAACACACTTTCGCCATTCTATCGAAATCAAACCACACTTTCACCATGCTATCGAAATCAAACCACACTAGTTACCTTGTTGTCGTTTTTTTTCAACATGATGTCGAAAAGAAAGCCAGACTTATCGCCATATTGTCGAAACAAAACCACACTGGTCACCTTTATGCAAAACCATAATCATTCTAGTGACCATGGCGCTGCTGCTACTGACCCGTGATGTTCCTTGCTGCTCATATATCACACTGATCATGGCATGTCATGTTGATGGTCGGCCATTTGACGAGGACTAATTACTATACATGTGAACTGATCATTTCAGCTTTGATCTTCTCACGCTAATATTGCTATATCCCATTCAGTATTATCCTGCCAGTGAGTAATAATGAGATTTCTCAATGAACCTTAATCAATGAAACTATTTATAGCACTTGTCCTACAGGACTCGCTTTCAAAATGATCACGTAGTTCGCGTGTACTATCATGTTCCATTTCTCCTCTAGTGACGGGATCACCGGCGAGAAGTCACATGGCCACATTGGACCGCGCGGACTCCGAGTTACCCCCGCTCGAGTCTTCTGACACAGACCCCAGAATGCACCGGCTCCAGCGACAAGACGCTAAGAGCCGGAAGACGTTTAAGATTAAGCGTCATCGCAGTATCATCAAAGGTAACATTATCAGGAGTGCTACAATGAAGGGCACTATGGCGTCACGAAGTGGGGGTGGGGGAGGCGAAACATGTGTCGTTACCCACACAGACGCCGTGCCAGCCTTCCAAGATATAGAGCGCATGGCCATACCTCAGGCGGAAGTCGTGACGGAAGGTGCAGATGGCGGGGTGGCTGTGGAGCTAACAGCCCAGGCCGCCGGTGCGGCTGGTGGGGTTGCAGCGGGGGTACGTCCACATCCTGTAGTTGGTCGAGAAGAAAGTCCTCATAGCCCACGGAGCCCCCTAGGCCCCAAAACTCCTCCCGGACCACACAGTCCCCATATGAATGGGGAACAGAAGGTAGGCACATCACTGCTTGATTTGAATATAAACTGATCACATGCAGTCATTTCACCCATATATTAACACCAACACGATGGGCTTATTCTTGTTCTAAGCTATGAATATTAGTTTTGTTGTTTTCTCTTTCATAGAATCAGTATTGCCTAGAGAAAGTGACCTTTATTTCAACGCAGAAGTAATCATTAACAATTATTCCGCTTGATCCAATAATTAGAAGTTTAGTCGCTTGCGATACAGTGTTTAGGACACGGAGCTTGTGTGAGTTCGTTGGTAAGGCTAGCTCTTGTACAGTCTACCGTGCCGTAATCTACCGTCGCCTTGTCCATTGTTTGTAGGGTATATATGTACATAGAGGCTTATCTGTCTCGGCAGTTCTTAACGCTACGTGTTGTGTGTCCAGATCAAGTCTAGTCGACCTCGATTCATGCCCAAGTCTCGCTCGCACGATGATGCCTCAGACGCTCACGTCTCGGCTGGTACTGCTCGCGGTCGCATTGCTCGTCAGGGTGCTAAGCTACAGATGAGGTCAAGGTCGCCATCATCAAGTCCAAGTCGCTGTCAGGTGACGGCTAGTCCCGCTCACACGCAGACGTACGTGGCTAAGTGTGAGTCGTTCGACTCGCTAAGTAACGAGGAGCACTCCGCTCTCCTAAGGGAGGAGGATAAAGCACCATCCAACTCGAGCTTACTTATCTTCTTTGAAGAACACGACCTCCATGACCTTCAGGAGATGAAAGACACTTGTGTGTGAGTGGGTGGTTTCGTCATTAATGTGAGCTTGTAAAAGTATATGTTTGAGCTGAAACTAACATATACATTATAGGTTGTAATGGGGCCATTACTGTATAATTGAGGAAACGATTTGCAATGTGAAGTTGAATCAGAATGTGCGATGTAACGATTTAACCTTCTGATTGTATTGTTTCCTGATGGTGTTGATGATTATGGCGACGCGGGTTATTGGTCTTCTTTTTTTGTTTTAGGAACAGATAATGGAGTTGATGGATTAATATAAAATACCCTTGTGCGTTATTATCATGCGTTACTGTTATACAAGTCGTCCCGTTAGGCGGTGTTGTGCTGTGTTAGATGGTTCCTGTACTTGGTACTGTACTGTTATTATGACGTCCCTGTATGAGTATTAGATGCGTAGCTTATAATTATAACATCCCAGTGAGTTGTTTTTTGATGCATAGCTGCTGATTATGACGTCCCGGTACGCGGTAGTGATGGGTAACTGCTATATGAGACGTCTCTGTACGTGGTTGTGATGTGTAACTGCTATATGAGACGTCTCTGTACGTGGTAGTGATGTGTAACTGTTATATGAGACGTCTCTGTACGTGGTAGTGATGTGTAACTGTTATATGAGACGTCTCTGTACGTGGTTGTGATGTGTAACTGCTATATGAGACGTCCCTGTACGTGGTTGTGATGTGTAACCGCTAAATATGACGTTCCCTGTGCAAAGTATTAATATCTAACGGCTACATCTGACGTCTATGTGTGTGGTTTTGACGCGCAAATGCTTAATATGACAACTTTGAGTGTGATTTGGATAGGTTACTGGTCTAAGAAACTGCATTGAGCGAGGTATTGATATGTAGCAGCTACATGATACGTCCCTGCGCGTGGTATTGGTGAGCACCATGTGTATAAGATGTTCGTGTGCCTGGTATTGAAGTAAAACTGTTATATATGACGTGACTGGGTGCAGCATTGATGTGTAACTGTAATATATGACGTCCCTGAACATTGTGATGCATTTTTGCTACATTAGTTGTCCATCTTATAGTTCCAGATGTATAACTACATCTCATGGCTATACCTTTTTTTGGGGGTTCAATTTCAATGCTTTACAAGTTGGTTCCAAGGAATAAGCTAACTTCAATATGTAATTATGATCTTCTTTTTGAAGTCCAAGATATGAATATACCATTACATATGTCTGTAAATATATATATATATATATATATATATATATATATATATATATATATATATATATATATATATATATATATATATATATATATATATATATATGTGTGTGTGTGTGTGTGTGTATATATATATATATATATATATAAAAATAATGACTATATTATATATATATATATATAATATAATGGCTATGTTATGTTTTTCAAAGTTCGTGAAGTAGTATCGTTTATATTTCAAGGTTATTTTTGGTGAAGCAAGGTTCATTTTTTTTATTTCTTGTATTGATGTAGTTTTTTTGCTGTTGCAATGTTATCGAGGAGGCATGTTCTTGATGTAGCTCCCACCACGTAAGTCATTATCTTAGTCTATTTACCTACTTTATCTGTCATTTATTAATAATAATCAATATTACTCTTTTCATTGATCTTGAGTATATATGTTTGTATCAAATTTGTTTGGGGTTATAAACTTGTATTCATAATTTATATATTTATTAGAACCAGCTTGTGTTCATCTAAATTTATTTATTACCAAGTAAACTAGTACTTCAAACTCAAGGTGTTTATTGGTAAGAAGAGCATCTAGTATTGTATGTATGCTGCCTATCGGTGGCGCAGTAATTGTGTGACTTAAACCCACTTGTTATTTGTGCACCACGGGGTCCTGTCATACGGTAGATCAAGGAACGGACCATAGCAGTCAGATCGGCAGTCTGATACATATACCATTGTTTTTTTTGCTGAACGAACTGCTAATGTGCATATCATATAAACATTTGAGTACTATTGTAATGGTTGCTTTGTCTCTTGTTATATCGTGATACTATCCCCATTCTCTTGCAATGATTCGATTGTACTACCTAATACCACCACCATCATAAAGTGATTGTTTTTGTAGACTAATTAATACCGCCATTCTGTTAAATAAATCTCTGTTAATTTCTTGCACCAACTCTAACTACAGTGTGTTGCAGTACGAGGTGACATCTTTTGGTCTTTTTATGGTATAACCCTTATTACGGAAAAATTGCCTAGAGTTGATTCTATTCAGCAATTACTTTACAATGAGCAGAATATGACAATATATGTATTATTCCTCTTGTTTGAGCGTTTACAATGGGCCATCATGATAATAGTTTTGTTTTACTGTTAACATATTTTATATAACCTAAGATGTGATTGTTAAGAAATATACGTTGTAATTGTCGCGTGTACACGGTGAAGAATAGTTCAAGTAACTCGGCGCGGAGTAACTCCAATATAACTGAATGCATAGGGTGTAACGGGTATCGGTAGAGACAATAGGCCACTTAATTGATGATGACAGAGCGGCCTGATGTTGTGTATATTGTACTAGAGTTGATCATATATCTACTACACATCTAAATGGGCCTGCAGTTGTTCCAGTCGTGAGATAAAATAAATTTACTTATCATAAACGTATTGCGTATGGCTTCAATTAATGTTTAGTCAAATCGACCCGAATTACTGCTTGTACCATACTTCCATAATCACGGGTGGATGGATGTTACCGTCTAGTTTATTAAATTTTACTTACAGCTAAGAAAACAAATTTGTATGTACAAACACTTACATAATCACTATAAGTTCCAATCAAGAAACGTATCACGTTGCTATGGTAAAATAAAATTGCTATTTCAATTGTAAATATTGTGAACTTAGCATAGGTAAGCTATCAAAAATTACTTACAGGTAAGTAAAAAAAATTGTATGTACATTATTGTTTTCGTTATGTTGTGCCTTTTGCAAAGATCCAGCTCAGATAAAACATGCATATCCTTATCAATCAGATCAAGGCATGCACCAAAACACATATTCTCATTTTGTCAAGTTGATCTTAATGTTCAAATCAAGTTTATTATCCATTCAAGCAGATTCAATACCAACTCCAGAAATGCATGAAGTGTTACAGCATAGAGCACGTCACTGGATTGAATTGGATGACTTATTAATGATTAAATTAGATTGGCAAGCATCATTATATAGCAAGGCTGTTGCTTCGTCAGAAGATACCAGAGTGGATTTACGAACAGTTTAAATAGAAGATTAAATGTCTCTTCGTCGCATGAATTGATACAGATGTAATCGTAAATTATTCCGCAAACTCCAAATTAAAAGCAAAACCCCCCTGTTAGTGCATTTTATGAGTTGCATAGCCATCAGGGGCGTAGCCAACGATACGCACGTGCGTAACATCAATTTTAAAAGTGAAAAAATAAATATGAACGTTATTTAAGTTTCGCGATGTTTTCCAGTAAGATGAACAAGAAGACGACATTTTGATGCTTACCCTATGAACACATGTTTTCCTGCTTTTTATCTGTCACCAGGATCGGATCGTTTTCAGTGAACACATGGACACACGTATCGATCAGACAGAACGTAATAATGTCACTGGTATCAATGTGTCTGCGATCTAGCTCGCACAGATCAATGAAGGTGGGAGATAAATGGAACTGCTATTAAAGGGTACGTATAATGTGTTTTACAGGTGTAGGTGCTAACTCGTATTGATGACGCCTTTTATGAAGCTATTGGCCGTTCTGGTGACAACCGTCTGTGATCAGCGATGTCTTGTTTACCGGATGTGAGACTAGTAGAACTAACGTTTCCGCATGCCTTGCAATAAGAGGCGTTCCTGTTTGGCTGAATGAATCCCTGCAGTGGAATCCAAATATCACCATCTTTGTGATCATTATCTTTTTGCTGAGTTGACGGAACAAAACATAAACTGGCACGGGGTTGCTGGGAAACTGACATTTGGCTATTTCTTGCTTGTGAAGCACCCTCTAACACAGGATCCATGGAGCATACACTAGTGCGAGGTACACCATTAAACGCACTCGGCACTTGGAGATTATGAGACGAGCTAGCTGGCGTTTCATCCACAATCACTCCCAAATGCTCCTCTGACAATTCAAAGGAAATGTCTGGCCCAGCTCGCTTGTCTTTAGCACAATGACGTGCTTGCTGTCGGTGGTACACAAGAAATGGCTTCGTTTCAACCAGCTCAGTATGCCCATAAGCACCATCACATTTGACGATAGGTGTCAATGTATCTAATGAAGACAGCTCCGTTACGTTCTCGGTCATTACCGACTTTGGCTCTTGATTTCGCTTCTCCGTGCGTCTTTTTCGAGGCTTTACATGACAGTGCAGATAGAGACAATGTATGGTAACATAAAGGAACATAACACTAGCAGCACCTACCAGGAAAGGGGGCACTAGCCACATTTTACCCGCGCCTGGCATATACGGCCTCCGCTCATCCTCGCTCATGTCGGTCTGCTCGGTATCACGTGCTGAGTCAGCGCGATTAGTGGTTGATACGTCTTGGTAAGAACGAGTTTCCACAGGTGTAACTGTGTATTCCTTTGTGTGGTCGCTCACATCAGAGGTGTGATGGTCGCCGTTCGATCCATTCACCAAACAATCCTTGTTCGATACTGCATTTGGGGATGGATGTGCGTTGTTAGCCAACAAAACACAGGGGTCCGCAGTTACTGTTAATATAAATAGGTTAAACAAAAAGTGAAACGATTCCTTCAGGTATCTTGTCATCTTCAGGTATTGAATCAATAAGTGATGTATTCCAAACAGATTCTTTGGTAGTTTCCAATTCTTAAATAGCAGCTGATGTTGGAATAGTCTGACACTGCTGGCTTTATAAGCATTGCTGCGGCCGGGACTGGTGTGGAGAGCTACCTGATCACTAACAACACTGCTTATATAGGCAGCCAGACAACTCGGCTCGGCATATTATGCTGCGCAGGTCTAGATGCTGCTTAAGGCCGCTGTCTTTCCCCTAGTCAACCATTCCATCTGCCCACGCACATGTCATTGAATTGCCTGCTGCATGTACGGCTGCACATTATCATGATGATAAAGCCACATGACGCAAAAAATTGGCAAGGCTTTCGTGAATACTGTTTTATAATTCTCCTTATGATTGTTAACTAACATTGCATGATCCATTATCACCATGAGGTCCACCAGTTTAGATCGTTCGTTTATTGTTCTCCGGATGCCATGTAGTTGGCTAGTGTGGCAGCTTACTCTCGAGCGATATCCACAACTCAAATATCAATAGGCATATTTAACTTTTTACTCTGTTACAGTAATGTACAACGATTGGTGATGCGAGAGGTGATGCAACTTATTGTCATAATGCATATGATATAAATCATCCACAATCATCTTGCGTCTGTGTTTGATGTTCCTGTGTTACAAATCTAAAGGCTGCCACAACTGCTGACATTAGCTCCGTAAATGTCAGGGTGTCATTTGAAAGTGTTGCTTTAACTGTGGCGTCAGAATAGCTACTCAAACCTTCTTTTTTGTACATTACCTTAAATGCGTAGGTGTCCAATTATGGTGAATATTTACTCCTGAGTATCTTCTCACAGTATTCTTAGCTGAACCTTGCGTTTTATCATGTCATAACACTTACCTCATCCATTTTGTATCTGTTGAGTTGCTGGAATGCTGCTCGCCCACCAGCAGCTACTCCATAATGCATGACCTATGTTGACGTTCTGAGGAGACAGATGAATATCCTATAGAGCGGTTTACTCTGAGTGATCTGCGTCTCTTCCAATGCAGCATAATTATTTTTGCACGAACTAACTTTATATGCAGTTGCAGATGATGATGGCAGATTAATATGGCGGATAGGATCTTTCCAGTCGAAATGAGTTTGTAACGTTAAATGGGAACCGCTTTTTTTAAGCATGATCAACAAGTCGGGTGCATGATGTAAGGCCTTTAGCGCGCGATTACTCCACACCAAACATGCTGTTGATCAGAAACTAACGAACATAACCATTGTTGTCGTTATCAAGGCCAAGGACAGTATATCTTCCCCTCAGCTCACAGCAATGACGTTCCATTTTGAAACTAGTACCGATAACAAAAACACGGAAGCCAAAACAAGAATGGCTTCATAAGCATCAGGCCCGTAGCCAGGGGGATGGGGGGGGGGGGGGTTCGAGGGGTTCGATCGAACCACCCACTTTGCCCAGAAAGGTCCGCCTTACTCTAGCGCATTTGTGTATATATAGATATATCGTGTGTCGATGGTGCCTTTGATTATGGTCTTATAGCCGCATCAGTATGAGACAGGAGAAAGGTCTACAAATGAGGGGAAAAGAACCCCACTCCCCACTAAATATCCTGGCTACGGGCCTGAGCATCATAGGTCCAATCTCATGTATTTGTTTCATGCTTTGTTTGTATCATTTTGCAATGTGCTAGCTATGATATTGGGCTACGCGTTTTGCCTTATCCGTTTATGTAATGCTGCATCACGTATTACGCACGAATTCAAACGTGAATTGCGTGGGCAGAGAGAAAAGCCAATTAGTGGCAACACAGCAACCTCAAGCGACCTGCAGATCCACGCAGCATAATGTCAGCTTGACTCCCTGCCTGAATACGTTCACTGAACAGTTATATTAAGCAACAGTAGCAGCCTCCGCAGCAGCAGCTGACAAACCTGAACGCCGGGCGTGTGCAATTTAATCAAACGCAAGATGCTGTGAGATGAGCTTGGTTTCCTCAGTAGCAGTAGAGCAAAAGCATATAAAGCACATAGTGTACAATGTAGTTAAACACTAGCTGTTTGTGAAAATCACGCAAGCTCTCGCTTTAACAAGAAACTTCAAACTGATTGGATCCGCTTTGCAGCTGTGTGTCCTATAACCCCCACCAATCATCCATCCATGAATATAAATGCCTGTTAGGAATTGTAGTTCTAGTAGTAACACCGACTATTCAGAGAGAAACTCTTCAGCTCTACGTCAATACACAAATTTTAAGTGGTATAACAAAATATAAGAATTAATTGATACAATACAAATACTCTACTCATATCTACACTGTTGGCTGCAAACAAATACACTAGAACTTCCTACGCCCATCTCTAAAGTATAATAAATCATCACGTATTCTTTCTTTTTTTCCATATTTGTAGCTGAAGCTTTAGCCATCATAAATTCTCTTTATATAGCTCTTCATAATAACCTTCCAAACCCTATAATCCTCACAGACTCCTTTTTAGTTGTTATTGCACTCAGAAATCAAATACCGTTCCACTCTTCTTGCTCATCACAACTATAGTTCCTTAATAGCCTTGATTCCTGCTCATTGCTGAATCCAGGGAAATAAAACTGCAGACTCAGAAGCCAAAAAATCTCATTCTAACCCCTTTATCGAACCCATACCCTTAGATCTAAACACACTATTCTATCATAAATAATCACTTAATACAAACCTCCTCAACCTTCAAACATATTAAATCAACAATAGAATAAAAAAACATACCTTCAGTAATAACATTTTTTCCCACAAGATCTTAACATTAATAGCATCAGATAACCTCTACAATTCTACAAAAGCAAACACTATCGCTCCTTACATCCCAACCCCATTTGTCATTACTGTCCTTTGCCAGAAACCTCTCATCAATTCTTCTTTGAATGCCCCAATTACTCAAACCTCCGCACCCCACTCATCAACAAACTTAACTCCCTTAATTACACGCTAAACATCCATAACTTGTTGCAACAAGATATCATTAAATACACCATCTCACACATTCACAATAGCAAACGTTTTGTATCGACCATCCCCCCTTCATCAAAACCATCATAACTCACTCACTCCTCAATTATTCTCTGTTAAATTTTTAGTTATTTTCTTCTATCCCTCACTATTTTTTTTCTATCCAGGAGCCCCCAAGTCCTTATAAGGACATGGTGTACTTTAGGGCCAATTTATTTCTTACTTTAATGCACTGGACCGGCCCCCAGTGTGATAAACCATCTATATTTTGCATCCTTCAGCTACCTAATTAGGAGCACCTCATATCATTTTTCATTATTTTAATTTCATTTTATACTTTAGTTTACTAACATTACAAATTTAAAATCACGGGGCCTGTAAAGAACCAAACTCTTTATTTTAGTCTCACTTCTATTAATCTTTTCTATATTTCAATATACAATAGAAATCAACTGTCTCCCTCCTCGTACAACCCACCCTACCTGGCGCCCCCTGATTGCATGTTCATATATGTTTCTTTTTTGTTTTTTTGTTTTTTGAGCTGTACGTGGCCTATAGTTGCCAAACTGCTTTACCTGGAAATAACAACAACAGTTGAATAGATCAACAGCAATGCAGCACCCCATTCTAGTAGTAACACCGACTATTCCCAGATAAACTCTCCAGCTCTACGACAATACACGGAGCATCAGACATTTATCACGCTGCTATTGGTGACACAAAATATGAAAGTTGATTGATAAAATACAATTTTTAACAACTGGGCAATCACAATACAGCATCATAGCAACAAAGTCACCGTAAATGAAAGCATTCGCCCCCTCCCCCTAAATATTTTTGTGAGATTGTGTAACACAAAGACAATACTCATTACTGATAATTGTCGAGACTGTCGTTGCTGTTGAGACTCCCAATCATCACCGATTTCCGGGATATTATGTTGGCTGCTTGTGCATTCTCCCAAGATGTCTTTGTGACGTCCACGTTGAGTCATCACAACTTCCTGATCAAATAGAACGCTATTAACTGTCCTTTATATATTAGTAGCCTAACTAGCGCTAATCTCTGATCACTTAACATATGCAGTTCCAGGGGATCGTTTTAGTCAATCTTTAGTTTTAAGGAGTACTATATAATAAAAATATTGTAATTTGCAATAGATGTGTAGATAGTGGGCGTTTCTCCATATCTTGATCTAGATGTAACTTTCTGATTTGCGGCATAACAAAGTGCAATAAGTGCGTCCATATTACTGCGCTCCCTCTTCGGTGAAAGTTTACAGCAGTTCAGTGGGCAAAGGTCGCTATTATAACAATGTGTAATGAGAGCGTGTTTGTTCCGAGGAGGCTGTTTGAGGAATCAGAAGAGTGGCCAAAGGTGGTTACCATTACCTGAGTTATCCTCTTGCAAACTTTCTGAGGCATTAGAATGTCCTATTCACACGTTAATTGCACTAATATTCGAATCCGCCGTTCGTTCCCCTTACTGTTGTCAAGTCACTGTGCCTGCTCCTGAAATAGCGCACACGCCACACGCCGCAAGCAGTCTACGTTGTAGCCATCTGCTGTGAGGAACATGAATACGTGATTGGGAATGAAATTATTGCTTGAATATATAAAGTTAGAGTTTAGCTTCTGGTTACTATTCAACAACAAGTTACCCTCACCTTGTTTAGGGATTTCATCTAGATTCACGACGAATCAACACCTACATGTGCTGCACAAAACAGACAATATTTACAAAAACAATGTAGCCACCATTATTTACATTACATCAAGCACCAGACCAGCTGTTTTACTGATGTGCTGCTGAAGATGGTATCAGTGGTATCATTGATTGCGCCAAATCTATTTTACGCTTCCAGGTAGCTGACACAGCATCTAAGAATTCCGATTGCTTTTAACACTTCGCAGTTCAGTACATAAAACTGCCCCCACAATCCGATAAATGAATTGCCGTAAAACAGTGCAGTCGTTGAAAGATTATCCATTTATCATTCGCAAAACTGATGATACGAAGAGAGCTGGATGAAATTCGCTAGCAAATTGTCATTACAACATTAGTAGGGGATATAGGGTTTTAAAGCTATAGCAGCCTACCAAATACTTGATTCCATATAAAGATTTCCTGTTGTAAACCTTTCCCAGACAGGAAGAGCGGCAAATTACTCCTCCTTGTTGATCCAACGTGTTTTATCGTAATACTGTGATACACGATTATCCATCCTACACCGGACACCACCTCAGCTCATAATTCCTCTTCCTTCCGGTCGCCAGTTGTAAATATAGCATTTATCTGAGTTGTTACTATATAAGGTGGGGTATTGTACAGAACAGCATTTGTAAGAAACATTGGTAAAAGAGTTCAGAGTGTGCAGTGCATTCACTGAAGCTTCACTTGCATGTTAAGATGTACACAGTTTGCAACGCTAAGCTGTCGCATGCCTCGATTATTGACGGGCAAACTTAGTTATTCTTGTATAATCACTCGTGGTAGTTAACTTGTTAAATGACAATAATTCTAACAATTTAAGCAAATTTGATTCCGTGTTTCGTCTAAGATGCTTATATAAATCTTGTCGAATAGCGAAATATTTACAAGACGGCCTAACAAGTAAGTAACCAGGTGTTCCACTTCATGCTAGCAATATTGGATCATCTTATTACTCTGGGATCAATAACCACGGCAATGTAACCACTATACAGGCATGACACCTTCACAGAAAAGAAGAAAGAAGTCAAATTCTGCTCCAGTTATGTAAAAATCAACGATTTCATATTTACATGCTGCATTGTTGCCTCAGATACCTTTGTGCACGTTGGTAACATATATATATATATATATATACACATACATATATATATATATATATATATATATATATATATATATATACTATATATATATATATATATATATATATATATATAGAGTGCTATATATATATATATATATATATATATATATATATATATATATATATATATATATATATATATATATGTATACATAAATATGCCCACGTATCCAAGGGTAATGACACAAACGAAAGTTTTCGTTCAGCATCACGCGGATCCATCATGCAACAAGATTCGGGGATGCGCATGTCTTTTGGACATCTATCATGTTATATCACCCTAATACTCGCATTCATTTAGTAAAAGGTTTACACCTTCGTAATGCTTATCAAGTTGGTAATATTGATGCATAATCAAATTCATTATCAAGGAGCTTCGGTTATTTTTCATAACATTTATAGTTCGAATGACGAATTTACAATAAATCAAACGAGACATGTAGTGAAGGACATGATTCAAAAAGTAGCAAACCGGGAATGTTTGCTGGAGTAAAAGCTGAGGCATCTCTGCCATGTTTGCCTTCACCAAATATCGTGATGATCAGTTAAGTTAGCATGATATTTTTCTAACGATTGTGTTTAGTAATGGATAGTTAAAAATTCCATTTCTCAGAAATGATATATTTATAATCCTACGCTTAATCAGATTACGTTTAAAATAAAAGCTGTAATCGACCAGCATTTGACAATTCACCAGTTGTACGGGCAATAGAAAATTATTGAATTAGTTCACTCATATGAGCTAATGACAAATGCTCGCTCTAAGGACAACGGTTAAGGCTTTAATAAGCTTCGAAAGTGTTTCACAAAATTGCTGTGATCTATAAATATTTGTGACGTGAAGGTTCCATTTATTATTCAACAGATGGGTCGTGCAGTAATCGTTATTATCCCCAGAACAGCTGCCCCCTCTTGATTTACCTTCTTCTTACCGCGATATATAATCTGCTTCTTTGGATCGCTTCCCACGCTGTGAGCTTAACGTTCGTGAAGTATATCGCTTGCTTAATACCAGCTTTAGATGAGATCGACTTTATATCAATTGAATAAGAAGATCGCAACTATTTCATTCAATGCAAGAATAAGACCATCTGCAAAGTTGCAGTTAGCATGTGTATGACGCGCGACAATATGCAGCTCTTAAATAAAATAGCGCTAATTCTATTTAGGCCTACAAATACAGTCAATTGCAAATATATGATCAGCTATATAAGCCGACTTTCATCATCCGCAGCTGCATATTAATTTCGTTAAATTGTTCAAGGTTCAAGGCAAATCCACATGATGCACAAACGAGAATTTTCTGCACTTCAACCGCAACAATTGTATTGCATTATTATGTGAAGTTGTTGAACGATGTCATCCTGACATTAACACGAATGGTTATATTAAATCTCTCGGCATTAACCTCTCAAGTATTGGCTTTATGGTGCTCAATCGATTTGGGTAAGCATTCAATACAGTAGACGCTTGTTAAACTCTTTTCCATATGGCAGTGATGTTTTATCATAGGAGAGTCCATTGCTTGGCTGTGCATGCATTTACTTTCATTGAAAAAATGTATTAGATTGTCCTTAGTTCATTTCATCACCTCTATGATATCACATTGGTGTACAAAGCATGCATAAATCCCCTAATTTTTCACTGCATCAAACCAACGCCCAATAACATTGTGCAGTTGGGAGTTGAATTTGATCTAATAATGACTGTAGCAAGACGGATGGTCAAAGTGTCGACTCAATCTACTCATCTAATGCAAATTGCATTATTGGTATTAGAATGCCCATGGGAGAGCAAATCTAAGCAATACAGTTAATTTATGCTTTACATATGAGAGTAAATCGATAGAAAACTAGCACATATCAAATGGCATCCTTATATTTAAGGGGGAAATGTTCGCTTTTATCCATTTCTGCCAGTCTCTAAGAGTCTATTCTTAATTTGATCCCATCACATGAACATTGTGTCATTTATGCAATTCTAAATGCAAAGTATTTGGGTATCACAAACGAAAATCTAGCGCAATATTTAAATTCTTCTCGATATTCCTTTAGATAATATGTTACTAACGGCGTGACTCTGTGGGTCAGTGTAGCTTATTGTTCATCGTGCAATCAATTCTTCAGAAGCACTGACGGGCGGTACAAAGAAAACGCCGACATAGCAGCTGGACTTAATTGCCAATCTGCGTCACGAATTTACAGAAACTATAGGTGTTTCGTTCCATAGGTGTTCGACGTCTATACAATGTAGCCAGACGCTTTCTACAAGCATCAGCATGACAAAACAATCAATAGTTTCCAATCACAATAACAAATCACATGTGATAATATGGAAAGCCTCTATTAACGAAAAAAGCGTTCGTTCAATGCTGCACTTATTGTCTGAGAGTAAAGACAGAATTCAAGAAAGCAGATCCACTTTTTAGCCATGCAGCTTTATCATCGTGAAAATGTGCGACCGTATATACAACAGGTAATTCAAGTGCGTGGGCAGATGAAATGGGTGGCTGGGTGTAGGGCAGTAGACCTAGGCAGCATCTGGACCTGCGCTGCATAATATGCCGAGTCAGGCTGTCTGGCTGCCTATACAAGCAGCGTTGTTAGTGATCAGGGAGCTCTCCGTACCAGCCCCGGCAGCAGCAATGCTTACAAAGCCAGCAGTGTCTGATTTCTCCAACCTCAGCTGCTGATCAGAAATTGAAAAACATAGCAGTAACGTTTGGAAAACATCAGCGCCATTGAATCAATGCCTTAAAATGGAAATTTACATGCAAAAGACATTCAACCTGTTATATTACCTATTAACATTAACAGTAACTATAGATTCCTGTGTTTTGTTGGTTAACAACGCACATCCATCCCCAAATGCAGTATCGAATAAGGATTGTTTGGTGAATGGATCTAACGGCGACCATAACAAATCTAATTTGAGCGACTACAAAAAGGAATACACAGTTACACCTGTGGAAACTCGTTCATACCAAGACGTATCAACCACTAATCGCGCTGACTCAGCACGTGATACAGAACAGACGGATATGAGCGAGGATGAGCGGGGGCCGTATATGCCAGGCGCGGGTAAAATGTGGCTAGTGCCCCCTTTCCTGGTAGGTGCTGCTAGTGTTATGTTCCTTTATATTACCATACATTGTCTCTATCTGCACTGTAATGTGAAGCCACGTAAGAGACGCACGGATAAGCGAAATCAAGAGCCAAAGTCGGTTCCGACCGAGAACGCAACGGAGCTGTCTTCATTAGATACATTTACACCTATCGTCAAATGTGATGGTGCTTATGGGCATACTGAACTGGTTGAAACGCAGCCATTTCTTATGTACCACCGACAACAAGTAAGTCATTGTGCTAACGACAAGCAAGCTGGGCCAGACATTTCATTTGAATTGTCTGAGGAGCATTTGGGAGTGATTGTGGATGAAACGCCAGCCAGCTCGTCTCATAATCTCCGAGTGCCGATTGCGTTTCATGGCGTACCTCGCACTAGCGTATGTTCCATGGATCCTGTGTTAGAGGGTGCTTCACAAGCAGGAAATAGCCGTATGTCAGTTCCCCAACAACCCCGTGCTAGTTTATGTTTTATTCCGCCTACTCAGCAAAATGATAATGATCTCCTAGATGGACATATATGGATTCCATTGCAGGGATTAATTCAACCAAACAGATATAGGAGCGCCTCTTATTGCAAGGCATGTGGCAACGTTACATCCGGTAAACAAGACATCGTTGATCACGGACGGTTGCCAACAGCTTCATAAATATGGTCGATAATGAGATTAATCCAAACACCGTCCGTACTAATTCAGTGACCTCCGTGTTCCACCTTCATTTATCTTTGGCAGCTTTTTGCAGCCACAATGGGGTAGCAATGTTTCAATTGTGTCCACATGAAGTTCGGATCGACATGGTTGTCTTTGACTTCATTAAAGCACAATCCGGCCAGAGCCTGTCATAGAATGAGCTGCAGGCCTAACATTGGCTTGCCTTTTAAATGTTTGCAATATGCGGAAGGTACATCGTCAAACGCACAAATAATACTTATATTTCCAGAGAAACAAAATGTGTTTGTTGCGCAGACTTAAGATAAAAGCCATATTCTTCCGTTTATTATCGCATCTCTTCCTAAGGTAAGGAAATAGCAAATCCTCTTCGACGTTCATTTCGCCGTTTTCAGGTGCAATATGCATGCCATAAATTGTGTTTTGTTATACATTGGAGTTTTCAGATGCGAGATATGGAAGGAACAGCTTTGGTATCTTATGGTGCTTGCTTATTTGATCTAATCATTAATAAGTCGTTGCATACTTTTATTTCGAGTACTAAATGCTGCAAGTCCTTCATTAAAACTGCTTGGGTTTGTTTACAATCTACTATTAAATGAACATTAATTTGATTTTGATGTTATCATAGACATGATAATCAGGAAATATTTGTGTATTTTATTACTTGTTTTGAGTGGATTGATAGAAATTTGAATGGGATTAATCGCAGCAGTGTCAATGCGAAAGGCACAGTATAATTTGACACGACGAGAGGGAGTGACATCACACAATATCAGGTTATGGTGACATCACACAATATCAGGTTATGGTGACATCACACAATATCAGATAATGGTGGAGTGAATCGGATATAAATGCTTACGATAAGTGGTGGTGGCAAATATCATCAGATGCCTCAATGTGAGACAAACTCGTTGCAGCTTAGTGGATGTCAACCGACGTAATATCTTTTCAGAGTGTACTTTATTAAATACATAATTACAATCAAGTTGGTATGACAGACAATAATTCAATTAGCGCCACAGGCTTTATCTCTTTATGAGAAATTTGTGATAGCTTACCATTGCTAACTTAACTATTTTAGAATTGATATAGGCCAAATTATTCAACTAACCGCAGCAACGCGAAACAAATGGTGATTCAAATGAATAGTATCGAGAAAGTGATCAAACTTTTAATGATTCCTTAAGCGTTTAAATGCTCTATTCTAACATTGGCGGTATAATTGAAGCCAAGTGAAATGCATTTATGACAACAACAGCTGCAAGGCCCACTTTGATGTAGAATAAATACATCATTAATTCAAGTACAATACATAGAACATCAAGGCACTTCATCATTATTACACTGTTAAGCCACTTGATGTTCCACACAATGAGAGTTGTAGCTTCCATATGCTAGATACTCACTGCGCATAGAGTCACAGATAAATAACTTGGCCGTTGCGTTGCGTTTTTTAAATTACAACATGTCTGAATTATCGTCATGGTTAGTTGACCCAGAAATGGCAGGTTTATAGCACGGTATTTGTTGAAGTGAATTACTTCTAGACCGTTCTAATCCAGGGACAATAAATTTAAGTAGACCAAATATGTCACCGCTTACAGAAACACATGTCTTATCATAGTGAGATTATTTAAACTGAGAGGCGGAATTATTTATTCATAATAACAATGACTTCATGAAATAAGGTTGTACAATAGAACCATTGCAAGAGATTAGGGATGGTATCACGTGATAACGCTTGCCATGTAGAGTCGTTTACGCATGAATGTAACGCCCATGGGCGTCCTACGTCATCTATCATTACGCCACAGTGCGACATCTAATGTATCAGCCATGCACCCTCCAGCAAGTATCGTCATGATCAGATGATAATTCAGTTTACTTGATGACGTGATTACTTGGCAAAGTAATTGATAGTTAAAACAAACCGTGTACTCAGCCTTACAGGGGATGAATACGGATTGTATGGCAAGTTGATATAGCAGCATTTATATTTAACCCATTTATATGAGCGTGCAGTGTCGGTGTCTATATTTCACAATATGATACTATTGCTCCATTTTTTCAACAGCATAATCGTTATATGGGAAACACAGTACAGGTATACGCTTAATGTCACAAAACAAGTTTATTCCTTAAGACAAATCATGCACTTCAGCCCATCAAACTGTCTATAACGTAATGTGACAGCTGGCGGGTAGGTTCTAAGCACAGCGTCGCACTTTTCTGTGAACATCCACTTACGTCTTCTGATTTTGTCGTGTTGCTTTACCTTCTAAAAAACACCATGTGGTGTATTTGTTGATGTCGATATGCTATATGCACGACGCAGCGTGAATCGCGGTAATGGGATATCCGCCTATGGTATTGTAATCATATTTGGTATATATCAGGCAATGCTGGTACAAATTCATGCTAAATCAATATATATTCCCAATCGCAGTGCCCTTATAAGCTGTCGGTGGGTTCACATTCCATAGGGCTTATTGTTAAAGTGATATCATCAAACGTTCCTTTATTTGCCTTTGTTTTCGCAGTCTGGAGTCATACAGATATCATATGCACACGATCCTCAGCCAGGACTATCATTTTCACAAAACGTTGATCAACTATTCTTTGTATTGCGAATCATTTCGATTCCTGTTTGATTGAGCTATTCCGCTATTCCGCATCCACAAGGAACCATCTTTTAAGCCATCTGCATTTCCTAGACTAAAATACGGCATAAACAGTTAACGAAAATACTAGCTCTTGGCTGCTGGAACAGCAATGGGTGTAACTCCTTTGAGTTTGAGGCCCTTTTCAACACAGTGTCTAAGTTACGTGAAAATGTTTACAACTAGATGTAAAAGGGATATTGGCATTACGTGCACACTCAGCCGTTACCCTTAAATGCTCCTGGGACGTCTCCACCTTCTTGTCTGGTGAAAATGGTGAGTAATAACTGCTGTGTGTGGTTTGAATGGACTGCCTATGTTATTGACGAATAAACTGATGCTTACGCAAAATTATTTTTATGTCACAAGACCAAGGTGCAGTTACACTGACATATATATATATATATATATATATATATATATATATATATATATATATATATATATATATATATATATACGATATAACTGGTTATATATATATATATATATATATATATATATTCCTGCAATTTCAAGAAATAACCATTGAGTGCACATTCATACATCACCTATATGGTAACCAACTCCTTAAATGAAAACGCATTGTGCTATGAAAAGCACTTGACATGTGACTAGAATCTTCGGGCTAAAGCCACAGCATTGCATTAGTCTGTCTTAACATCCATCATCAACAAGCGTTTGGGAGTTCTGTGTACCATTAAAGGCGTCACATGGTTCAGTTATTGATTAGGATATTCTGCCGGCAAAGCAGCGCGTTGAATGCAGCATTGATACATGGAATGTTTCTGGACAGATTTGATCGGATGTGTATGGATGGATTTTATTGCTGCTGTCTGATGGTGAAAGGTACAACATAACACGACATGAGAGAAGGAAATAGAATTGCATAGCATTACATTATGGTGGAGATGATTAATGAATAGGATATACATGTTTACGACACATCACCACGTTGGCAAATATCACCAGATGCCTCTATACGAGGCACACTGGTTGCAACCATTGTAATCAGCTAACAAACCAACTTAGACGATGTCCACCATGGACGATGTAACTCAACATAGTTTCTTATCAGAGGGTAAATATTATTATTAAAAAAACTGTCTTCAAATATAACATTACAATCCAGTGGGTATGACAGCCCAACTATGATATTAGCTTTACAGTACAGCTAGATATTCCTCATGTTCAGTAAGGTGCATATACAAACTTAGATATGTGGCAGCAAATTGTTACACAGGGCTATTTCTATGAGTAAATTGTGATGGCTTACCAATGCAAAGATCACTAGTTTTTTAATTGACCACGTGAAACGAATAGTCATTCAAATAAACATTCCGCCTTTTATTGGAGCACAGGTCTGTTTGCAGTGGGAGGCAATTACAGCAGATTATATTGTAACAGAGAGGGATTATTTAGTCATACGAACAATCACTTATTATTTAGTTTGTGGCGTTTGGTTGTACAATCAAACGATTGCAAGATGTAAGGGACAGATTGCACGATAGTCAATTAATCAATGCAACCATTCAACGACACGAAAATGTTTTATACGTTATGTACATTGTTGTGAAAGCAAGGTTACTATTTTGATCCACACATGGGTTAGACGCTAGTTCGGCTCTGCTAAAATTGCAGATTAGCATGAGTGGTATTGATAGGCTCACGGCACACGAGGGCACCTGTAGCCACCAGTTAAATCGTGTGCAAAACTGGAATTAATTTCAGAGGCAAAACTTCATAGCACTGCCACTGTCCACAACGATAAGCACTGAGGCAAAATAATCCAATCAAGTTACAACAATGCTCAACGGGGTATCAAATAGGTGATTGGGGATATCGTTGGAAAAAGGTTAAAGAGTATTACCAAGGCGGTTATATCAACAGTTACTGTACCATTTGAAAAGGTTAATGTCCGAATGCTAAGAGCGTGGGCCCAGCTCAGTTGTTCAGGAATATATCATGCTGCTGGGAGCGACGTTGGGTGGTTGCGGCTGCACACCAGCACAAATACGGTTTTAAAACTATGTCAGTAGGAAGTTATAACAACGAATCATTATTTGTTAGTTTTGGCACAGCATTATTAATTGGATGTCATAGGAACGCAGCTTTTTTTGAGTTATAGCGATACAGTAATAGTTGGTGTTACAGCAAAGTAGTGGTACAACCAATCAGCGCTATGAGAGAGGTACAGCAATGCAGTGATATTTGTAAGTTATAGAAGGGGTGTATTAGGAGCTGTACTCCGTGCCGCGGTATATGCGTTTTTGGATAAATCATTGAAAAATTCAACGTGTTAAATTCTTTCCCTAAAGGCGCATGATAGACATGTTTTTATGAACAGAGTGGCTTTGCAGGCATTTCCTAATGTATCTGTCTTTTTATTACTTCACATTGAATGTGCGTCATCAGTGATGGTGGTTTGTTAATAGCACAGGTAATAAGACATTCGGCTGGCAAGTTATAACCACAACATCCACTTTTGCCCACTTTTTCGATCAGATTCTATGGCCTATGTTCGATTTATGAAGCCATATGTTTGTGTATAAACAGTCTTCAACTGATGTTAACGTCAGGATATTATCTATGATACAAAAATCTCACATAAGAAAGCAATGAAATTATTATGGTTGAGGTGACCATTTGTGGCTTTACATTGCGAATTATGCACAATTATAAACGATGAAATAGCAGTGAGAGGTGACGAAAGTCTGTGTATATTGCTGAACGAATGTTTGTTATCAAATTCATGCGTAGACTCAATGGGAATCAGGGCTCATCATAAGTGAGCTTCATTTTGTCGGAATTTATACACGTGACTACTCCGACTTCAAAGTTTTGTTTTGTGTGGCATGGAATCTTGCAAGTATAAGCTTAAATGTATCAACTTAGTGTAAAGCCGTTCTCATCTTTAAACTGATATCGCAATTGAATGGGAAGAGATGCATATAGTAAGATTATGTGACCCAGCAAGAGAGAAGCCAACAAGGGGTAGGCATCCGGTCTCGTGATAACAGCGTGGCTCTTCTGTTGAATGATGAATGAAGCGTTCATGTCACAAACATTTATAGATGACAACGATAATTGGTATGCTTACTAGCTCTGTTGCCGATAGAGCAAGATGCCGATAGAGCGAGCCTTTGTCACGTTGCTCACATAAGAGAACCCAAGCATGTCAGGATAAGTGAGCAAATGTACTGCGTCACAAACCATCTGCATACGTCCTACCACACAAACCAACATCCTCGGCCACATGCGTTAGACGAGGGAGGAAGCTACATACGGCACTTACACACCATTTAAGGACGTGATGCCTCAGAAATGGACGCAGGTAGAATGTGATTAGTACTTTCATTTCTGGAAAGGTGTCTTCAAAAACATTTTTCTTTATGCATAGTATGTATCCATCTAAGGTGTATTTTTTTTAAACAAAGAGTGCAAACAAAGGAAGAAAATGCACCTTACTTACTTTAATGATTATTATGATGCTGGTAATGCAATGACGGGATTCGGGGCTTCCTAATCAGTTATTTATGTAACACGTCAAACAATCCACATGTAGCAAACCATAGACGATATTAGTACAATATCACTAATTTATTATCAAATCAAAATCATTCCATATTATGTTAATTTGTTTAGTTGATTGAACCCCTATGTGTAGCTCAGCGTTACAATTAACTCTCGATTTGAAGAAAAATGCTGTTGTAGGCGTCAAATACCATAAAACGCAAAGCTGTATGTTAGTGTATAGTTCATGGACAGTGCCCACAGCATCTGGAAATAGGTCCTGGGTCGTAGCACAATGCGCCAACTCTATTATGGTCCATCACGCTTATATTAAGCATATTAAGTACAAAGATACGCAGGATGGGTGACAGGGGACAAGTAAGCGGTCTGAGGTCGCATCAACGTGGTCTTTTGTCCGTATATGTAGGGTTTGCTAATCAGAAGCAGCTGCAGTAGCCAAGTGTATATTCTGATGCATGACATCATCTTGGCTAGTATGGTGCTTTATTTGTCGTGACCAAGTATTAATGGCATGAAGTGGAACACCTGGTCACTTACCGATCGAGCCGTCTTGAAAACGGTTAGTATTTCTACACAATAACATTAACAAATAATTTTCTCACACGACCCATGAGAGCATTAGCTATATATATGATCAAATTAATTGTCATTTCACAGATGTACCGTCGCTTGAAGAACTTTAATTGTCCACCGATTATGGAGGCATGCGACATCATAACAGTATCGAACTGCGTATAACAACGCTGTGCATCCCGTCAAGTGAAGCTTCAGCACAAGCACTACGAGTAGTAACTGAAGTACCAGTGTTTCTTACCAATGCCGTTCTGTATATCTCGACTTACACAGTCAGATATCAGACTGATGATACATTCAGAAGTTAAAAGAATGACGCGCTGAGCTTGTGTCCGGTGTGTGATGTACATGTTCTCTAGTGTTACCATAAAGCACGTTGGCTCACAGACGAATAAGTAATTTGCAGCTCTTCCTGCCCGGAAAAAAACTGATTGCTGTAAATCCATCTCCCCTCAATATCAGTTTTTCCAATAATGAGAATATATCCTCTGCCAATGTTGTTGTCAAAAATGCATGTTGCGGATTTTATTGAAGAATATGCGCTTTTATAAGGCAAAGGGGTACAATGGCTTGGAGCTATTGTAATCTTGAGATAAACCAATAATCGATAAACCAATGGGATGGTTGCTGTAGAATATCCAGTTTGACATATAACTAAGCAGCAGGAATTTCGGTATATACTGTCTTTAAAAAGGATATTATTTATTAATCGGGTAATTTTGTCATATGGTATAATTAGTCTGCGCAAGGCAACCACTAATCACGGCACTAGGTTTTCTACGTTTGGTGTTAATTCGTCGTTAATTTAGGTGAAATCCCTGAAGAAGTTGAGGGTAACTTGTTTTTCAATAGTAACCATTAGCTGTGCTCGAACATTATCTTTGAAATTTCATTTTGTTTGCTCATTCAAAGTGACAATCGATATTTGATTAGTTTGTAGAGACCAATATTGGCTTATCTGCCATCTGCGCTTTGGCCTCAGTGCAAGCTGTGTGCGGTGTGTGCGCTATATAAGGACGTGACGTGGAAAAGCGGCTACAGGAGCACCTGCTGATATCACGGTACTACCATTGAAGCCGGAGGTATTGTGACTTGACAGCAGAAACACCAACGATCGGCAGATTTGGTATTTGTTAGCAAAATTATACAGAGACATGTTAGCACAAATAACGCATGAATAGGATATCCTGATGCCTCAGAATGTTTGCTAGAGGAAGGCATATACAATGATCAACATCTGATGCCACGGTATCTTCTGCTTCCTCCAAGGCGTTCTGCAAGCAAAAGCGTTAAAACGATTTAATCATTACATCGATTGCTACACGAACTGCTGAACCTTTTGTACGTCACCGGAGAGGGGGCGCAGCAATATGGACGCCGGTATTAGAGACGGCAATGCTGCAAGTCAAAATGGAAGTTTTGGACCCTACATACAAGGATCAGGCAAAATGTGGTTAGTACCTCCATTCCTGGTAGGTGCCGCCAGCGTTATCATCCTTTACATATTTATGCATTGTCTTTATCTTCATTGCCATATTAAACCAAAAGCGCGACAACGTAAGACGAAAAGGCCACCTAACATAGTGTCGGCATTGGAAACGTTTGTACCAATGGTTAGCTACGACGGTGCTAATGGAATAACGGTATTGGAAGAATCACAGCCTTTTCTTGTGTACCACGACCAGCATGCCAAACACAGCTGTAACAACACATCCTTTGCGCAGGACAAGAAGTTGGTGACGTCCCAGGAGCATTTAGGGGTAACAGCTGAGCTTGAACATTCTCCCAACATCCCTTGTACATCAAGTCGTAAACACCGTGCAAGTGTGTGTTCTTTAGATACAGTGTTGGAAAACTCTAAGGAATTACACCCTTTGGTGTTCCAGCAATCGAGAGCTAGTATTTGTTTTATGCCGTGTTCTAGCGTAAGAAATACGGTTGGCACAAAAGATGGTTCGTTGCGGACGCCTTTGCAGGGAATACCTCAACTAAACAGGAATCGGAATGCTTCTTACTGTATTGCGTGTGGCAACGCAAGTGAAAGCAATCTTTTGACAAGCAAGCACGATACACAAAATACTTGAGGAACGTGTTTTTAAAAATGACTGTCCTGACTGTGGATCGTGCGTATATGATATCTGAATTAATGAATTTGCCATACGTCGCCAGGCTGCGAACACAAAGGCCCAATAATCGGAACATTTTACAAATACATTTCAACAATAAGCCGAATGGAATGTGAACCCGCCAACTGCTGATATGGGCTCTGCGTTCGGGGTATAGATATTGATTCAGTTTCAGCTTCGCCAGGTCGGTTCTGAATATAATTACCTTGTCTTGGTTGAACCATATCTGATTATCATACTATCGTGCGTCATGCTGCGTCGTGCTTATGAAATGTCGTCATCAACAAATTCATCACGTGGCGTCTTGTGGTAAAAAAATGCTAAGCAAATGGACAAAAACACAAGCAGATGAAAATGAATGTTTACAGGCACGTTGTTGATAGAACCTGCCGGCCAGCTGTCACATTACGCGTACTTTTATGATATGCACGGATGTTACAGTCGGTTGTTGAGCTGAAGTGCCAATAAGCGTATACCTTTACTGTGTTTCCCACATAATAGATATGCTGTTGGTAAATAACACAGAGTATTGATATCATGTTTTACCATATCATGTGGATGAAGACCAAGTATCTGTAGTATCAGATAAGTGGGTTATACATTACTACTGCTATGTCGACTTCACAAAATCGGTATCCTCTCTTCGATCTATGGCAGGACGTGTTACTTAGGTAACTGTGTCATGAATACATCAATCAGCAGAATAAACTAGCTAAGAGAGTTAAAAAGGCGAAAATAGCCCTGTTTTGACTTTAATTAAGATGGAACTTTGTGTCAAAACCTCGTCTCTCACAGCTTCCATGACATACGAATGTTTTAGTTATGGACCATCCTGTCTCAAGGGTACGGTTACCGACGTATTAAAGACACGATAATGATGTAATAAATATATAGGTCCTATGTTGGTATGATCAACGTTCCTCCTTACGTGAATACTTACACAATCCATCGTCCGCGATATCAATGTAAACATGATAGTACATACCCGTCAGAAAGTCAGGTGTGAACGTTGAATTGCTGATGTCGCAACAAATATTGAAGTGTAGCTGCTCTCATAAAACTTACCAACAAACATGCAAAGTCTTCAAACGATGTTGAAATATCTCAAAATCTAGGATTACCCTGATCGCCATTGCTGCTAAGATTTAGGCACATAATTAAGTTGAATTGGTAACCGAATAAATATAGATTATATGTATATTGTACTAACGTCCAACAAATGGGGAGCTAAATCTAATTATTTAAAGCAGACGAAAGCAGCCTTGATCGGAGATATGAAAACAACAGGGTGAATTTGATACCGGACGAAAGAGTGGTGGGCATGGGTCACTTGAGAAAGTGAAAGGCAAAGGTATATAATTGATATAAGCGGTCATGTGTCTCTCAATGTGTCCAACATTGCTTTTGAGAGGCGAGGTAATATGGACCATAGAAAAGATGACACCCATCACTGATCTTGCCTGAAGTGCATGTGTAATTAATGTTTATCGTGCAATACAAGTGTCTTGTTGATGACATCAAGCAGTCACCATCAAAGATTTGTTACAATTAAGTATTTGATTATCCATTATACCATAAGATTCCCTATTTTTTGCGTTGTCAATTTGATTTCCTCACTCCAATGCCGCATTCAACGCTTTACCCCGCCCCCAGAAAATCAAAAGGCGCCTGTATTATACCACATAACTCACAAACGCACGTTAAAAAGAGATGTTTACAGACAAATGTATTGCTTTGGCTTAAAACTAGAGGGTATCTCTCCCATTTCAAGTTATTTTCATAGCACAATCCGTCGTCAACTACGAAGTTTTCTTCCATATAAGCAGCAGACAAGGCTTATTCATGACTGTATGCCTAATGGTTGCATTCTTGTAACTTGACATTGCTGGTATATACTTCAGTGTATAAATGGTCGTGTGATAGGTCACTCTCAAATTGATTTATATGCAAGCATCAGATTATTTGTCATTAACTTATCATTTATTGCACTTGTATTCCAACAAGCTTATAAGGCACCACCGTGATGTAGAGTTCACTGGAGTAGACTGAGCCGCTTAATGTTGCTTAATGTATCACACTATGCATTGAATACAATATAAACAAACTACACTCGAGAATGAAACAATAGCACCAATGGACTAAACAAAATCCCTATTATGGCAATGTTCGGTATAAGTATAACGCATAGTCCAGCATTTAAAAGTAGATTACATTTGTGGACAAATGTTTAGGAAGGTGGACAGATTTTATCCAAAACATATGGGACCAGATTAGTCTGGTCAAACATCTCTTAAATATGTTAACACCACAAAAACGCCAAATAAGCATCTCAGACGAACCAGGAGAACACTGACCATATATATTGTGAAACATATTGTCATTTCACAAACACACTACCATGAGACACCGTACGAGCAGAGCTATATTGGCCTGTCAATTGTGTGTCAGTACGACAAAGCATATTACATATTACATATTGACATGTTGCGTTATTCTTATGTGCATGTACTACACACTAAGTTTGAACAGTGTTACCAATGTTTCTTGCCAATGCATATCTCGACGTATATAGCCATAAACAAATTTGCAACCGTAAGGAAGAAAACCACCGTGTGTTGGATGATCATGTATCATTCTTCGCACTGCATGGCTTGTAGAAACACTGCGTCGTGTTCATGTGATATATGAATCATTAAATGCCCAGTAATTGATCCATGAAAAGCAAAAAATAGGTTCCATAAGCATGAAAAAGTCTAATCTCATGTGGAGTTATTGCTAATACTTCAACCTGGTAATTGTGCATTACAATGTCCCTATGGGAGCTTTCACCGTTTTGTTTCATGCTTTGTTTGTGTACGTGCTTGTTCTGATTTGGAAAAGGTATCATGCATTATTCATTGCTGTAATCCTGGGTGAACAGAATGGCTAATTAGTGAGAGGACAACACAGCTTCGGACGATCTGCAGATCTATGAAGCATAATGTCCGCGGCACTCTTTGCCTGTATAGCGTTCTGCGGTCAGCAGCAGTAAAACCTTATTAGCGGTATTTGCCGGATGTATACAGTTTATTACTAGGATGCTGATGGGAGATGTTTGAGAGTAGCAATCATTTAAAAACAGTCAGCTCAACGTCATTCAAGACTCGCAATCATTCTAGCCTAAGTTGAAATACGGTGTTAAATTGAATAATACTATTTTCAATGTCAGGTTTTAGTATTCAGTCTGGTGTTTGAAGAGGTACCTTCCGTTCATTATAATCAACTAAAAGGCCAGGTTGAGAGATCATCCCATTCTATGACAGACTTAAGTTGGATTATGTTTTAATGAAAGCACAGACAAACATATCGATCCAACCGAACGTCATAAGCACACATAAGCCAATCGTCGCTATCCCACCATGTCTATCAACAAGCCGCCACGGATCAATGAATGTGGAACACGAGCGATATCTACTATAAAGGGGTCCTTGTTATACGGTGTTAAATTGAATAATACTATTTTCAATGTCAGGTTTTAGTATTCAGTCTGGTGTTTGAAGAGGTACCTTCCGTTTATTATAATCAACTAAAAGGCGAGTCCAGGTTGAGAGATCACCCCATTCTATGACAGACTTAAGTTGGATTATGTTTTAATGAAAGCACAGACAAACATATCGATCCAACCGAACGTCATAAGCACACATAAGCCAATCGTCGCTACCCCACCATGTCTATCAACAAGCCGCCACGGATCAATGAATGTGGAACACGAGCGATATCTACTATAAAGGGGTCCTTGTTATACGGTGTGAAATTGAATAATACTATTTTCGATGTCAGGTTTTAGTTTTCAGTCTGGTGTTTGAAGAGGTACCTTCCGTTTATTATAATCAACTAAAAGGCGAGTCCAGGTTGAGAGATCACCCCATTCTATGACAGACTTAAGTTGGATTATGTTTTAATGAAAGCACAGACAAACATATCGATCCAACCGAACGTCATAAGCACACATAAGCCAATCGTCGCTACCCCACCATGTCTATCAACAAGCCGCCACGGATCAATGAATGTGGAACACGGGCGATATCTACTATAAAGGGGTCCTTGTTAGGTGTTTGGCTAGCGATACATAGGAAGTTGTTTAATTTCATTATCGACGTTTTCATGAAGCTGGTGGCCGCTCTGACATGCTTAAAACACAGAGATGATATCACAGTTGTGGTGGGCGGGGTTATAAAGATATGCTATGCAAATATATGAGAGTAACATAATGGAATCAAGTAGACATTAGCATTAACCGAATCATAATTTACTTTAGCATATCAATTTCTACTTTGATTTACTGGCTCTTTTGGTACCAGATGCCACAACCAAAGCTTACAACGTGTTCTCTTCTCCGTCCCCTTCTTGGTGCTTGAACCATTATTCTCCGGATATAATACATTTAAGCTACTATGTCCGAATCACACAAGACAATTGTTGGGCTTGCCACCAATTATAAGACATGAACTAAGGACTTTCCTTTTGGATATTCTTGCCATGTCAAATATGTACATTTTTGATTATAAATGCATGCACAGCTAAGCAATAGGCTCCCAGTAATTACATCACTGCCACATGGAAAATAATTTAAGGAGCGTCTGCAGTATTATATGCATCCGTAACCGATACTCTTTTTATGAGACTACTGGCGAGATATTTAACTTGTTTTTACATAACCAATCGTCCTAATTTCAGAGAGACAACTTTTAAGAATCTATCATAAAAATAATGCAATTATTATGGTTGAATGCAGAATATCTTCTAGTTTTCACATCAGATGTGGACGTGGCTTGCAACCATATGCACAATTTACAAAATGAACATGCATCAGCAGATAATGTATGTCGATTTATATCACAGATCGAATGTTTGTAATTAAATGCACTTGTAAGGCTACATAACGTCATACACACGATGACTACGACTTTGCAGATTGTCTAATTTTTGCTTGGCACTAAATAACTGCTAGAATTACCTTATTCCTACTGAATAACATGGCGATCACACGCATTGGTAAAGTGGATATCAGCAGAGTAAAAATGTGGTTAGCGCTCCAATTAAGGGATCTATGATGGTGTTGTTTTAGTACTTGGCGCTTGTTATATGACATCAAATGTGCTGCTGATGAATATGGTAAAGGATATCATTATGCCTTGACATCTCAATTCTGGAAATAAATAGGTCTTCCTATGAGGTCAAAATAGCATGGAAGCAGTCAGCAGTAATCTGGGTTGTGTCTGCCATACACCCTTTGTTGGGTTATACCTTACTGCTAATGAGGGTCGACTCACCATATGATCATTTCATATCTCTTTAGCTATTGTAGGGACATGGTACCCAGGTAACTGTGCTAATAATACCAGGATTATTGGAGTCGTTGTACAAGATATGTAAGGTCAAACGGGTTAAGGAACTAACGGAACCCTGAATTGAAAACGAGCACAATGTCGTGTACCTTGCTGGTATTTTTATACACTCAAGATTGTGAATTACATTAAACCCCGACTGTAGTAGATTACGTTAGCAATGGAAGATAAATTATAGTAAAGAGGAAGCTGTCTAAAGGGGTGAATCAATAATATTTAAATGGAGGTTTGAGAGTTAAATTATAAACATAATTTAACTGAAAATATCATCCTTTGTCCAACACAGAACACCTGTCATCAATCTTTATTACCACCATTACAATAATATAACACAAGCTAAGAAAAATTAAGGGGGGTGTAATGGCATTTGTTGCAAGTTAATAACATTATTTATTGGGATTATATATTTGTCCAAGACTGCCATATGAATCAGCATGGTTTAACACGGGAAATAGTCAATAATTATGCCCACATAGAGTGACAAGACCCAAAGCTGATTAATATTGGATGCTGTGCGAAACAATAAGCTGCGTTTGCTGGATGTTTTTGGTTTGCAATTCAAGCAGAATTCGTGCAATTTTTGCGTCTTGTTAAACCTTGTCCTTTCCAGCTAATGCAGACCAGTGCGTGGGAGTATCTATATAGAACTCCCTGGTGTGGATATGGGAACACTTACATGTTCAAAGAGTAGCCTTTGATTATCCGCTTATTAATATCCTCGAGCTCTTTACAATAAAGACACTGCGTCATCTGGGCTTAATTAACGACGAATTAAATCATTCGTTGCCCATAGCCGTTTATACTGAATGAATAACACAACCTGCATCAATCTTATATCAAACCAGAGGCCTACGTTACCCGGCTTATCCCTATCAACCATTGCTATTTCGCGTTTAACACATCTGATATCACTGTGAACTTTTAAATTTTACTAACCGAAAGAAGATTGCTCGCAGCTTTGACAAATGAGCGGGACATAGGAAATATGCTACTAACGTTATGCTGTTAAAGACACCGGCAAAAGCAAAATGGTCTAAAACATATTGGGTCAAAGAAGCCTTGTCGCAATAACCAGTTTTTTTGGGATGCATACGTGCTGATTGTTGGTCTCTCGTGATAGCGCTTGGTACATATTTTTATAAACATAAGTATCAAATTGATATTTTTAAATTTGCCAATACAAGCCCGTTTAATGAAGGGTGGCAAGAGCATGGCAATTCGTTTGTCCATTAGTGCCCCATCCAATATAAATAGATCAAGAGACATAAATGCAACCTGTATAAGGCATTGAACAACATAATTTGATAAAATGTTTACTAACAATACCTCTGTCGTTAATTAGCATGTACATAAAGCAGTTAAGCAATCTAACATTGATTATTGAGGCTGGTTATCATCTCCACAGAGATATAATTCATGAAAGAGGCTAGGTTTTCTTTGTTCAAGGTTTGACTCGTGAATTGATTCAAATGGACGTTTGTGTTTATTTGCCTATTCGTTTAACAGAGCAATACATCATAATTTCCAATACATTGAATAGTTGGAACACATTTCTAAGAACCCTACAGAGAGGATCTGTTGTAAGTAATGACAGTCCTAACAAATGTTATGTTTGTTCGTAAGTTTAATCAAACATACCAAGACGAGCTTTGCTGCTCCCTTTAGCATCCTTTTTCAAATGTCTCGGTCACGTTAAAGGTACGCTGGAGTCGTAGTTAGTGGTGCGCTGATAAACACGATACGCACTTGATGGTGTTTAATGGTGTAGCGAACTTCAGGCAGAGGTTTTGGAATACAAAATCAACTTAAGTACTTTCCTACAATTTATCTAGTAAGCGATATAGTGAGCGGTGTTCATGTAGAGTAAGAGTGGATCACCTGGAAGGCTAAAATATATCAGATGCATGGATAACTCCATTGTATTTGGCAGAAGCGAGGTAACAAAGGCAATTAGAGCGTTTAACTTTATGATACAATATTAACGTTGCCCTCAACGGCTATTTAGCATTATTCGCAGTATCCCAAAAACTTTGATTGCCTTTAGTGCTGGTGATTTGCATGGTATACTTAACTCATGAACCAGTATTTCTCAAGTTTAAAAATAAGGCTGGGCCTCAAGACTGACCCTTGAGAGACACCACTTAGTCAATAAAACTGGCGAAGCTGAGCAGAACCGTTAAGCCATGCAGAAAGATTGGATAATAAAACAAAGCGCTTTCAGCCTACATGCCTCTCCGAAACATTCGTATCTCTATGAACAAATCGTGTTTGGTTCTGCCTTAGAATAATAAGATATTGGGACAGTTGTCATTCACGAACTATTGATCCTCACTAAGTGCTCTCCGTTTTTCGTTGGTGCTTTCGTATTTGCGTGGGTGTTATGTGTTTGCTTCGGGTTGGGGCGGGGTCAAGGCGTAGGTCAGCTAAACATCGCTAACTCTATCCCAACAAGCACCCATAAAAAACCCGCAAACAATCTTCGGATCCAACCGTTTTGTAATTCTTTTTTGTTGCAAAGCATTGCAGTCCTAAAATCCGTTGTTAATCGTCCATATATTATTCCCCAGTGAGCCATTAATCCTTATCGAGCACCCACCACTGGAGGGGCAGTGGTGTACCGAAGCATATATTCTCATTAATTAGGGCCGTATACAGGCAGGAGAAGCCAGCTGGTCTGGGCTATATATGCACTGCAGAATAATGGATGGGTTGTCCATAGAATTGTTAGACTGCTTGATAAACACAACCGTCAGACTATTGTTCAAATTTACGACAATTCATTGCATCATCTATACATTGTCTTAAGTAATATGACGTCGTCAACATTTGCATAATCTTAGGGAGAGTCGATTATTCCTCAGGTAAGGGTACAAGTAATGAAGCACTTAAACAGGCATGCTATGCAGCAGTGCTGTTTTTATTCAAATCCATGCTGTTCGACGATGTGGCAAAGAAGGAATCGCACTTGACACTGAAACCTTGTGTGATTCCATGATGCTTGAAACAGTGTAAATATCGTAGAAAGTGTATTTGGTAAATCTTTGTCAGTTCTACCTGTTTTTTTAACAGCAGTGACAAATTCCCTACATCGAAATACAATCATCTTCGTCGCTATGATAAAGACTTCGGATTTAACTGAATCGTTAACTAAGATGATTTAAATCTCCGTTCACCGAGGTCTATTGACTTTTCTGTTTCATGATATCTCTGTTGTAAATCTAATGTGTTTCCTGTGTGGACAAATTGTAAACCGAATGAGATTTGAGATGTGGTAATGACCTCTGCTCCTAGTAGGCATTTCAAATAATGAAAGCTACGTTTAGGAGGAATATATATTTGCCTAGGACCAGCCCATAAACCAGTACACGAGCTATGAACACCTTCCGGCAGCAAGCCATCACCTCTATAACGTAGGCAACGTAGGGATACCAGTGTATCGCATATTGTCTACAGCCTGTCAAAACCCACCTCTGACAGATGTTGAGCAACGGAAAGCACTCCGTGTGCTTGGAATTTCTATAGTTTGCTATTCAAAATGAATGTGTCATTGCTGCTTGATTGGATTATGCGCCTCAGTGCGTATCATTTTGAGCTGCAGTGAAGTTATAATTTGGTTTAAATCATTAGGGAGCAAGTGTTTTCGACAATGCTGTGATGAGATGAGATGTTTTGTCTTGGTTACAAAACAATGCTGAAGTATTCTACAGTGATTTTTACACAGTGCTATGTGAACCTTTTCCTTTCCAGCTAATGCCTATCATTGCGTGGGAGGTGATGTATAAACGCAAAGCACTTTAGTTAGGTGATAAATACACGTATTTAACGGCGCTTCCCTTCAATAATGAATGGGATGTTCATAGGTCAGTTTTAATGCAACATTCAGCGATTCATTATATGCGACCTAGGGATGCGGAGAACAAACGCTAGATATAGAAATGTCGTGGCGTGTATACAATCACCGTACCCCACCCGTAACCCTGCCCTACCCGTCCTCCTTCCACACCCGTAACGCTACTTTTCCCGTCCTCCTTCCCCACGTGTCACCCCACCCTACCCGTCCTACTTTCCCCACGCGTCACCTCACCCTACCCGTCCTACTTCCCCACGCTTCACCCCACCCTACCCGTCCTCTTTCCCCACGAAAGCGTTAGACATATCCGTTCGACTTTGAGAAGTCTGGATCCCATCACATTCTCAATGTGAAATATGTGCAATTCTAAATGCATAGGGTATCAAACAAGAATAACTAGAACAATATTTAAATTCACAAACCGATATTCCTTTTTATAATACATAACAAACAGCGTGACTTAGTTGGTGTGGTTCTGTATAGATGATTGTTTGCTGTGCAATCATTCCATCAGGAACACTGACGGGCTGTACAAAGAAAAGAATGTGTCATGGGCAATCAATAAACCCATAGCTGTTTCTTCTATGCCTAAGCAAATGGCTTCCATATAATCCTCACATTCAACGACTTGCCATGATAGCCAGGTTGTTCTGAAAGTTTGATGATATGATATCCCACATTTGACACTCCTGCATTGATTGTCTAAGAGTAAACGCATATTCAAGAAAGCTGCGCCACTGTTTTACACCGTGTTACTTTATCATCGTGATAATATGCAGCCGTAGGTACAGACAGTAGTTCAATGACATGTGCATGGGCAGATGGAATGGGTGGGTGGGGTACAGACAGCAGCCTTAGGCAGCACCAAGACCTGCGCAGCATAATATTCTGAGAGAGGTTGTCTGGCTGCCTATACAACTTACAAGCAGCAAAACTAAGACAAAAAGCTCTCTGACGATATCCACAACTTCAATATCAACAAGCATTCACACACATACTATTAACATCAAGTAGACAGAAACGGTGACATTAGCATATCATTTTCTACTTTTATTTAATGGCTCTTTGGGTACCAGATGCTACACCCAAAGCTTCCAACATGTTCTCTTCTCCGTCACCTGCTTGGTGCTTGAACCACTATTCTCCGGATATGATACTATCATGCTAATATGTCGGAATTACACAAGATAATTGTTGGGCTTGCCACCGATTATAAGACATGAATTGGATATTCTTGCAATGTCAAATATATATTGTTTGATTGTAAATGCATGAACAGCCGAGCAATAGACTCCCCAATCATCACATTAATAGGACTAGCACAAAAGATAACCTTCTATTTATAAGGTGATCTGAATTTCGTAGTATGCAAAAATAAAAGAATAGATAATGAGTTGGTATTTGTTGCCTGGTCTGTAGTAGATATTATTGCGATAGAAGTCTTTTGACTCTGCTGATTTGGAAATATGATATTCAAGTATCCAATTACTGCGAGTCACGTGACCATATGCTCATGCGATATCGACATCGACAAATGCACCACTTGGCATCTGTAAGAGGAAGCACAGAAAAATCACATGGCGATCACACTCATTGTTAAAGTTGATGTCAGCAGAATAAAAATGTGGTTAGAACCTGTCGGCAGCTGTCATATGTCCTGTGCTATTCACGAACAAACATCGCCAGAATCGGTGTGTGGTGCTTTTTGGCATCGGTAGTGTGTAAAACAAAATTTGCGTTATCTGTAAGCTGTATTTTGAACCTTTATGACACCTATATACAGAATTTAAAATGCATACAGTTATAAGATGAACGGATTTTATAGACATATTGACAGGCTGCCCTGATGTAACAGCCGTGATACGGTGCGAGCAGCAAGCAGCAAGCAATTTATGCAAATATCAAGTAGGCAGATTGCGATTGTGATAACGATGGATATGGCTAAATTTAGCGCTCCAATTAAGTGAAATATTATAGCGCTGGTTTGGTACTCGGTGCTTGCCGTATAATATCAAATGTGATGCTGATATATATGGTAAAGGATATTATTATGCAGTGACTTCGCAATTCGGGAAATAAATTGATCTTCTTATCGGGTCAAAATAGCTTGGAAGCAGTCAGCCGCAATCTGGGTTTTGTCTGTCATACACCCTTTGGTGGGTTATACATTACTGCTAGAGTGGCTTCTAATGAATAAAGAAGCTTTATGACTCGAGTGCCTGTGGTATACAACTCCGTGTTTTTCTGTTGATTAAAGGTGATATGCGGCCCCGTACGACAACCAACCAATCAGACTTCTCCCGGTACTCGTTGGGACCCATGACCCTGACACATATCCCTCGCTCCTCCAGCATTTGTGACATCCTGGAGGGACAGGCACGAGCCAGGCCTACTGAAGAAAGGCTAATATACCAAAGGTATTAGTTAGAGATTGCTATAACTCACTGCCAATACTGCGTTGCTATAACTACCTACCAATACTGCGTTGCTATAACTGTCTACCAATACAGCATTGCTATAACTCCCTACCAATACTGCGTTGCTATAACTGTCTACCAATACTGCGTTGCTATAACTCCCCACCAATACTGCGTTGCTATAATTCCCTGCCATTAATTGTTGAAATGTTTCATAGTCAAGTTCTCTTTACATTTACATATATCCGGACATATATCCGGAGGGAATTGGGTCATGGATATATATTCGGTCTGGGTTGGGGTAAAACGCGGATTAGGTAATACAGAGCACGCAGTAATAGAGATAGTATCTTATTTTACCGACACAGCTTCTTTTCCATCCATGTCAGAATGTATTTGTCGGGGAAATCCGTATTTATCAACAAATTTCCATGCTTTCCGCAGCTACTCATTCTTAACCAGGGCTTTCATAAATTAAGTTAAATTGAATTTTAATGATCATTATTTGTCAGATTGGCGATCTTCGGCGTCATGGCAACGATCCGCGTCCTTGGGAGATTTCATTTTGCGACTTTGTCAGAGGTTGGAGAGTCTGAGTAGGTCACGTTTTTTTAAGTTAGTCGATGTGGAATTAACCTGATTTACAAAATCAATTGGACTGTTGTAGTCATTTGCACGATTCACAGCCATTTGGCGTGTGTGACAGAAACTGTTGCCATATTTAAAATACTTTAATTTTTTTTATATCATCCCGCTGAATCTATCAACCCTGCTTATTGGAACATCCCAATGAACTATTTGACATGCATTGTTTGGGAAACTCATCTCTTCTCTCCATCCCGTATCTTTTAACAAATACAACAATTTTGTCAGACTTGCACGTACAACATCCTCACACACTAAGTAACTATTCCAAAACAAATGTGGAAAAGAATACAATATAGTTTTCTCGGGACAGTTACCACGGTGTAGGATGATGGTCGCCTGGTGGGTAAGGACAGAAGAGCATTCTCGCGTTGGAGTAGGATGCGTAAGGGGTTTAGGAACATACAGCGCTACAGTTAACTGGGTCACGGGAGTATACAGAGGTGTCTGGGGGTATATGAATCGTTTGGAGGTTTTAGCGGACTTGTTGAGCGCATAGGCGCTCGTGTCACTCAGAGCGGAGTGCAGCTATTGAGTGGGGGGACAGCAAAATAAAGCTGCTGGTGGTTATGTGATATCAATGGCTATTAGTGAGTGGCTGTTTCCTAATATTATCATTTAGAGGGGTTATGAATAAGTGTACAAACATACGTCAATTCTATGAAATCAATAATACTATCACTTATGCTTCCCAATGTAATGGTAGGTTGGGGGTAAGAGTTGATTGTTCAGAAATATACGTTGTAATTGTCGCGTGTACACGGCGAAGAATAGTTCAAGTAACTCGGCGCGGAGTAACCCCAATATAACTGAATTCAGAGGGTGTAACGGTAGAGACAAGTTGATAGGCGGCCTGATGTTGTGCATATAGTACTAGAGTTGATCATATATCTACTATACATCTAAATGGGCCTGCAGTTGTTACAGTCGTGAGATAAAATAAATTTTCTTATCATAAACGTATTGCGTATGGCTTCAATTAATGTTTAGTCAAATCGACCCGAATTACTGATTGTACCATACTTCCATAATCACGGGTGGATGGATGTTACCATATAGTTAATTAAAAATAACTTACAGCTAAGAAAACAAATTTGTATGTACAAACACTTACATAATCACTATAAGTTCCAATCAAGAAACGTTACATGTTGCTATCTCAATTGTAAATATTGTGAATTTAGCATAGGTAAGCTATGAAAAATTACTTACAGGTAAGTAAAAACATTGGTATGTACATTATTGTTTTCGTTATGTTGTGCCTTTTGCCAAGATCCAGCTCAGATAAAACATGCATATCTTTATCAATCAGATCAAGGCATGCACCATGTCTGTCATGTTGATCTTATTGTCCGAATCAAGTTTATTATCCAATCAAAGCAGATCAAATACCAACCCCAGAAATCTATGAAGTGTTATAGCATAGAACACGTCATTGGATTGTATAGGATGACTTATTAATGATTAAATTAGATTAGCAACCATCAGGATATAGAAAAGCTGTTGCTTTGTCAGAAGATACCAGTATGGATTTACGAACAGTTTAAATACTAGATTGAATGTCTCTTCGTCGCCTGAGTTGATACAGATGTAATCGTAAATTCTTCTTCAAAATCTAAATTAAAACCCAAAAAACCCCTGTTAGTTCATTTTATGAGTTGCATAGCCACTAGGGGCGTAGCCAGCGATACGCACTTACGCACGTGCGTAACAACAATTTTAAAAGTGAAATAATAAATAAGACCAAAAATGGCATCAAAGTCAAAAGTTAAGGGGGGTTAGACTGGACTATCTGGAACCGTATATTTCTCCCCCGTCTGTGCGCGTAACATTCCTTCAAGCCTGGCTACGCCCCTGACCATTAATATAAATAGGTTAAACAAAAAGTGAAACGATTCCTTCAGGTAACTTGTCATCTTCAGGCATTGAATCAATTAGGGATGTATTCAAACAGATGCTTGTGTATTTTCCAATTCTTAAATAGGAGCTGATGATGGTGAAATCAGACACTGCTGGCTTTATAAGCATTGGTGCTGCTGGGACCGCAGTCGGACAACCCGGCTCGGCATATTATGCTGCGCAGGTCTAGAGGCTGCCTAAGGCCGTTGTCTTCCCCCAGTCACCCATTCCATCTGCCCACGCACATGTCATTGAATTGCCTACTGTACGGCTGCACATTATCATGATGATAAAGCCATATTGGCAAGGCTTTCATGAATACTGTTTTATAACTCTCCTTATGATTGTTAACTATGTTTTCATGATCCAGTTTAGATCGTTTGTGTTTTGTTCTCCGGATGCTTTGTAGTTGGCTACTGCTCCAGCTTATTATCGAACGATATCCACAACTCAAATATCACTAAGCATCAAGACATATTTAACTTTTTACTCTGTTACAGTTATGTACAACGTTTGGTGATGCGAGAGGTGATGCAACTTATTGTCATAATGCATATGATATAAATCATCCACAATCATCTTGCGTCTGTGTTTGATGCTTCTGTGCTACAAATGTAAAGGTTGCCATGTAACAACTGCTGACATTAGCCCCGTAAATGTCAGGGTGTCATTTGAAAGTATTGCTTTAACTATGGCGTCAGAATAGCTACTCAAACCTTCTTTTTTGTACATTACCTCAAATGTGCAGGTGTCCAATTATAGTGAATATTTACTCCTAAGTATTTTCTCATAGTATTCTCAGCTGATCCATACGTTTTTTTGTCTAAGCACTTTGCCTAATCTGTTTTGTATCTGTTGAGTTGCTGGAATGCTGCTCGCCCACCAGCAGCTACTCTATAATGCATGACCTATGTTGACGTTCTGAGGAGACAGGTGAATATCCTATAGAGCGGTTTACTCTGAGTGATCTGCGTCTCTCCTCCAATGCAGCATAATTATTTTTGCACGAACTAACCACTTTATATGCAGCTGCAGATGATGATGGCAGATTAATATGACTGATAGGATCTTTCCAGTCGAAATGGGTTTGTAATGTTAAATGGGAACCGCTTTTTTAAGCACGATCAACAAGTCGGGTGCATGATGTAAGGCCTTTAGCGCGCGATTACTCCACACCAAACATGCTGTTGATCAGAAACTAACGAACATAACCATTGTTGTCGTTAGCAAGGCCAAGGACAGTTTATCTTCCCTTCAGCTCGCAGCAATGACGTTCCATTTTGAAACTAGCACCGGTAACAGAAACACGGAAGCCAAAAGCAGGAATGGCTTCACAAGCATCATAGGTCCAATCTCACGTATAATAATCGCTTTCTGGTTACAATAAAGCATTAACAAGAAGAGCTTATGAAAGTTTTCACCTATTTGTTTCATGCTTTGTTTGTATCATTTTGCAATGAGCTATCTATGATATTGGGCTACGCGTCATGCCTTATTCATTTATGTAATGCTGCATCACGTATTACGCACGAATTCAAACGTGAATGGCGTGGGCAGAGAGAAAAGCCAATTAGTGGCAACACAGCAACCTCAAGCGACCTGCAGATCCACGCAGCATAATGTCAGCTTGACTCCCTACTGAAGACAGAGTGGCCACAGGTGGTTACCATTACCTGAGTTATCCTCTTGCACACTTTCTGAGGCATTATAATGTCCTATTCACACGTTATTTGCACTATTATTCAAAGTCACTGTGCATGTGGCTTCAGTTTCTGAATCCGGATATCAACAGCTGGGATGTAAACCCATTCCACATCAACTCCTGAATGGGAATTAAATTGTTGCTTGAATAGATAACGTTGGAGTTTAGCTTCTGGTTACTATTCAACAACAGTTACACTCACCTTGTTTAGGGATTTCACCTAAATGCAGGACGAATCAACACCTACATGTGCTGCACAAAACCGACAATATTTACAAAAACAATGTAGCCATCACTATATACATTACATCAAGCGATAAAACAGCTGCTTTACTGATGTGCTGCTGAAGATGGTATCGCTATCATTGAATGCGCCAAATCTATTTTACGCTCCCAGGAGCTGTGCTGCTGAGAGATATATAGAGAGTATCAGTGATATATCATTGAATGCGCCAAATCTATTTTACGCTTCCATATAGCTGATATATATAGAGATATATATATATAGATATATAGAGAGAGATATATATATATATATATATATTATATATATATATATATATCATATATATATATATTTATATATATATATATATATATATATATATATATATATATATATATATATATATATATATATAATATATATATATATATATGCCCAGTTATATAGGTATAATGACAACAGTAATCGTTATTCTGTATATATATATATATATATATATATATATATATATATATATATATATATATCTCTCTATATATATATATATGCATCCATATCTATATATATATATATATATCTATATATCAAAGCAGTAATCGTTATATTATCCCCCCTGTCCCTCTTGATTTACCTTCTTCTTGCCGATATATATAATCTGCTTCTTTGCATCGCTTCCCATGCTGTGGGCTTAACGTTCGTTAAGTCTATCGCTTGCTTAATACCAGCTTAAGATGAGATCGACTTTATATCAATTGAATAAGAAGCTTGCAACTATTTCATTCCATGCAAGAATAAAACCATCTGCAAAGTCGTAGTTAACGTGTGTATTACGTGGGACAATATGCAGCTCTCAGATTAAATTGCGCTAATTCTATTCAGGCCTACAAATACAGTCAATTGCAAACATTTGATTAGCTATATAAACCGACTTTCATCATCCGCAGCTGCATATTCATTTCGTTAAATTGTGCAAGGTTCAAGGCAAATCCACATGATACACAAACGAGAATATATTCTACACTTCAACCGTAACAATTGTACTGCATTGTTATGTGAAGTTGATATACGATGTCATCCTGACATTAAGACGAATGGTTATATTAAATCTCGCGGCAGTAGCCTCTCAAGTATTGGCAATGGATGCTCAATCGATCTGAGTAAGCATTCAATACAGTAGACGCTTGTTAAACTCTTTTCCATATGGCAGCGATGTTTTATCATAAGAGAGTCCATTGCTTTCATAGAAAAAAATGTATAAGAGTTCATTTCATTACCGCTATGATATCACATTGGAGTTCAAAGCATGCATAAATCGCCTTATTTTTCACTGCATTTTGATCTAATTATGACTGTAGTAAACGGATGGCCAAAGCGTCGACTCATCAATCTCATCTTATGCAAGTTGCATTATTGGTTTGTTAATGCCCATGGGAGTGCAAATCCAAGCAAGACAGTTAATTTATGCTTAATATAGGAAAGTAAACCGATAGAAAACTTACTAGCACAAATTAAATGAAATCCTTATATTTAAGGGAAAATGTCCGCTGTTATCCATTTCTGCCTGTCTCTAAGTGTCTATTCTTAATTGGATCCCATCACATGAACATTGCGTCATTTATGCAATTCTACATGCATAATATCACAAACGAAAATCTAGCGCAATATTTAAATTTTCCTCGATATTCCTTTAGATAATATGTAGCAAACGGCGTGACTTGGTGGGTCAGTGTAGCTTATTGTTCGTCGTGCAATCAATTCTTCAGAAGCACTGACGGGCGGTACAAAGAAAACGCCGACATAGCAGCTGGACTTAATTGCCAATCTGCGTCACGAATTTAACAGAAGATCCATAGGTGTTTCGTCTATACCTAAGCAAAACGCTTCCACTAAATCGACTGGCCAATGTAGCCAGGCTGTTCTGCTAGCATCAGAATAACAAAACAATCTCAATAGTTTCCAATCCCTCAATAACAAATCACATGTGATAATATGGAAAGCCTCTAATAACAAAAAAAGCCTTCATTCAATGCTGCATTAATTATCTGAGAGTAGAGACAGAATTCAAGAAAGCAGAGCCTTGTTTTTTTAGCACTGTAGCTTTATCATCGTGTTAATGTGCGTGGGCAGATGAAATGGGTGGTTTGGGGGAGAGCAGTGGACCTAGGCAGCATCTAGACCTGCGCAGCATAACATGCCGAGTCAGGATGTCTGGCTGCCTATATAAGCAGCGCTGTTAGTGATCAGGGAGCTCTCCGTACCAGCCCCGGCAGCAGCAATGCTTACAAAGCCAGCAGCGTCTGATTTCTCCAACCTCAGCTGCTGATCAAGAATTGAGAAATACATACCAGCACATTTGGAAAACATCAACGCCATTGATTAAATGCCTTAAAATGGAAAATTACCAGCGAAAGACATTCAACCTCTTATATTACCTATTAACATTAACAGTAATTATAGAGTCCTGTGTTTTGTTGGCAACCAACACTCTTCCATCCCCAAATGCAGTATCGAATAAGGATTGTTTGGTGAATGGATCTAACGGCGACCATAACAAATCTAATTTGAGCGACAACAAAAAGGAATACACAGTTACACCTGTGGAAACTCGTTCTTACCAAGACGTATCAACCACTAATCGCGCTGACTCAGCTCGTGATACAGAACAGACGGATATGAACGAGGATGGGCGAGGGCCGTATATGCCAGGCGCGGGTAAAATGTGGCTAGTACCCCCTTTCCTGGTAGGTGCTGTTAGTGTTATGTTCCTTTATATTACCATACATTGTCTCTATCTGCACTGTAATGTGAAGCCACGTAAAAGACGCACGGAGAAGCGAAATCAAGAGCCAAAGTCGGTTCTGACCGAGAACGTAACGGAGCTGTCTTCGTTAGATACATTGACACCTATCGTCAAATGTGATTGTGCTTATGTGCATACTGAGCTGGTTGAATCGCAGCCATTTCTTGTGTACCACCGACAACACGCAAGTCATTGTGCTAAAGACAAGCGAGCTGGGCCAGACATTTCCTTTGAATTGTCTGAGGAGCATTTGGGAGTGATTGTGGATGAAACGCCAGCTAGCTCGTCTCATAATCTCCAAGTACCGAGTGCGTTTAATTGTGTACCTCGCACTAGTGTATGTTCCATGGATCCTGCGTTAGAGGGTGGTTCACGAGCAGGGAATAGCCGTATATCAGTTCCCCAGCCACCCCGTGCCAGTTTATGTTTTATTCCGTCTACTCAGCCAGATGACAATGATCGCAAAGATGGACATATATGGATTCCATTGCAGGGATTCATTCAACCAAACAGTATTAGGAACGCCTCTTATTGCAAGGCATGCGGAAACGTTAGTTCCACCAGTCTCACATCCGGTAAACAAGACATCGCTGATCACGGACGGTTGCCAACAGCTTCATAAATAGTGTCGATAATAAGAATAAGCAACTATACATGTATCGCCAGCCAATCACCTAACCTACTTACCTCCGTGTTCCACCTTCATTGATCTCTGGCAGCTTTTTGCAGACACAATGGGGTAGCAATGTTGGAATTGTGTCCACATGAAGTTCTGATCGATATGTTTGTCATTGCCTTCATTAAAACACAATCCGGCCATAGCCTGTCACAGAATGATCTGCTGGGATAACCTTGACTTGCCATTTTGGTGTTTGCAATATGTGGAAGGTACATCGTCAAACACAAAAACAAAACTTCTTTTTCCAGAGAAACAAAATGTGTTTGTAGCGCATGCCTAAGATGAAAGCAATGTTATTCCGTTTATCACCTCTTCCTAAGGTAGGGAAATTGCAAATCCTAAAAGACGTTCATTTCCCCGTTTTCAGGTGCGATGTACATGCAAAAACTCACAAAACATTGTGTATCTTTTAAATTGTAGTTTCCGGTATCTTCTGACGAGGCAATTCCCAAGCCAATATTTGGAAGATATGGAAGGAACAGCTTTGCTATCTTATGGTGCTTGCTTATTTGATCTAATCGTTAATAAGTCATTGTATACTTTTCTTTCATGTACTATATGTTGTAAGTCCTCATTTAAACTGTTTGGGTTTGTTTTCTACTATTATTTGCACATTAATTTTATTATGATGTTATCACAGACATGATAATCAGAACTATCTGTGTGTTTTATTACTTGTTTTGATAGGATTGATAGCGATGTGAATGGGATTAATCGCAGCCGTGTCATAACGAAAGGCACAGCGTAATTTGACACGACGAGACCAGATTTTGGTGGAGTGAATCGGATATAAATGCTTCGATAAGTGGTGGTGGCAAATATCATCTGATGCCTCAATGTGAGAAAAACTCATTGCAGCTCAGTGGATTTATCGCTTTGTGAGAAACTTGTTATAGCTTATTCTATTTTAGAATTGATAAAGGCCAAGTTATTCAATTGACAACAGCAACACAGGACAAATGGCGATTCAAATGAATAGTATCGAGAAATTGATCAAACTATTAATGATTCAATTTGACAGCACATTAATTGAAGCCATGTGCAATGCATTTATGACCACAACAGCTGCAAAGCCCATTTTGATGTAGAATAGATACACCATCAATTCAAGTACAATATATAGAACATCATTATTACACTGTTTAGCCACTCGATGTTCCACACAATGAGAGTTGTAACTTGTCCTTACATATACCAGATACTCACTGTGCATAGAGTCACAGATGAATAACTTTGCCGTTGCGTTTCTTAAATTACAAAGATGACCATCACAACATGTCTGAATATATCTGAACAACCACACCATAGGTCATTTGAATTCAGCAAAACAAAAACTCTCGGTCATTATCGTCACGGTTGATTGACACAGACATGGCTAGTTTATAGCACAGCATTTGTTAAAGAGAATTACCTGTAGACCATTCTAATCCAGGGACAATAAGTGTAAGGAGACCAGATATTTCACAGCTTATCACAGTGAAATTATTTTAACTGAAAGGTGAAATTTTTTTAAAACCCAATAACAATGACTTCATGGCGGTGATGAAATTAGGTTGTACAATAGAACCAATGCAAAAGATTAGGTATGGTATCACATGATAACGCTTGACATGTATAGTCGTTTACGCATGAATGTAACGCCCATGGACATCCTATGTCATCTATCATTACGCCACAATGCGACATCTAATGTATCAGCCATGCACCCTCCAGCAAGTATCGTCATGATCAGATGATAATTCATTGTATTTGATGTGCACAGTAATTGATAGTTAAAATAAACCGTGTACTCCGCCTTACAGGGCCAATTAAAGTATTTTCCGGAACTCAATAGATATATAATGGACGCCCGCAATAACTACTACATTATCTGATAAAGATAATCTGGCACCTCAACCAACACAACTGAAACTCTTTCGTATTTAAAGACGACATTCTGATATTTACATTCTAAATATAAAATTTGTTATGCAGAAGCATGTTGAATCTCCCAGCAGCAGAATCCTTAAAAGACATTCGGCCAATATGTACCGTTCATTTGCATTTAAACATTTGCATGGTCACTGATGTGTGCCAAAAGGCGACTAATTTTAAGGTTAAAGTTTCCATAGTTTTTCTGTTTGTTTTCTCGTAACGACCGTGATATTTTCATGGCATACCTGTTAGAATATATAACCGTTCTATAATTAGAATTGATGAACGTTAAATGCGTTCCTTAAAATGCTCACTCGCTGATTACGTGAAATCGAGAAAGGTAATTGTGTTGTTTTTATAAGTGCAGCTGCACTTTGATATTCATTAAGCCATCAGCTAACAGCACAAAACTTCAACTTTCGCACTTGACCTTCTCAAGTGAATCTATTATCATGTTTACATTGATACCGAGGACGATGAATTGCGTAATTATTTACATAATGGGGGACGGTGACCAGACCAATATAAGCCCTAGACATTTATTACATCATTATAGTTCCGCTAATGCTCCGGATAACATTCTCGTGGAACAGGATGGTCAGCAGCTGTAACGTTTATGCAGCTGGAACGAGGTTTTGTCCCAAACTGCCATTTTCGTTGAAGCCAAAACCAGTTGATTTTCGCATCGTAAACCCTAAACTCCCCAGGGTAGTTTATCCTGTTGATCGTTGTATTCATAGCGCAGTTACCTAGGTAACACGTCCCACAATAGATCAAGGGATGAATACGGATTGTGTGGCAAGTTGACATAGCAGCAGTTATGCATAACCCACTTATATGAGAGTGCAGTGTCTGTGTCTATATTCCAAAATATGCTCCATTTTTTCAACAGCATAACCGTTATATGGGAAACACAGTACAGGTATACGCGTATTGTCACAAACAAAGTTTGCTTCCTTAAGACAAATCATGCACTTCAGCCCATCAAACTGTCTATAACGTAATGTGACAGTTGGCGGGTAGGTTCTAAGCACAGCGTTGCACTTTTCTGTGAACATCCACTTACGCCTTCTGATTTTGTCGTGTTGCTTTACCTTCTAAAAAGACACCATGTGGTGTATTTGTTGATGTCGATATACTATATGCACGACGCAGCGTGAATCGCGGTAATGGGATACCCTAACCCTAACCCTGGGATATCCTGCTTTTATTGTAATAATATTTAGTACATATCAGGCAACGATGTTATCCATATAAGCTGTCGGTGGGTTCACATTCCATAAGGCTTATTGTTGAAATGATATTATCAAACGTTCCTATCATTTGCCTTTGTATTGGCCTTTGTCTGGCGCTATATGGCGCATTGGCGATACAGATACAATATGCACACAATCCACAGTCAGGACTGTCATTTTCACAAAACGTTGCTCAATTATTCTGTGGATCGTACTTGCCTGTCACAATGTTGCTTTCAGTAAGGGTACCACAAGCAATTTATTTTGAGGCATTAAGATTCCTGTTTGGTTGAGTTATTCCGCGCAAAGGTATCCACAAGGAACCATCTTTTGAGCCATCTGCATTTCTTAGACTAGAACACGGCATACACAGATAAAGAAAATACTAGCTCTTGGCTGCCGGAACATCATTACAATTACAAGAGCCATATGTTTCAGTTATTGATTCGGATATTATGCCGGCAAAGCAGCGCGTTGAATACAGTATTGATACATGGAATTTGTCTATGCAGATTTGATCGGATGCATATGGATGGGTTTTATTGCTGCTGTCTGATGCCGAATTTACAACATAACACGACATGACAGGAGGGAATGGCATTGCATAGCAGCAGATTATGGTGGAGATAATTAATGAATAGGATATAAATGTTTATGACGCATCACCACGATGGAAAATATCACCAGTTGCTTTTTATACGGGGTAAACTGGTTGCAACCATAGTTGCAAGCTAACAAACCAGCTTAGACGATGTCCACCATGGACGAAGTAACTCAACGCATTTTCTTATTTAAAAACTGTCCTCAAATACAACATTCCAATCCAGTGGGTATGGCAGCTCACAATGATATTAGCTTTACAGTCCAGCTAGATATTCCTCATGTCCAGTAGGTGCATATACAAACATAGATATGTGGCAGTAAATGTTTACAGAGAGCTATGAGTAATTTGTGATGACTTACCAATGCGAAGATCACTAGTTTTTCAATTGACCATAGCTTCGTATAGGTACGAATAGTGATTCAAATAATCATTCCGCCTCTCAGTGAAGCACAGGTCTGGTTTTAGAGGGAGGCAATTACAACAGAGTTTATTTAGTCAGAACAATCACTTATTATATGGTTTTTGGCGTTTGGTTGTACAATCAAACGATAGCAAGATTTAAGGGACGTATCACACGATATCAATTCATCAATGCAATTATTACAAAGACACGAATTGTTTTTATATGTTATGTTCATTAGCAGCTTGCTGAGCAGGAAAAACATAAGTATATGTATTAGACGGCAGGTCTGACTGCTTTGGTCGGTAGACCTATAAGTATGACTGTACTGCGTGTGGTGCGCAAATAAAAAAATGCCGTTTGCTTGCATTCAATGCTTGCGACAGTCCAGTACATTTAACGCTAAATGATGAACTAATTGTACAAGAGAAACAAGCTGTTCACTTGGGAAGTAATATTGGTTATTGTGCGAATTTGATAAATACTCAGCGTGCATGTAGGGATTTGATGGCGAAAACGAATATGATTATGTCTCGCTTTGGATACTGCAACTCTGTTTTTTTGGGTCGGCGATGTGGAGTTTAAGACCCAACCAGCTGGCCAAATTGTGCAGTGTTTGGAGGAGGTGTATTCGAACTATATGGAAATTAGAGTTCAGAACATGTTCAAAGTATTTACAGTTCATTTCGGGAAAATTGCCCCTTAGAAATCAATTGATGTTGCGCTTTGTCAATTTCTTTCATAAGTGCCAGAACAGCCCCAATGTTTTAGTATCCTATGTAAGTAGATGTTGTTTCCATAGCAGAACAATTGTAAGCGATAATGTTCGAACAATAATGCATACCCTGAACATCAATAATTGTTATCTATTACAGCATAGTGAATGCATTAAGGACTTCAGCTATAAGATTAAGCCACCAGGTTATTCTGAATATGGTCATATTGCCATGCTCATAAAGGAGCTTATTTCTATTAGAGATGGGGATTCATTATCAGTGCTTACCCGACAAGAAGCTGAAGCTCTGTTAAAGGACTTGTGCTTATCTTAACTGATTTATGTGCTTATTCGTTCTCGTGTGTTTTGTTGCTGTTGTATCAAATAATAATTGTTCCTGTACACTTGCTGTGCGAAAATAAAGATTATTATTATTATAACATGTGTATTTAAATTACACAATTTTTGTACCATTGATAGGCAGCATACAGACAACATTAGATGATGTTCTTACCAACAAACACGTTATGTTTGAAGTATTAATGCATTGAACTACATGATCACACGGTGATAAATATACAAGTTATATTATAATCTCCAGGATATTTGCAATATAAATATAAACTTAAGACTAATGAATTAAGAAACATAACTGATGATCATGAATAAATAGGTCAAACAGATGGTAAACAGATATATCCTCAATGAAACAATTACAGTGGAAATTATTAAATTGATAAATATGTTTATAAAAGAACATGACTTAGGTTATAAGAAATACAAGGTCGGTCGTGCATCCTCCAAAACAGTGCAAACGCATTTATTTACATCAATTAGAAACACAAGAATGAATATTGTATCATCAAAAAGTACCTTGATATATAAACGACTTTGCTAAATTCTCCTCCCTCAGTAGAGTCTTCCTCTTTACTCAGTAAGTCAAACGACTCACACTTAGCTGCAAACGCCCCGGTGTGAGCGGGACTAGCCATCCTCTGGCAGTGGCATGCACTCAATAGATTGGCGCCCTGTCGGGCAATGATACCGCAAGCAGTGTCAGCCGAGACGTGAGAATCTGAAGTCTTCAGAGTTGTTGTGAAAGCAAGGTTATTATTTTGATCAACACGTGTTTTAGATGCTAGTTCGGCTCTGCTAATATTGCAGATTAGCATGAGCGTTATTGATAGACACACGAGATAAGTGCACCTGTAGCCACTAATAAAATCGTGTGCAAAACTGGAATTTATTTCAGAGGCAAAACTTCATAGCACTACCACTGTCCACAACGATAAACACTGGGGCACATGATCCAATCAAGTTGCAACAATACTCAACGGGGTATCAAATAGGTGATTGAGGATATGGTTGAGCATTACCAAGGCGGTTATATCAACAGTTACTGTTCCATTTGAAAAGGTTAATGGCAGAATATTAAGAGCTTGGGCTCAGCTCAGTGGTTCAAGGAATATATCATGCGGCTGGGAGCGAGGTTGGGTTATTGCGGCTGCACACCAGCACAAATACGGTTTTAAAACTATGTTTGTAGGAAGTTATAACAACGAATATTATTTGTTAGGAATCGTACTTCATGAAGCGCTATATGCGTTTTTGGCTAAATCATTGACAAATGCACCGTGCTAAATTCCTTCCCTAAAAGCACATGGTAGACATGTTTGTTATGAACACAGTGGCGTTGCAGGGTTTCCTGATTCTTGAGTACTTTTTAAATTTCTCATAGCACACATGATGACAGGCTCTACCGTAATTCACACTGAGCCTCCCAGATATATATTTATAACGCAAAAAGTCGCCTTACCAGTCACTTGCTCTCAATCTACAAAATCTATTAATGTAACTCTCTTGGACCACTGTTAATGCTCAAGGCGATCGATATCTAGCTATGTGCACTAATGCATGTGTCTACAACGTCACTTTGATGGAAATTTCCTCAGCTGGGAGTTTTTTTAATTACTCCACATTGAATGTGCGTCATCAGTGATGGCGGTTTGTTAATAGCACAGGTAATATGACAGTCCGCTGGCAAGTTATATCCACAACATTCACTTTTGCCCACCTTTTTCGATGAGATTCTACGGCCTATATTCGATTTATGAAGCCATATGTTTGTGTATTACCAGTCTTCAACTGACGTTAATGTCAGGATATCATCTATCATATAAAAATCTCTCATAAAAAGCAATGAAATTATTATGGTTGAGGTGCCAGAATATCTACTTGTTTATGTGTGAGGCGACCATTTGTGGCTATACATTTCGAATTATGCACATTTATAAACGATGAAGATGCAGTGGCAGGTGATGAAAGTCGATGTATATAACTGAACGAATGTTTGTAATCAAATGCATGTGTAGACATAAATGGGAATCAGGGCTCATCGATTAGTGAGCTTCATTTTGTCGGAATTTATACACGTGACTCCTCCGATTTTAAAGATAGTTTTGTTTTGTGTGGCATGGAATCTTGCAAATATTAGCTTAAATGTATCGACTTAGCGTAAAGCTGTTTTCATCTTTAAACTGATATCGCAATTGAACAAATTCTCATTTGTACGAGCGTACAGCCCATAGAATGGGAGGTGATGCATAGAGTAAGATTATGTGTCTCAGTAAGAGAGAAGCTAACCAGGGGTAGGCATCCGGTCTCGGGATAACAGCACTTTCTGCGCAGCTCTTCTGTTGAATGATGAATGAAGCGTTCATGTCACAAACATTTATAGATGACTACGATAATTTGGTATACTTACCAGCCCTGTTGCCGATAGAGCAAGATGCCGAAAGAGCGAGCCTTTGTCATCTTGCTCACATGAGAGAACCCAAGCATGTCAGGATAAGTGAGCAAATGTACTGCGTCACTAACCATCTACATATTTCTTACCACACAAACCAACATCCACTGCCACATTCGAGCACAATCGTTAAAACGATTTTATCATTATAACGATTGCAACACAAACTGCTGAACCTTTTACGCAACCGGAGAGGTGGCGCAGCAATATGGACTCCACTATAGGAGACGGCAACGCCGCAAGGCAGAATGGAAGTGCAGGACCCTACATACAAGGATCAGGCAAAATGTGGTTAGTACCTCCATTCCTGGTAGGTGCCGCCAGCGTCATCATCCTTTACATATTTATGCATTGTCTTTATCTTCGTTGCCGTATTAAACCATAAGCGCGACAACGTAAGACGGAAAGGCCACCTAACATAGTGTCGGCATTGGAAACGTTTGTACCAATGGTTAGCTACGACGGTGCAAATGGAATAACGGAATTGGAAGAATCACAGCCTTTTCTGGTGTACCACGTCCAGCATGCCAATCACAGCTGTAACGACGCACCATTTACACCTGACAAGAAGCTGGAGACGTCCCAGGAGCATTTAGGGGTAACAGCTGAGCGTGCACATTCTCCCAACATCCCTTGTACATCAAGTCGCAAACACCGTACAAGTGCGTGTTCTTTAGATACGGTGTTGGAAAGAGAACCAAAAAATTACACCCTTTGGTGTTCCAGCAACCGGGAGCTAGTATTTGTTTTATGCCGTGTTCTAGCGTACGAAATACGGTTGGCACAAAAGATGGTTCGTTGTGGATGCCTTTGCGGGGAATACCTCAACTAAACAGGAATCGGAATGCCTCTTACTGTATTGCTTGTGGCAACACAAGTGAAAGCAATCTTTTGACAAGCAAGCACGATACACAAAATACATGAGCAACGTGTTGTAAAAATGACTGTCCTGACTGTGGATCGTGTGTATATAATATCTGAATTAATGAATGCGCCATACGTCGCCAGGCTGCGAACACAAAAGCCCAATAATCGGAGCGTTTTACAAAAGCATTTCAACAATAAGCCGAATGGAATGTGAACCCACCAACTGCTGATATGGGCTCTGCGTTTGGGGGGTAGATGTTGATTCAGTTTCAGCTTCGCTAGGTCGGTTCTGAATATTATTTCCTTTTGTCTGGGTTGAACCATATCCGATTATCATACTATCGTGAGTCACTCTGCGTCGTGCTTATGTAATATCGTCATCAACAGATGCACCACGTGGCCTCTTTTGAGAAAGAAAGCAAAGCAAATGGACACAAACACAAGCAGGATGAAAATGAATGTTTACAGGCAAGTTGACTTGGTGTTGGGCTATCGTTACATAGGTAGTTGCTTGGTTTCATTATCGACGACGCCATTCATGAAGCTGGTGGCCGCTCTGACGACAGCCAGCCGTGTGTGATCAGGGATGTCTTGTTTACTGGCTATAGACTAGTGGCACTTAAGTTACCACACGCCTTGTAATAAGACGCGTTCCTGTATTTGTTGGGCTGAATGAATCCCTGCAATGGAATCCAAATATCGCCATCTTTGTGATCATAACTGCTTTGCTGAGTTGACGGAATAAAACATAAACTGGCCCGGGGTTGTTGGGGAATATACATACGGCTATTTCTTGCTTGTGAACCACCCTCTAACATTGGGTCCATGGAACATACACTAGTGCGAGGTGCACCATTAAACGCACTTGGTACTTGGAGATTATGAAATGAGCTAGCAGGCGTTTCATCCACAATCACTCCCAAATGCTCCTCTGACAAAATGTCTGGACCAGTTCAATAGTCTTTTCCCAGCTCGCTTGTCTTTTAGCACAATGACCGGCTTGTTGTTGGTGATACACAAGAAATGGCTGCTTTTCAACAAGCTCAGCATGCCCATAAGCACCATCGCATTTGAGGATAGGTGTGAATATACCTAACGAAGACAGCTCCGTTACGTTCTCGGTCAGTACCGACTTTGGCTCTTGATTTCGCTTCTCCGTGCGTCTTTTTCGTGGCTTCACATAACAGTGCATATTGAGACAATGTATGGTAATATAAAGGAACATGATACTAGCAACACCTACCAGGAAAGGGGGCACTAGCCACATTTTACTCGTGCCTGGTACATACGGCCCCAGCTCATCCTCGCTCATATCCGTCAGCGCGATCAGCGGTTTTTCCATATCTGAAACTGTGTATTCCTTATAGTCGCTTCGTTATGGTCTCCGTTAGATCCATTCACCGAACAATCCTTATTTGATACTGCATTTTGGGATGGATAAGTGTTGTTAGCCAACAAAACACAGGAGTCCGTAGTGTTGATGTAAATAGATAATATAAACATTGAATGCCTTTTGCTGGTAATTTGCCATTTAAAGGCATTGAATTAATGACGTTGATGTATTTCCAAATTCCTATTCAGCAGCTGATGTTGGCTTAATCAGACACTGCTGGCTTTATAAGCATTGCTGCTGCCGGGGCTGGTGTGGAGAGCTCCCTGATCACTAACAGCGCTGTTTGTGTAGGTAGCCAGACAATCTGGCACGGCATATCACGCTCGTTTGTCGATAATGATTGAACAGCCATGGCAAGGGTTTGTATGCTGATGAAGTATAGAAGGTCCCCCTATTGATTTTCCGATTACTCATGACGCATGTCAACAATAACATCAAACTGCCATATCAACGTTTTGTTGTACAGCTCGGCAGTGTTTCTGACGGAATGATTGCACTATGAACAATAAGCTACTCAGAACCACTTCAATAAACACCCATTATGACGTAAAGTCACGCTGTTTGTTATAGTAAAATATCGAGATAAATGCAAAGATTGCGCTAGTCTTTGTGTTGTGATACCCCAACCCTGTGCATTTAGAATCGCATGTTTCACATTGTGTATGTGATAGGATGAAAACAAGTATAGATACTTTGAAACTTTTCAATAATGAACTAATCACAGAAACATACCAGTACCAAGCTCAATTAAAATCAGTGCGCATTAAAGTCATATCCCTTTCCAATAAACATCCTACCAATGAATCAGGCTAACTTAATGTAATCGCTTTGTATGCTACTTAAATGATCACAATTTTCTTCTGCCAAATCGTCTATCACGCGATCTACATTTGCGATTTAGAGACCCTCAATTTAACCGTGAAAGACGGGCGGCCGTATTACATTACTAAATGGAAGTTTATTAACTGGATCCATTATCATCATGCATACGGTCCATCAGCTTAGATCATTTGTTTATAGTAATCCGTGCCATGCAGTCGATAAACTAATTGAAAGACACTATGAAACACGATTCTATACTGTTCATGGTTCCGCTGTTGCAAAACTATGACAAAGAGCTCTCTGACGATATCCACAAATCCAATATTCACACATATACTATTAACATTATTGCTGCAATATATATGTATAACGGGTGTTGTGATGTTGTAGGAGAGTGCGACGTTCTGGACAGGCAAAACATAAATTGATTGACTGGCTTAGATTTCCTCTTTAACGATCGCTAATGCCGTTCCGGTTCAGATATTCAACCCCGGGGAATCGAATACAAATAAAGCAATTTGCATTCGATGTGAAGATTAATGAATGGACCCTAAATCTTAATGTCACATGTTTACATCTTCTTGTCAGGTTCCCATTTGCTGTAGACATTATCCAAAAGTCATCACAGTGGTGGTTGGCGCGGTAATGCAGATGACGCTCTGTAAATATATGATATTAGCATAATGGAATCAGGTAGTCAGAAAGGGGGATTCGTTAGCATTAACCGAATCGTAATTCACTTTAGCATATCATTTTCTACTTTATCTACTGGCTCTTTGGGTACCAGATGCTACACCCAAATCTTCCAACGTGCTCTCTTCTCCGTCCCCGCTTTCGTGCTTGAACCATTATCCTCCTGATATAATACATTTATGCTACTATGTCGGAATTACACAAGTTAATAGTAGGGCTTGCAACTAATTATAAGACATGAAATACAGACTGTCCATTTGGATATTCTTGCAATGTCAAATTTATAATTGTTGATTGTAAATGCATGCACAGCTAAGCAATAGACTCCCCAACCATTACATCACTGCCACATGGAAAATAATTAAAGGAGCGTCCACATTGTTATATGCATCCGTAACCGATACTCTATTTATGAGGCTACTGCCGAGATATTTAACATGTTTTTACATAACCAGTCGTCCTAATGTCAGGGTGACATTTATCAAGAAGTTTTTTTTCTAACAATTGCAATTGTTATTGTTGAATGGCGAATATCTTTTCCTTTTTTTCATCAGAGTCGGGGTTTGCAAACTTATGCACAATTTACAAAATGAATATGCAGCTGCAGACGATGAAAGTCGATTTATATCACTAATCGGATGTTTGCAATTAAACGCATTTGTTAGCCTATATAACGTCATACACACGTCATGCTTGGTACTAAATAACTGCTAGAATTGCCTTATTCCTACGGAGTCGATATAAAGTCGATCACATACTCACATTGTTGGTAAGCAAACCCTCACCTAAACGGGCGTTCAGCCCACACATGGGAACTGCTGCAAAGAGGATTATATATCTCAGTAAGAGAAAGGTAAATCAGGGGAGGAAGCTGGTGTTTGGATAACAGCAATTACTACACGACGCTGCTGTTGAATAATGAATGAAACGTTCAAGTCATTATAGATCACAACAACATCGTGGTCCAATTATTAAAGCCTTAACTGTTGTCCATAAAGCGAGCATTTGTCTGATCTGTACTAGATATTATTGCGATAGGTGTCTTTTGAGTGTGCTGTTTTGGAAATGTGATATTCGAGTATCCCATTACCGCGAGTCACGTTACGTTATGCTCATGCGATATCGACATCGACAAATGCACCACTTAGCATCTGTAAGAGAAAGCAAAGCAAAATACATTGCTAAAGTGGATGTCATCAGAGTCAAAGTGTGGTTCGAACCTGTCGGCAGCTGTCATATTTCCTTTCGCTATAAACAACCAAACATAGCCAGACGATCGGTGTGTGATGTTTTTTCGCATCGGTAATGGTTAATTGCAATTTCTTTGTGTTATCTGTAAGCAGTATTTTGAACCTTTACGACGCCTATTGACAGAATAGAAATGCATACAGTTATAAGATGAACGGATGTTATAGACATATTGACAGGCTGCCCTGATGAACAGCCGTGATACGGTGCGAGCAGCAAGCAGCAAGCAATTTATGCAAATATCAAGTAGGCAGATTGCGATTGTGATAACGATGGATCCCCGGCAGTGCTACATTAAGCGCTCCAATTAAGAGATATATCATGATGCTGGTTTGGTACTCGGCGCTTGCTATATAACATCAAATGTGATGCTGATAAATATGGAAAAGGATATTATTATGCAATTCCGGAAATAAATTGGTCTTCTTATGGGGTCAAAATAGCATGGAAGCAGTCAGCGGTAATCTGGGTTGTGTCTGTCATACACCCTAAGGTGGGTTATACATTACCGCTAGAGTGTCGACTCACCATATTGTCAGTTCATATCTCTTTATCTATTGTGGGACATGTTACCCCGGTAACTGTGCTAATAATACCAGGATTATTGGGGTCGCTGTTTAAGATATGTAAGGTCAAACGGGTTAAGGAACTGACGGAAATATTTGAAGACGAGCACAATGTTGTGTTCCTTGCTGGTATTTTTATGCACTCAAGATTGTAGATTACATTAAACCCCGACTGTAGTAGATTACGTTAGCAATGGAAGATAAATTATAGTACAGAGGAAGCTGTCTAAAGAGGCGAATCAATCATATTTAATCGGAGGTTTGTGAATTACTTTATTGATATAATTTAACAGAAAATATCATCCATTGTTCGACACAGAACATTTGTCATCAATCTATATCACCATCGTTGCATTCATATAACACGAACTAAGGAATATTTAGCAGGATCTGGCCGTAGGTGCATTTTTAATAGGTAAATAACTTCATAAATATCCATTCACGTTCGAGGCCAAAATAAGAATAAAACGTCATCTGATTTATGAAAAACCTTTGGATATATATGTTTCTACCTCTAGCTTCCGCCTCAAAATATCTCGCACCTTAAATGATCTGGCATGAGTCATCCGTGGTCGAGTATCCATATATTGTACCCTAGCAAACGATTATTCACTGATCAAAAGCACAACACTGCATAGAAATAAGTGTTCCGATGGTGATATTCTACGTCCATCTGTAATTGATGGAGAGGGCAGCTGGTCTAGGGCCAAAGCCACTTTGTGCTAGGTTTGGACTGTTGAATAATCAATAGGATGTTCAAGGTCGATGTATTCTTAAGCTGTTTATTTGCAACAACATTTGTAATTATGACAACGGTCTTACATAAACGAATCAGCCCACTGCTTTGGCGTATTCGTCTTGCTTAAGGGAAAGTAAATTATTGCAAATAATAGGTCACCATTAAAAGAGTATTATCACCGCTTATACTGCAGTGATGATTTATTAAGGCACATATGAGGTTGTTGGGTAACGCCCCGCATCATGAAGCATACAAAGCAACCACCAATGCTTAGTTATATTTCCTGCTTACCAAGGTTGAAAACAATGCAGAGAAAATGAACGATTGTTCCAACTAGGCACTCATGTTACATTTCTTAAATGTACTTTGCATGGCTTATGCGGTTTCTTTTGTGCATGTATTTTCAAAGTTTGCAATACTAAGAACTTTATTGTTCATGTTTTGTCCATCGCACAACACAGTCTATCATAACGACGCGGGCAGCACCTGGTAAAGGAAGTGCTCACCACATTTCTGATGTGATCTGATTATAATTGCGACCACTGCACTATAGCATCTTGCGCGTGAGGGTTTACGGTTCCACTTGCGTAAAGCGTCTTGTATTTTGCTGTGATGAAAATGTCACTTTTAACTAAAACGTCGTTTGTTGCACCTTCTATGACACGGTGGTTGTACAGATGACCATCCCGTAATAAATGTATGGTTACTAGAACATTATAATCACTGTTACAATGGAATCGATTTCAAGGGCCAATATCACTCGGTCACTGACTTCCTTGTGTAAGCAAATAAATACTTCCTTGTTTACGATATTAATGGCAATTATGATAATGCATTCACTTGAGCAGATCAAGTGCGATCATTTAAGTACTGTGCTGTCACCTGCTGTAATAATATGTATCTCAGTGCAGCTCCTGGAACTACTCAAATACTTCTATTTATTTATGATGGTATTTGGAAACAAAATTAATCGCGATTCAGCATTAAAAGAGAACACTTGTGCCATGCATACATTTAGCGTTAATTAGTTATAATTAAATAAAAAATAATACATTAGACCCGATATTCGCAAATAGAGTTATTTTTGTAAAGATACATTGAGTATATATACCATGTCAAAAATCGAATTGCCCATACTTTTACACAGCCCTTAGCGTAAAGTATATAACATTAGGTTGCTAATCGACCAAGTCTTCAAAGAATCATTATTGCTGCTAAGATTTATGCTTATAATCTAATGGAATTGGCAACAAAGCAAACGTTACTAATGTTGTATCAATAACATTAAATAACAATACAATACGATCTGTGTTAAATGCTGTTTTATAATGTATAAGACTGCGAACACCATTACAGCGCTGGCATAAGATTTCCTGTAATGGCATTTGTTGCAAGTTAATAGCATTATTTATTGGGGTTATACATTCCTTCGAGACCGGCATATGAATCAGAACGCTTTAACACGGGAAATAGTCAATAGTTCTGCCCACATAGAGCGACAAGACCCAACGCGGATTAATATTGGACGCTGTGCGAAAGAATAAGCTGCGTTTGCTGGATGTTTTGCAATTCAAGCATAATTCGTGCAATTTTTGCGTCTTGTTAAACCTTGTCCTTTCCTGCTAATGCAGACAAGTGCGTGGGATTTTATATATAGAACTCCCTGGTGTAGATATGGGGTGACTATTCCCTTATATTATTGATAAAACATTCAAAGAGTAGGCTGCGATTATCCGCTTATTAATATCCTCGAGCTCTTTACAACAAGGAGACTGCGTCATCTGGGCTTAATTAACGACGAGTTAAATCATTCGTTGCCCATAACCTATTATACTGAATGAATAGCACAACCTGCATCAATCTTACGTAACCCGGCTCATCCCTATCAACCATTACTATGTCGCGTTTAACACATCTTATATCTCTGTGAACTTTATTCTTGAAAAGGCATTGTATTTATGCTCAACGAAAAGGAGATTGCTTGCAGCTTTGACAAATGAGCGGGACATAGAAAATATGCTACTTACGTTATTCTGTTGTAGCCACTGTCAAAGTAAAGTGGTCTGAAACATTTTGGGCCAAAGAAGCCTTGTCGCAATAACCAGGTTGTTTGGGGTTGCATACGTGAATATTTTGTTTGTCGCTCGTGATAGCTCTTGGTACATATTTTTATAAACATAAGTATCTAATTAGTTTTCTTTGTTCCAGGTTTCACCCGTGAATTGATTCAAATAGACGTTTGTGTTTATTTGCCTATTCGTTTAACAGAGCAATACATCATCACTAATAATATCCTATACATTGAATAGTTGGATCACATTTCTAAGAACCTTAAAGAGAGGCTCTGTTTAATGAAACATACCAAGACGATCTTTGCTGCTCCCTTTAGAATCCTTACCCAAATGTCTCGGTCACGTTAAAGGTACGCTGGAGTCGTAGTTAGTGATGTGCTTATAAACACGATACGCACTTGACGAACTCCAGGCAGAGGTTTTGGGACACAAAATCGACTTAACTACTTTCCTACAATTTATCTAGTAAGCGATATAGTAAACGGTGTTGATGTGGAGTAAGAGTGGATCACCTGGAAGGCTAAAATATATCAGATGCATGGATTACTTCATTGCATTTGGCAGAGGCGAGGTAACATAGACAATTAGAGGATTAACTTTATAATACAATATAAAGGTTGCCCTCAACGGCTATTTAGCATTATTCTCAGTATCCCAAGAACATTGATTGCCTTTAGTGCTGCTGATTTGCATTGTTTACCTGACTCCAGAACAAGTATTTCTCCCAGTTTAATGCGTTAGTTAAGGTAGGATGAAAGTAATTGGGAGTTGCTGTGCTTACGCAGGGGTGAAAATAATCACGACTATCTGATCAGTTTCTCATTACGTCAGCAGCATTATCTATATTATTCACGTAATTTAAAAAGAAGACGCGCCTCAAGACCGACCCTATTGAGACACCACTTAATCGATAAAACAGGCGAGGTTGAGCAGAACGGTAAAGCCATGCAGAAAGATTGAACAATAAAACATAACGCTGTCAGTCTACACGCCTCTCCGAAACATTCGTATCTCTATGAACAAATCGTGTTTGGTTCTGCCTTATTCTAAAATAAATATTGGGACGAACTAAGGATCCTTACTAAGTTGTCCCCGTTTGCGCTTTCGTCTAAAATGATCATTCATGAGCAATCCTTTGTACATCGTCAATATATTATTACCTATTTAGCCATTAATCCTTATCGAGTACACACCACTGGAGGGGCAGTGGTGTACCGAAGCAGATATTCTCATTAAATCAGCGCCATAAACAGGCCGGAGAAGGCAGCTGGTTTAGGCTATATATGCATTGCAGAATAATGGATGGGTTGTCCATAGAATAGGTATTGTTAGACTGCTTTATATTCACCAACGTCAGACTATTTTTCACATTTACGACAATTCATTGCATCATCTATACATTGTCTTAAGTAATATGACATCGTCATCACTTTGTCGCATTTGCATAATCTGAGGGAGAGTCGATTATTGCTCCGGTCAGGGTACAAGTAATGAAGCACTTAAACAGGCCTGTGATGCAGCAGTGCTGTTTTTGTATTCAAATCCATGTTGTTTGACGAAGAGGTAAAGAATGAATCGCACTTGACACTGTGTGATTCCATGTTGCTCGAAACAGAGTAAATATCGTAGAAAGCATTGTCTGTAGCCACCACCTGGCGGAGTGTACTTGGTAAATTTTTGTCAATTCTACCCGTGTTTTGTTAACAGCAGTGGAAAAAATCTCTACATCGAGATGCAATCTTCTTTGTTGCTATGATTTAGACGTCTGATTTAACTGAATCGGTAACTAAGTAAATATTATTCACCGTTCACCGAGGTCTATTAACTTTTCTGTTTCATGATATCTCTGTTGTTAATCTAATGTGTTACCTGTGTGGACATATTGTAACTGAACTAGATTTGAGGTGTGGTAATGACCTCTGCGCCAAATAGGCCATTGAAATAATGAAAGCAATGTTTATGAGGAATATATATTTGCCGCAGACCAGCCCATAAACCAGCACATGAAATATGAACATTTTTCGGCAGCAACCGCTCACCTCTATAGCAACGTAGGGATGCCAGTCTACCGCATATTGTCCACAGCCAGACAAAACCCACCTCCAACAGATGTTGAGCAACGGAAAGCACCCTGTGTGCTAAGGATTTCTATAGTTTGCTATTTAAAATGAATTCGGGCTATGATAGGTGTTTTCACACATTTGATCGGGGGAGTGAGCCCTCTTATTGTAACCGTAAGTTTGTAGGCGCTACTATGACGTTTACAACACCTTCTAGGCGCACTGTGACATTCAATTGCTTTGAATTGAAATCTCATTTTGAGGTCAATTGACATCCTTTATTAGTAAATGATATGACTGCGGACCGCCCTATATCAACGTTATAACGGACAGCTCTCTGTTGCACCCTAACGATTCACCATATGTCTAACGGAAATGAAGATCTCGCCACATTAACGGTAATCATCAGTTGTAGTTTTGTTTTAACTATCAAGTATCAGCAATTAATCATTTTGTAAATTCAATCTCATCCACACAATACACGGGCGTATAAACATACCATCTGATTACGAGAGAAAGTCAACTGCAACAGAGGCCAAGTGGTAATATTCGGTAATATTCGGTAATAGCCGGTAATGTAAATCATATGTTGAATATCTCTGTTTATGCGAGAAGCACAATATTTTCTAGTAACTTGTCTACAATGCGCATCTTATGGAATTAGATTTAGCCCAGTGCATTCTTCTATACACGCATTTAGTGCATCATAAATAAAGCCGCTATTCCTCTGCTGTTATAACTTACAACTGACACTGCCTAGCTATAGCTCCCAACTGAAACTGTGGTGCTGTTCCTGCTAACCTAAACAGCGTTGTTATAACGTATTACAGACTATGCATGGCTGTTTCAGCTATTACTTCCAAAAAGCACTCTATGTTAATCATTAGCCGCCACCGCCATCTCAGCAATATGCTATATCTCCTTAACCAATGAGCTACGGTAATAGTAGTGACAGAGCTTACAAACTTTTAGTGATTCGCTAAGCTTTTAAAAGCTCTATGCTATCATTCACCATTGGTGGTTAATAGAATAACGTTATAAGCAGCAATTCTGGTCGAATTGACAGCAAATCAGTTGAAGACATGCGCAATAAATTTATGATGGGTACATTTATTTATGTCATGACAACAACAGCTGATCAATTCAATTACACGTTTTATTACATCAAGTCACTTATTCGATATACCACTGGCTCGGTCCACGGGCTCTTCCACAGAGTGATCGTCGCAACCTGTCTTTACATATACCAGACTGAATATCTGAATTCTGTTAACAGCAAACACTTTCATTGTAGTTATGGTCCATTGTGAACGTAGATACAACAGGTAAGTCAGCAGATATTGTCAAGATCTGCTCAAGAGACAGTATTTAGTACAGAGAGTCGATCGCACGCAATTCTAATCTAGAAACAATTGTGATACGATAAGGAAACAAACGGTGTCACCGCTTACTGGAACACAAGTCTGATTGTTGAGTGGCTGAATTGTTTAGTCGTAAAAACAATTACTTTATAGAGATGCTGGCATTTGGCTGAACAATAGAACCATTGCAAAAGATTAAGTTTGTTATCACGTGATAACAACTGCTATGTATAGCAGCAACGCACGGGACATCATATATCATGCATCACTCCAGGCACTGCGATGTCCGATGCATCATATATGCACTCTACAGCAACCATGGTTATGATCAGGTAATATAATCCTTGTACGTATTGTGCACAGTCGCAGATCGTGAAAACATTGCGTTTTGTCAAATCTTTCGGGATTTATTTATGATAACCTACGGTAATTGCGATTGCATTTAAAACCAACAGAAAATGTTTCTAATGTCCTTGCTGTTGCAACACTATCCCAGGAAATATGAAATATGACTGTATAGATTTTGAGGCCAGTAGTGAATAGTTGCTTGCACGCTCGCTCTATTGACCAAAGTTGATGCTTTACCAGGGTCGGTACGCACACCGCAATTGATCACTTTGACGCCATAGACGCTTTAGTCATTATTCAACAGAAAATCCGTTAGCTACGTGTTACTATCCCAAGCTGCACCCCCCTATACGGCCTTTCAAATGTTTTTCATTCTACTGAGATATACAATTTGCTTCTGCACATCACTTCCCTTGCAACGGTCTGCACATTTTTAAAAGGCAAAGGTTTGTGAAATATCCAAACAGGATTTTACTATACAATAGGTCAATAAGAATAAGGATATTCTTGCAATATTACAAACCACAGTAAAATACAGATAACTTATCTATAAGAAATGACAATATGTTTCACAATATATATGCCCAATGATCTACTGGTTTTTCTGAGATGCTTATTGTAATTTTTAGTATTGAGGAAATTGTTAACATTACGGCTTGATCAGTAAGTAACCATATCTTCCTCTTCATGTCAGCAATACTGGGTTCTCGAGTTATTCTGGAATCCATAACCACGATGCAAACTTGCAGATCATCAAGTTACCATTTAACGCGGGTCTGTCCATCTTTGTTATTTAGTCGCGTCAACTGCCAAAGTCTACAAATACACTTGGCTGCTGCAGCTGCTGACAAGGAGGCCCAGATGATCTCCACTGCTTATACAGCTAGAAAGCCACGAAATTCTTGAAGCGACCTCAATCATTAATATGCTAACTGAAAAGGTAATGAGCCATTATAGAGTTGACACATAGTGCTACGACCATGGGTGTATTTCCAGATGCTTTCTTCACTATCCACCTACTGTATACTCATCGATGTATACACGTCTGTACCGTTCTACTTATTAGACTGTATATCAGCATGAAAACATTGATACCTGTGTTTATTTTCCAACGCAGTGTCAAAACAATAGACTAATGCTGGCTTTATGGCTGGCAATAGTGTTTTTTTCTGGTATAGAGTGTGAGTGGGTGCAGCTTGATTTTCATTGTTCGGCGTAATTGGACTCGATCCCCTCCATTCCGTCATTGCATTACCACCATCATATCAATCATTAATGCAAGCATTGAAGTAAAGGCCAGTTGCTTTCTACATTTTTCATTTGTTGGTTTTACAATTACCTTCTATGGAAACGATTGATAGATGCATAGAGAATAATGATGCTGATGACATTTTCCAGGAAATGGAGGTACTGATCACAGGCTTGCTTCTCCTTTCATGCCATGACAAACACCCGCCTTTGACATGCGATGTTGCTGCCTCGGATACCTACAGTTAAAACAAACGCTAAACTTTTGTTGCATGGTTTCTCTGATGCTAGGTCGCTTAGATAAAGGCTGCAATATGACTATTTCAACCAGCATTTAATGATTCACTATTTACTAGGGCAGTTGAGCATATTTGATGGAATTCTCTTAAATAGGCGCGATTACAAGCACCTACTCTATGGGCAGCAGGTAAAGCTTAACAGTGTTGGTAAGCACGATGTTGTTGTCATCCATAAATATTGGCTACCTTACACGCATTTTTCAGATGAGCCGTTCAGAAAGTGTTATCTTCTCCAGACAAGGTGCCTCCTCCCGGCAAGTTCATTGTTTAGCTGAGCATTCATTTAACTTTGATAGCAAAAACATTTCGAGAATATATTGATGGCAAGCCTTACGTTTACTTTGTATAATTTCAACGAACATAAATATGAATATAAAACAGTTCAAGCATTATTAAGGGGTCAGAGAAGAAGGTATGGTAGCATCTACCACCAAAATAGTCATCAAATGAAGGTAAAAAATGATATTCCATAACGGCTCATCTATTTTTTATCATCAACGATTCTCTGAGGCTGACCACTTTACGTCATTTTATTAATATAATATATAACTTAAACAAGCACTTCATGAATGGTCACTGATGGGTGCCAAATCATGATTAAAATCGTAGTCAAAGTTTCTTTAGTCCATATTACCTCGCCTCTGTCAAAAGCAATGTTTGACGCATGGATAGACACATAACAGCTGATATTAATTATCTACCTTAGCTTTCCTGATTCTCGAGTGACCCACGCCCGCCACTCCTTGTTCATCATTATATTTATCTCGGTGTGTTCATGTCTTCACACTTTTGCAAAAGCAGCATGTGTCTTCTTTGGATCAAGTGGAGCTACCTATTTGGTGAACGTTAGTACTACGAACTTATAATTTACTTTTGCTCTTTACCCGATTCAAATTATTATTAATTAGTCATGATACTAGCAGCATGAATAATCCGGCTTGCCATAGATTTTAAGATTTGTCAACATCGTTGGATCACATTGCATGCTTGGTTGTTAGATCAGTTGGTGATGTTTTCAACTAATTCGCAAGTACAGATCACGACATTATCATATCATACTGGGTCAAATATATAAACGATTTTATCATTATCATTGATTAACATTTCTATTGGTGACTTGTAGTAATGTTAATAGGCGCATTGCACAACTGCGTTACTTAAAATGCTACTGATTAATCCCCCCCCCCCACCCAAATACCCCCTGAAATCGGGACTTGCTTGAGGTGGTTTTATGTGTGCAACTGCACTTTAATATTCGATATGACAGCAGCTGACAGCACAACACTTCAGCTTCGCCACTTGACTTTTTCCATTATATTGTCATGTTTACATTGATGTTGAGGACAAAGGATTGTTTAAGTATTTATATGCTTACACTAGGGGAAACGGTGATCAAACCAATATTGGCCCCGGATGATTGATGCATTATCATTGTGCAGTTAGTGCCTCGGTCGCCATATCTGTGTAACAGTATGGTCAACAGCTTTATGATTATGGTGTCATGGGAGCGACGATGTTTGGGATCAAAGTGTCATTACCATCAAATACAATACTATTAACGCATGTTTTGTTATCAGACTTATGGTTGTATTTATAGCACGGTTACGTCAGTAACACGTCCCACAAAAGATCATAGGGTGGATACCGATTTTGAGGCAAGTTGATTTTGTGGCATCACTGCCTCCAATAACAGCGTCCATAATGTTGCACTCCCATTTCGTTGACGTAAAATGTACAGCAATTTGTGTGACAAGTGCGATAATTAGTAAAATATTGCAACGTATTTGCTCTCTGAAAGCTGCAGAGGGAGCAGAAGACACAGTGACATCAGGTGGTGGCCAATAAAAACGTCATCCTCTTACGAACTGTCTGATACATTGGGATAACAAATCGGCAGACTATTGTTGTCTCCGTGGTCAAGTCACAATACCTCCCGCTACAATGGTAGTATCTTGATATCACCAGCTATTTCTATAGCCATGCTCTCTACTCTTTATATAGTGCCCGTGCCTCACGCAGCTTATAACTAGCATGGTTCATTCCATGTCAAGCCCTTATATAGCGCACACAGCGCACTTAGCTTGTGCTACAGCCAGCAGCAGTGAGGAATGAAGTTATTGTTTGCATGAATAAAGTTGGAGAACAGCTTCCGGTTACAATTCAACAACAAGTTACCCTCACCTTGTTCAGGGATTTCATCTGAATTCACAACAGATCAACACCAAGTGTAGAAAATCTAGAAAAAAATATATTGTACAAAAGTTGAATTATTTGACGCATCAAGCCGAATAATACAATTATCGATGACTGTCCAATAGCATAACCTTGCAATCTCCAAGTGCTAAGTACGTTTAATGTGTGTAACTCCCACCAGTGTTTGTTCTATGTTCACCCCAGTGTTAGAGGGTGCTTCACAAGCAACATATAGCCGTATGTCGGTTCCCCAGAAACCCTGTGCCAGTTTTCGCTTTATTCCGGCTTCTCAGCAAATGATAATGATCGCAAAGATGGAAAGATGTGGATTCAATTGCAGGCATTCATTCAGCCACACATATGAACGCCTCTTATTGCAAGGCAAGTGGTAACGTTAGTTCCACCAGTCGTACATCCAGTAAACAAAACATGGCTGATTACGGACGGTTGTCGTCAGAACGGCCAACAGCTTCATAAATAGTGTCGTCACGGTTGGGTCGCAATGTTTGCTTTGTTTGTTCTTGCATTCATAAATGCACAGTCCAACCATTGTCTTTCAGACAATGGGTTGCCCAAATAGTTCAGTTAGTGATGGGGATATTCTGCGGACAAAGCTGCGCGTTGAATGCGGCGTGGACGCATGGAATTGTTTTGCCGGCCAACTTTAATCGTATTTACATGGTCAGGTTTCACTGCTGCTGTCTGATGGCGAGAGATACAACATAACACGACATGACAGGAGTAAATGACATTGCATAGATTATAGTTGAGATGATATTTATGCGAGGCAAACTGGTTGCAACCAAAGTTATCAGCTAACAAAGAAGCTTAGGCGATGTCTACTATCGACGATATAACTTGCAACACTATTTTAACAAACTCAAAACGTTAACGAATTGTCGAATCAGAGTGTAAACTATTATGGAAGAGGACTTCCCTTATATTCGACATTCCAATCCAGTAGGTACGACATCCCGCATACGGTCCAACTAGATATTCCTCATATTCAGTATGAGCATATAACAACATAGATACGTGACAGCAAATGTTTACACTTCGCTGAGTATGAGTAATTTATAATGGCTTGCCAATGCAAAGATCACTAGTTATTAAATTGACCTTAGCTACGTGATACGAATAGTGATTCCAATAAATATTCCGCCTTTCAGGGATACGCACATTAGCAATTCGTTAGGAAAGATAAACATTGGTATATGTATAAGACTGCTGATCTGACTGCTGTGGTCCGTTCTTTGACCTACCATATGACAAGACCCCGTGGTGCTCAAATAAGAAGTGGGTTTATGTCACACAAATACTGCTATAGATATTTTCAAGAACTCTATTTAGGACAAATGAATTAAAAATGATAAAGATCATCATGAATTAATAGATGAAACAGCTGGTAAACAGACATATACACAGCATTATTTTAGGTACTTCAAATAATATCATAAAGCTATTCCATTTTACTTAAGTAAAATAATTGCACAAATTACGTTGAAAAAGTTCAATCAATGCAATGTACAATAGCTTTCACATACATTCCAGGTATACGTCTTTATTAATGTACATACATGTGCAGTGGTATAAATTATCTTGAACCCTTGGAATATTTCAGGTCAAAAATGAAATAACAATGATATATAAAGGTGAGTTTTACGCGGTGACACTTTGAAACCAAGCTCATATAACACATTCCACACACTTGGACGTCTCACAAAGCAGTTATAATATGTTTACAATATCGAACTAATATCTTAAAGCATAAATCAATGTCACTTTTCAATCCGTGTCCTAGATAACACAGTGACGTCCCTACTGCAGCCTAACAAATATCAGTCAGTTTCGGGTAAATCAACACTTTTTTCCTTGGTAAGCTCCAATTAATGACCAAACCGTCCACCCACACAGAAGTGTTTATCGTCTCCTAAAGGAATAGAGGTCGTGTTTTACCCGCAAAATAACCATGCTTGAATTGGATGGTGCCTAATCCTCCTCGCCCTGGGGAGCAGACTCTCCCTCGTAAACTCAGCGTAGTTAAGGCTATACAGTATTAGTTGGCGGTACAGCAGCGCTACGTGAGATGTACAGTAATGCAGTTATATATTTGTTATGGAAGAGGTGTATTAGGAATTGTACCTGTATTTCATGGCGGGATATATGCGTCCATGGCTAAATGCGCCATGTTAAATTCTTTCCCTGAAGGAGCATAGTAGAAATGTTTTTGCAGGCCTATCCTGATTCTAAAGTACTTCATCCATTCTTCGTAGCACACATAATGGCAGGTTTTACCGTAATTCACGCTGAGCCTCCAAGAGAGATATTTTTAAGGCAATAAGTTGCCTCACTTGTTACATGCTCTCATTCTTCATAATCAATAAATGTACCACTTTTGGACCATTGTGCTGCTGAGGTTGAAAGCGATCGACATTAAGCTAAGTGCACTAATGCCATCACCTTGTCAGAAACTCTCTGCTTACAGGTGTGTTTATTATTCCACATCAAATGTGCGTCATCAGTAAGCGCATAATTGATTAATTAAGTATTAGAGTGGATTGTGGACACAGGCCTATATTTATAATTCTAGTTTTGTCGGGAATATTGCTGTTCTCTTTATAAAACTCAATCCATGCAATAACACTACTGAATACGTAAAGACCGCCATTGCAGATGTTCATAGGTTTGATAGGGTCCGAGGAGTAGACCGTTAAGTAAGTAGTCTTTATTTTTGTTTTCTCCTACGACCTATGATGAACAATATTTATAACGCAGGTGCTGATACATACCCATCGTAGAATTTGTTGTCAAATAGCTTTAATTATGTATTGTACACATCCTATTAGTTACATTCATAATGTAAAACAAATCAGTCTTTTTATATGAAAGAGTATATATACCCACAACAGAATAGAGGGTGTAGATCATCACAAATGATTGCACGACAACGTTTTCTATACATCGATGAGCAACATATGCGGTGTCCATTATATGATTGATAATGGAAATCAAAGCAACGTTATATTAATTCTGAACAAGTAAATGCAAAACAAATGTTAAATTGTTAAATTTAGAGCTCGTAATACCTGCTGAACATGCTGATTCGTTTGTCCATCCTACCTCTTGTGAGGTATTGCGTCTTCTTTGGCATCATCATGTTAAAGCATCGATGCTTGCAGTTTTGCTTCGTTCCGTTTGAGTGGATTGACAAAACGCCACCGGAGTTTTATTTGCTGATAAAAGAGAGGGCATATCCTTTTCACTAGCAAATGTGGCTTGATAACGTTACCACTAAAAGCAACACGCAGGCTGCTGTAGATGATGCGTGTTGTAATGTAGATGCTTTAGTGCAGGACGAGATATATGTATCATTCGTGTGAGAATTTATGGGCAGTTCAAGGACAACAATCCTTAATACACATTAGATTCAATGGCTATCATTTGACATGTATGGTGCTTGTCATTATACACACACTTTTACCATCTCTATTATTTTAACCTGATATTTTATGTCAACACGGGTATCTCAGTTTACCCACACCTTATCGAAGAATAATGGAATGTCAATGCGAATCGGTGTTACTTCGTTACCATTTCAGTAGCACGAAAATTTACAGTAATGGTGTTGGTGAATATCGAAAAGGCTTATCGCAATATTTAGACAGTTACTGTTATGAGCAGCATGGAATTAGATTATATTTCATAGTCATGTCGGAATAAATCTTTACCTCTTTGTAGCCTATGATATGAATAATAAAGCAATTTTTCACGTGGGGTTAGGCTTCTTCATATTATAATAAGCCCATTGATATCGCGGTAAGTGGATTAAGTTACAAGGAGGCACGCAAAATCAATCAACAATCACAGCTATACAAAGGACCTGTAAAAGTCTTCCATCACTGGTACCCCAGCCTCTAAAAATACATCGTCCATAAACAGCCCATCCATTACTCTTGAGAGCAAATATAGCCTGCAGTGGCTTTAAACGTAAACCAGTTGCCTTGTCTTATGTGCTTCCTGCCTTGAATAGCGAGAGTTGTTTTAAGTCGGTGCACCACTCTCTTAGAGTGGTGCGTTCGCGAAAGGGAGAATGGATCTCCTTGGAACAATATCGCGACGATGTATCAATCATTGCCCATGCATCTATGGTGAAAAATGTTATGTGGTAGAAAACTGATGGATTTGATGTTATTAAATATATCAGATAGGATGTTTTGAAGAGTTTTGGCTATGACAAATTCTACAATTATCATTGCAAATATCCTGGCAATATCTCGGTATTTTAACACGTATGATAAATACGATTCTGTCTTTCCCTTGCCAGCAGATATTGATCGAAAAGAGGTGCGGTTACCACGGTTACAACAACAACAATAAGACTGATACAACACAAAGTTTTTATATCGATGCCGTTTTGTGGAATAAGCCAATGAAATAAGCATACAAATACAGTCAGGACATATATCACACTATATTATTTCCGCAATGACGTTAATAAACATACCACTGAAAGCTTAGCATATGAATTCTGCATAACTTATTATGGCGAATGACAACACTGACTAATGTTTTCAGTTCCATTCTACCCGTTTGCCATTCCGCTTGACCTTACATATCTTGTCACACAGTGCCTCCAGTAACGTCACTGATTATGTTTCAGTATTATCAACACGGTAACCTGATAATCCTCTTCCAAAATCGATAACAGTATGCTTACTAGTATTGTAGTAAATTGACACTCTTACAATATACACAATATCAATCAACTGTAGCTTTCATCCGCACAATATTCTTGATATATAAGACATAACACAGACAAGTAGAAGCAAGAGAGAATCGTTGAACATTATTTTCAGCATCTAGTTGATGAAATAAATGTTGAATACGAATTAACGCTATAATGATCAAATTATCCTTATGTTCAAGTAAATATATTCATCTAACCTTGCCCCAGTCAAATTCTATATGAAGTTATACACGTGAATACTCCGTCTTTGCAAATAGTTTTATTTTTGTGTGGCACAGAACATTGCAAATATTAGCTTGAACGCATTTGCTCAGTGTAAAGTTGTTCTCGCCTCTATACTGATATCAAAATTAAATTAACCTTCGCATTTATGAGCGTGCATCCCATGGAGTGGGAAGTGATGCATAGAGTAAGATTATGCGTCCCAGTAAGAGAAAAACAAACCCGGGATAGGCAGCTGGGCTCGGGATAACAGTCCGGTTTCAGCTTTACCTGTTGTAATAGAGCGAGCCTTTGTCATCTCGATCATATGAGAGAATTCAATCATATCAGCAAATTTACTACGTCACTTACCGTCTTCATAGTTCCTTCCACAAAAACACCCACTAACACATGCGTTAGACTAGAGAGGAATCTACCTACGGTGCCTACACACTATGTGAGCATGTGATTGAACCACAATAGACGTTTGTCTTTACACGAAACAAGCAGGCAGAATGCGATCAATACTTTCTCGTCCGGAAAGGTGTCATCAGCAGCATTACTTTCTACGAATTTATGCATCGTTTCCATCTAAGGTGTCTGTTAAACCAAGAGTGCAAACAAAGGAACATTGCCGGTGTTTATGATTATTGAGATATTGGTAATGCAATGACGGGATTTGGGGTTTCGAAACCGATTGTTTATATAACACGTCAAACAATCAACCTCCAGCTGTAGCAAATCATAATCTATATTATACAATAAATCTGTCGCCAGCCATAAGGCAGCATTAAAGTTAATCATGTTTACACTGCAATAGAGAGTACCCGCAGGTATCATTTGTTTCATGTTAGGTCCTACAAGTAGGGACGGTATTAGTGAGGGTTTCATTCAACCCATTGCGAATGACTTAAGAAATCAAACACATTACCTGTAATGGTAGTTTGTTTGGCATCGCTCCAATATGTGGTTACGCATTAAATAGCAACGCTCGATTTGAAGATAAATGATTTTGCCGGTTGTCAGGTTATGTTTAAAGACAAATTGGATCAGATACGGCCCGGCGAACGTTTCTCACATATGTAAGCATCTAATACCATAAAACGCAGCTACACCAAACTGTAAACATAGGCTAATATATATACGTGGATATTGAGAAGAGCATCAAGAAATAGGTCATGGATCGTAGAACTAAGCGACAACTCTGTAATGATCCATTACTCTTGTATAAAGCATGTTAATGATAAGTACCAACACGGGCAGGATGTGTGACAGGGGACAATTAAGTGGTCTGGGGTAGCATCAACATGGCCTTTCGTCTGTATAAGAAGTAGAGATCAACTGGGTCTGGAGATCAGCTGATCGATAGATTTGCGTTCCGTTTACGGGATATAGCATGGTGTAATCGCATTTTGTTTAATTTAAATGCAAGTCATCATAATATGATCTTGGAGTGTATGGCGATTAATTTGTCGTGACACAGTATTAGTGGCTGTAAGTGGAACACCTGGTTTCTTACTGGTCGAGCCATCTTATAAAGATCTTAGTAATTCTGCATGATAGCAACTGAAAATCATTATCTCGGACCACCCATGTGAGCAGTGTTTATATACATGGTCAAATATGTTATTATTTCACAAATATACCGTCACTAGTGGGATCATAATTGCCCACCGATTATGGAGACATAACATCTGGCCAGTATCAAACTGCGAATAAAATCTTTTTGCATCCTGACATGTCAAGTGAAGCTTCAGTGCGTGCAATAAGAATCGTAACTATTGTGCTAGTGCTTCGTATCAATGGCATTCTGTATATCTCCCATTAAATAGTCAGATATCAGACTGATGATACATCCAGAAGTAAGAAAAATTAGGCGCTGAGCTGGTGTACAGTGTGTGATGTATAATCATGTACCCTAGTATTACCATAAAGCATGTTGCATCTCAGACTATAAGTCATTTAGAGCTCTTCTTGCCCGGAAAAAGCTGATAGTTGTAAATCGGTACGTACTGACTTTTCTTGCTTTAAAAACCCATTACCCCTCTATTAATGGTGCAATTTCAGTTTTTCTAAGAATGAGAATATATCCTCTGCCAATGTTTTTGTCACAAATGCATGGTTTTATGGAACAATGTGCGCTAATTAGGCAAAGGGGTATACGAAACATGTACATCGTGGTTTCAGTAGCTCCAAGCTATCACATCTCATTATTGGTATGTTGGTATAAACACCAAATAGATAAACCAATGAGGTGGCTGCTGTTGCATATCCAGTTTGACATATATCTCAGCAACAGGAATTTCGGCATGTAGTGGCTTTAATTGACAGTTAATTGATATTTATATTCTTCAGTTTATTGTCATATCGTTTATTTAGTCTGCGTAAGGTAAGCAATATTCACGGCCGTAGGTTTTCTACGTTTTGTGATAATTTGTCGCGAATTAAGGTGAAATCCCTGAAGAAGATGAGGGTAACTTGTTGTTGAATGGTAACCATAAGCTATACTACAACCTTATCTATGGAAGCAATAATTTCATTTTGTTGACACAAAAGATGGTTTGTTATGGATGCCTTTGCGGGGAATACTTCAACCAAAGAGGAATCGGAAAGCCTCTTACTGTATTGCTTGTGGCAACAAAATTGATAGCAGTCTTTTGACACGATACACAAATATTTAGCAACGTTTTGTAAAAATGACGGTCTGGACTGTGGATCATGTGTTTATGATATCAAAATCAATGAATGAGCCTTAAGGCGATTATAATACCATCATGAGTCACACTGCGTCGTGCTTATGCAATATCAGCATCAACAAATGCACTACGTGACGTTCTTAGAGAAAGCAAAGCAAATGAGCAAAAACACAAGCAGGACGAACGTGAATGTTAACAGGCAAGTTGTAATTCGAACCTGCTGGCCAGCTGTCACATTACGCTTTTATGATGTGCACGGATGTTACAGTCAGCTTGATGAACTGAAAAGCCAATAAGCGTATACCTGTACTGTGTCTCTCACATAAATGATATGCTCTTGAGTATTGATATCATGTTTTATCATATCATGTGGATGAAGACCAAATATTTGTAGTATCAGATAAGTTGTTTATACATTACTACTGCTATGTCGACTTTACAAAATCTGTATCCGCTCCTTGATCTATGGCAGGACGTGTTTACTTGGTAAATGTGTTATGAATACATCAATCAACTTACTACGAGAGTTCAAAATGCGAAAATCGTCCTGTTTTGACTGTAATTAAAATGGACCTTTGTGTCAAAACCTCGTCACTCACAGCTCCCATGACACACAAATATTAGAGTTATGGACCATCATGTCTCAGGGGTACGGTTACCGACGTATAAAAGACACGATAATGATGTAATAAATGTCTAGGTCCTATGTTGGTCTGATTACCCCTTTTGTGAATACTTACATAATAGATCGACCTCAATATCAATGTTAACATGATGATACATTCCCTTCTGAAAGACAGGTGTGAACGTTGAATTGGTGTGATATAGCTGGTGTCGCAACTAATTTTAAAGTGCAGCTGCTCTCGTAAAACTTACAAACATGCATGCAAAGTCTTAAAACGATGTTGAAATATCTCAAAATCTAGGAATACCCCTATCACCATTGCTGCTAAGATTTAGGCGAATAATTCATTTGAACCGAGCAAACATAGATTATAAGAACATTGTATTATCGTCCAACGATTGGGGAGCTCTAATTGATCTAAAGCAGACGAAAGCAGCCTTGACAAAAGATCGGAGATAAGAAAACAACAGGGTGACTTTGATGCCGGACGAATGAGTGGCGGGCATGGGTCACTTGAGAACAAGGAAGGCTAATGTATATAATTGATATCTGCTGGCATGTGTCTCTCGATGTGTCCAACATTGCTTTTGATAGAGGCGAGGTAATGTGGACAATAGAAACTATGACACCCATCAATGATCTTGCCTTAAGTGCATGTGTAAGTAATGATTATCGTGCAATTAAAGTGTCTTGTCGATGACATCAAGCAGTCACCATCAGAGATATTTGATACAATTAAGTATTTGATTAACTATTGTACCATTTGATTCTCTTCTTTTATCTTATGATTATTTTGGTACAAGATGCTACCTCTTAAGGTGCTTACATATCCCCTTCTCATACCACTAATTGTCATATGTGATGAATTTAAAAATGTGTGTTTGGTTATTCAATCGTCGTAATTGTATACACAGCTAATCAATGGACACAGGGGGCAGTTTGTCTGGTAATGGCAACATTCACCGTGCGGCGCTTCGGCTGAATAATGAATGAAGTGTTTAAGGTAACAAATATTTACAGATGACAACAACATAGTGGTACGCCTACCAACCCTTGTTGAACCAATAGTGCAACAAAGTCTGGTGATAATGTTCCTTACTATAATGCTGGTATTAATGATTGTTACCCGTCACATATTAATCCACAGTGTATCGATGCAAGGTTGGGTGAACATGCCAAGAATCACCACACGCATCCAACATCCATTTAATTGCATCGTGTTTAGATTATATCTGAAGCAACGAATACGCCACTGCCAGAACAAAACAATTATGTTTTTCACGAATATTCCTATAACATCTCATTCTGGCAGTCTTGAACATCCGATAGATGTATTTTTTTAATGAGTCTATCAAACTTTTTCATGTGAAGTAACCGGTCATTGCGTTGTCGATTTGATTTCCACACTCGAATGCCGCATTCAATGCTGTACCCCGCCCAAAAAATTCTCCTGGCGCCTGTAATATACCACAGAACGCACAAACGCACGTTAAAAAGAGATGTTTACAGAAAAATGTATTGCTTTGGCTTAAAACTAGAGGGTTACTTTCCCATTTCAAGTTATTTTTATAGCACAATCCGTCGTCGACTAAGAAGTTTTCAGCCATATATGCAACAGACAAGGCTAATTCATGAATGTGTGCCTAATGGTTGCACTCCTGTTACTTGGCATTGCTGGTATATACTTCAGTTTATAAATGGTCGTGTGATAGGTCACTCTCAAATTGATTTATATGTAAGCATCAGTTTACTTGTCATTAACTTATCATTTATTGCACTTGTATTTCTACAAGCTTATAAAGCACCACGGTGATGTAGAGTTCTTTGGAGTAGACTGAGCCATCTGCATTTCTTAGGCTAGAACACGGCATAAACAGATAAAGAAAGTAGTAACTGTTGTGTGTGGCTTGAATGGACTGCTTATGTTATTGACGTATAAACTGATGCTAACACAAAAAAACAGTTTTTACCACAAGACCAAGGTACAGTTACACTGACATATATAAATATATATACCTGTAATTTCAAGAAACAACCATTGAGTGCACATTCATAAATTAGCCATATGGAAGCCAAATCCTTAGTTGAAAACGCATTGTGCTATGAAAAGCACTCGAAATGTGACTAGAACCATTTGAGCCATAGCATTGCATTAGTCTGTCTTAACATCCATCATCAACAAGCGTTTGGGAGTTCTGTGTACCATTACAGGCGCCACATGGTTCAGTTATTGATTAGGATATTCTGCCGGCAAAGCAGCGCGTTGAATGCAGCATTGATACATGGAATGTTTCTGGACAGATTTGATCGGATGTATAAGGAGGGGTTTTATTGCTGCTGTCTGATGGCGAAAGGAACAATATGATATATCTACTCGTTGATGTGTGAGGCGACCATTTGTGGCTATACATTGCGAATTATGCGCAAATATTAAGTATGAAGATGCAGTGGCAGGTGATGAAAGTCGGTGTATATTACTTAACGAATGCTTGTAATCAAATGCACGTGTAGACATAAATGGGAATCAGAGTTTATCGATTAGTGAGCTTCATTTTGTCGGAATTTATACACGTGACTACGCCGACTCTAAAGATAGTTTTGTTTTGTGTAGCATGGAATCTTGCAAATATTCGCTTAAATGTATCTACCTAGCTTAAAGCCGTTCTCAGTTTTAAACTGATATCGCAATTGATTTGTTAATTTGTCGCATAACTCCTACATGTAGTTCAGCGTCAAAAGTAACGCTAGAGGTTGAAAAGATGCAATTGCCGGTAGTGAAGTTAAGTACAAAAATGTGATCAGACACGTCTTGTCAAACGTCTCTTACATATGTGGGCGCCAAATACCATAAAACGCAATGCTGTATGCATAGGTTAGCATATAGTAAGTGTAGTGTGAGGACAGCATCTGGAAATAGGTGCTGGATCGTAGCACAATGCGCAAACTCTATTAAGGCCCATTATGCTTATATTAAGCATATCAAGTACAAAGATATGCAGGATGGGTGACAGGGGACAAGTAGGCGGTCAGGGGTCGTATCAACGCGGCCTTTGTCCGTATATATAGGATCTGTTAATCAGCAGCAGCAGCTGCAGTAGCCTAGTATTTATTTTGATGCATGACATCATCTTGACTTGTATGGTGATTCATTTGTTGTGACCAAGTATAAATGGTATGAAGTGGAATACCTGGTCACTTACTGATCGAGCCGTCTTGAAAACGGTTAGTATTTCTACACGATAACATTAACAAATAATTTTCTCACACGACCCATGAGAGCATTAGCTATATATATGATCAAATGTATTGTCATTTCACTGATAAACCGTCACTTGTAGAACTATAATTGTCCACCGTTTATGGAGATATACAACATCCCAACTACGAATAACAACGCTGTGTATCCCGATATTGCAAGTGAAGCTTCAGTGCATGCACTACGAGTAGTTACTGTTGTACGGTGTTTCTTACCAATGCCGGTCTGTATATCTGGCTTTAAATAGTCAGATATCACACTGATAATACATCCAGTAGTTAAAAGAAATAAGCGCTGAGCTGGTGTCCGGTGTGTGATGTATGATTATGTACCCTAGTATTACCATAAAACACGTCGGCTCACAGACGGATAAGTGATTTGCAGCTCTTCCTGCCCGAAAAAAAGGCTGATGCATCTCACGTACGGCTACTTTATTGAAAACCCATCCCCCCGCAGTTTGCAATAGTTTTTTCTAAGAATGAGAAACATCCTATGCCAATCTCATGTCACAAAATAGCGGCTTTTATTGAATTGTACATGGAGATTAGGCAAAGGGGTACAATGTATCTCATACCAATGGAATGGCTGCTGTAGAATATCCAGTTTGACATATAACTCAGCAGCAGGAAGCAATCACGGCAGTAGGTTTTCTACGTTTGGTGTTTATTCGTCGCTAATTTTGGTGAAATCCCTGAAGAAGTTGAGGGTAACTTGTTGCTAAGTGGTAACCATTATCTATGCTTCATCATTATCTTGAAATTTCATTTTGTTTGTTCATTCAAATTGACAATCGATATTTAATTACTTTGTTGAGACCATTATTGACCTACCAGCCATCTGCGCTTTGGCCTCAGTGCAAGCTGCGTGCGGCGTGTGCGCTATATAAGGACGTGACGTGGAAAAGCCGCTACAGGAGCTGCTGCTAATATCGTGGTACTACCATTGAAGCCGGAGGTATTGTGACTTAACAGCAGAAACACCAACGATCGGCAGATTTGGAATTTGTTAGCAAAATTAAACAGAAACATGTTAGCACAAATAATGGCATGAATAGGATATCCTGAGAAAGTTTGCATGAGGAAGTCATATTCAATAGTCCACATCTGATGCCACTGTATCTTTGCTTCCTCCAAGGCGTTCGGCGAGCAAATCGTTAAAACGATTTTATCATTACAGTGATTGCAACACGAACTGCTGAACCTTTTACGTTACCAGAGAGGGGGCGCAGCAATATGGACCCCGCTATTGGAGACGGCAATTCCGCAAGGCAGAATGGAAGTACAGGACCCTACATACAAGGATCAGGCAAAATGTGGTTAGTACCTCCATTCCTGGTAGGTGCCGCCAGCGTCATCATCCTTTACATATTTATGCATTGTCTTTATCTTCATTGCCATATTAAACCAAAAGCGCGACAACGTAAGACGGAAAGGCTACCTAACATAGTGTCGGCATTGGAAACGTTTGTACCAATGGTTAGCTACGACGGTGCAAATGGAATAACGGAATTGAAGAATCAAAGCCTTTTCTGGTGTACCACGTCCAGCAAGCCAACCACAGCTGTAACAACGCACCATTTACACCGGACAAGAAGCTGGAGACGTCCCAGGAGCATTTAGGGGTAACAGCTGAGCGTGCACATTCTCCCAACATCCCTTGTACATCAATTCGAAAACACCGTTCAAGTGCGTGTTCTTTAGACACGGTGCTGGAAAGAGACTCAAACTCTAAGGAATTACACCCTTTGGTGTATCAGCAACCGAGAGCTAGTATTTGTTTTATGCCGTGTTCTAGCGTAAGAAATACATTTGGCACAAAAGATGGCTCATTGCGGATGCCTTTGCGGGAAATACCTCAGCTAAACAGGAATCGGAATGCTTCTTACTGTATTGCTTGTGGCAACACAAGTGAAAGCAATATTTTGACAAGCAAGCACGATACACAAAATACTTAGGCAACGTGTTGTAAAAATGACTGACCTGACTGTGGATCGTGTGTATATGATATTGGAATTAATGAATGCGCCATATGGCGCCAGGCTGCGAACAAAAAAGTCCAATAAGCCTAATGGAATGTCAACCCACCAACTGCTGATATGGGCTCTGCGTTTTGGGGATAGATATTGATTCAGTTTCAGCTTCGCCTGGTCGGTTCTGAATATAATTGCCTTTTATCTAGGTTGAACCATATCCGATTATCATACTATCGTGAGTCACGCTGCGTCGTACTTATGAAATGTCATCATCAACAGATGCACCACGTGGCCTCTTTTGAGAAAGAAAGCAAAGCAAATGGGCAAGTTGTAGTTCGAACCTGCCGGCCAGCTGTCACATTACGCGTACTTTTATGATGTGCACGGATGTTACAGAAATATTGATGCCAATAGGCGTATACCTGTACTGTGTTCACCAAATAAAGGATATGCTGTGGGGAAAAAACACAGAGTATTGATATCGTGTGGAACCATATCGTGTGGATGAAGACCAAGTAACTGTAGTATTAGATAAGTGGGTTTTACATTACTCGAGGCTGTGTCAACGTCGGTATTCCTCTCCTTGATCTATGGCAGGTCGTGTTACTTAGGTAACTGTGTTGTGAATACATCGATCAGCTGAACAAACTAACTTGGTGAGTTCAAAATGCGAAAATCATCCTCGTTTTGACTTTGATTAAATGGAACTTTTGTTCAAAACCTCGTGACTCACAGCTACCATGGCACACAAATGTTACAGTTGTTGACCATCCCGCCCCAAGGGTACGGTTACCGACGTATTTAAGACTCGATAATGATGTAATAAATGTCTAGATCCTATGTTGGTCTGATCAACGTCCCCCCTTGTGTGAATACTTACATAACCGATCGTCCTCGATACGCAATGTAAACATGATAATACATTCAGGTGTGAACGTTGAATTGTTGTGATATTAGCTGATGTCGCAACGAATATTTAAGTGCAGCTGCTCTCATAAAGCTTACAAACAAGTATGCATAATCATCAAATGATGTTGAAATATCTCTTAATCTAGGATTACCCAGATAGCCATCGCTGCTAGGATTTCGGCGAATAATTCATTTGAATTGGTAATCGAGCAAATATAGATTATGAGTACATTGCACTAACGTCCAACAAATAGGGAGCTAAATCTAATTGTCTAAAGCAGACGAAAGCCGCCTTTACAAAAGATCGGAGATATGAAAACAACAGAGGAAGGCTTTGTGTGTCTCTCAATGTGTCCAACATTGCTTTTGATAGAGGCGAGGTAATATAGACTATAGTAACAATGACACCCATCAGTGATCTTGCCTCAAGTGCATGTGTAAGTAATATTTATTGTGCAATAAAAGTGTCTTGTCATGACATCAAGCAGTCACCATCATATATTTGTTACAATAAAGCATTTGATTAATTATTGTACCATATAATTCTCTACTTCTGTACCATATGATTCTCTTATTCTCTAAATTCGTAGATAATTAAGCCCAGATCATGCAATGTCCTTGTTGGAAAGAGCATCAGGATATTGATAAGCGGATAATCAACGACTGCTCTTGGAATGTGTTTATCAGTAATTTAAGGGAGGAGTCACACCATAAGTGTTGCCATATCCACACCGGGGAATTTTCTGTTTCACTGGCCACTCACTGCATTAGCCGGAAAGGACAAGGTTCAACACGAAGCAATAATTGCACGAATTCAGCTTGAATAGCCAACCGAAAACATCTAGTAAATGCACCTCATTCTGTCGCACAGCGTTCTATATTTTTAACTCTATTTAGGCAGAATAATAAACCTACGATTTCCCGTATTAAGGCAAATATAAGGGCCTGCCAAGTAGCTCAAACGGAGACACTTTATTTCGATGATTGCAACAAACGACGTTTTTTTAAGTGATTTTTTATTAGAACAAACATGCAGGATGTTTATAATTAGTGTGCTGATTCAAACGTCGGTCTCGATCGAATATATAACCCCAATAAATAATGCTTAAACTACCGTAAGAATTGGAACAATCGTTCATTTGTTTTCGGTTTTGGTAAAAAATGAAAATGGTGGTTGCTTAGTGTGGTAACCCAAACAACCTAACAGTTTACGGGTACATCGATCTTGAACATCCCATCGATGATTCAACAGTCCAAACATAGCACAAAATGGCTTTCGCCCTATACCAGCTGCCTTCTCCCTCCTTCAATTACAGAGGGACGTAGAATATCACTGTCAAAACACCTCTTTCTATGCAGTGTTGTGCTTTTGATCAGTGATTAATCGTTCGTTAGGATACAATATATGGATACTCGACCACGGATGACTGATTCCAGATCATGTAAGGGGCAAGATATTTTGAAACGCAAGCGAGAGGTAGAAACCAATATATCCGATGTTTGTTCATAAATCAGGTGACGTTTTATTCTTATTTTGCCTCATCGAATGTGAATGGACGAGTTATTTATTTATTAAAATTGCACCTATGGTCTTATCCCCCTTAATTTTTCAAAGTTTGTATTATATGATTGCAACGGTGGTAATAAAGATGGCAAGTGTTCTGTGTTGGACAAAGGATGATATTTTCTGTTAAATTATGTTTATAATTTAACTCATAAACCTCCGCTTAAATATGATTAATTCACTCCTTTAGAAAAGCTTCCTCTGTACTATAATTTATGTTCTTTGCTGACGCAATCTACTACAGCAGGAGTTTAATGTGATTCACAATCTTGAGTGTATAAAAATAGCAGCACAACAGGCACACAACATAGTGCTCTTTCTCAATTTCATTCCGTCAGTTCCTTAACCCGTTTGACCTAACATATCTTACACAACGACTCCAATATTCCTGGTATTATTAGCACAGTTACCTGGGTAACATGTACCACAATAGATAACGAGATATGAACTTACAATATGGTGAGTCGCCCCTCTAGCAGTGATGTACAGCCCATCAAAGGGTGTATGGCAGACAAAACCCAGATTACTGCTGACTGCTACCAAATTATTTTGACCCCATAAGAAGACTAATTTAAATCCCGAATTGCGACGTCACTGCATAATAATATCATTTACCATATGTAGCAGCATAACATGTGATGTCATAAAGCAAGCGCCGAGTGACCCAACTAACACCATGATATCTCACTCTGCTGATATTCACTTTAACAATGCGTGTGATCCCCATGTTATTTTGTCGATGTCGATATCGCATGAGCATAACGTAACATGACTCGCTGTAATGGGATACTCGATTATCACATTCCCGAAACAGCACTGCCAAAAGGTACCTATTGCAATAATATCTAGTTCATATCAGATAAATAATAGATACTAACTCATTATCCATTCCCCAAACACAGTGTCAACATAAGGAGAAGATACCTAGTTGGTGAAGTCGACATAGCAGTAGTAATGTGCAACCCACTTATCTAATACTAGAGAAATTTGGTCTTCATCCACATGATATGATAAAACACGATATCAATCATATCGTTTATGTGAGAGACACAGTAAAGGTATATGCTTATTGGCACTGTAGCTCATCCAGCTGACTGTTCAACCGTCACATCATAAAAGTACGCGTAATGTGACAGCTAGCCCGCAGGTTCGAATTAAAATTTGCCTGTAAACGTTCACTTTCGTCCTTGCTTTCTCAAAAGACGCCACGTAGTGCATGTGTTGATGACGATATTGCATAAGCTCGACGCAGTTTGACTCATGATGGTATTATAATCGCCGTAAGGCGCATTCATTGATTTTGATATCATATGCACACGATCCACAGTCAGGACAGTCATTTTTACAAAACGTTGCTAAATATTTGTGTATCGTGCTTGCTTGTCAAAAGGACTGCTTTAACTTGTGTTGCCACAAGCAATAAAGTAAGACGCTTTCCGATTCCTGTTTGGTTGAGGTATCCCCGCAAAGGCATCCACAACGAACCATCTTTTGTGCCAAAATTATTGCTTCCATATATAAAGTTGGAGTAGCTTATGGTTGCCATTCAACAACAAGTTACCCACACCTTCTTTAGGAATTTACCTAAATTCACGACGAATTATCACCAAACGTAGAAAAACTACAGCCGTGATTATTGCTTGCCTTGTGCAGACTGAATATACGATATGACAATAAGGTGAGGAATAAAGATATCAATTAATTGTTTTAAAGCCTCTATATGCCGAAATTCCTGCTGCTGAGATATATGTCAAAATGGAAATGCTACAGCAGCCATTGGTTTATCGATTGGCGTTTCATACCAACATAACAATAATGATTGAGAAGTGATAGCTTAAAGCTACTGAAACCTCGAGATACATGTTCATGTACCACTTGCCTAACATAAGCGCATATAGTTCCATAAAACCATGCATTTGTGACAAAAACCTTGGCAGAGGAAATATTCTCATTCTTGGAAAAACTGATATTGCACCATTAATAGAGAGGTAATGGGTTTTTAAAGCCAGAATAGTCAGTACGTATGGAATTACAACTATCAGCCTTTTCCGGGCGAAAAGAGCTCTATATGCCTTATGGTCTGAGATGCAACGTGCTTTATGGTAATACTAGGGTACATGATTATACATCACACACCGTACACCAGCTCAGCGCCCAATTTTTCTTACCTCTGGATGTATCATCAGTCTGATATCTAGTTGTTTAACGGGAGATATACAGACTGCCATTGGTGCGAAACACTAGCACAACGCTACAATTCTTAGTGCACGCGCTATAGCTTCACTTGACATGTCAGGATGCAAAAAGTTTTATTCGCAGTTTGATACGCTAAGATGCTGTGCGCTCCCATAATCGGTGGGCAATAATAATGCCACTAGTGACGGTATATTTGTGAAATGATAATATATATAACCATGTATATAGCCATGCTCTCATGGGTCTTCCAAAATAAATTAATTTCAATTTGCTATCATGCACAAAATACTATCTGTTTATAGTTGGCTCGAGCAGTAAGAAACCAGGTGTTCCACTTAATAGTGTGTCACGACAATTTTATCACCATACACTCTAAGATCATGTCATGATTACTGATCGCCACACCCAGTTGATCTCCACTACTACAGACTAACGGTCACGCTGATCCCCCAGACCACTTAATTGTCCCCTGTCACACATCCTTCCTGTCTTGGTACTTAGCATTAACATGCTTTATACAAGAATAATGGACCATTATATAGTGGATGTAAATTGTTTGACGTGTGTTAATTGTTTCGAATTCCCCACGTGATACATCAAAGCGCAATATCATATTTTTTTGAATTCATGCCCAGCTTTCCCCATATGAGCGATTGGCGGAGATGACAAAGCCGCGGCTCGCTCTATTGCACAACATCTCAGGTAAAGCTGAAACCGGGCTGGTAAGCATAGCAAAATATCGTTGTCATCCACACTGTTTGTGACGTGAACGCTTCATTCATCATTCAACAGATTCCTCGCTGGTCTAACGCATGTGGTAGTGGATGTTGGTTTGTGTGGCACGCAAACGCAGCAAATTTGCTTATATCCGAATTCTCCCAGCTGCCTATCCCGGGTTTGTTTGGCGCTTACTGGGACGCATAATCTTACTCTATTCATCACTTCCCACTCTATGGGCTGCACGCTCATAAATGTGAAGGTCAGTTCAGTACAGAGGTTAGAACTTTACATTTAGCCAATGTAATATTCAGTGCCACTCAAAAATAAAACTATTTGCAAAGACCAAGTAGTCACGTGTATAACTGGATAACTATATTATTTGACAGGGGCAGGGTTAGATATATATATATATCTTCTTGAACATAAGGATAATTTGGTCATTATAGTGTTAATTTTAATTCAATACTTTATATATTTCGTCAAATTAGATGCTGAAGATAATGTTTTTAGCCTCTACATTTCTGTGTTATGTCTTATTTATCAAGAATATTGTGCGGATGAAAGCAGTTGATTGACATAATGTATACACAATGTGAGGTAGACCAAGACATTATTGTAAGAGTGTCAATTTACAACAATACCAGTAAGCACACTGTTATCGGTTTTGGAAGATGATTGTCAGGTTACCGTGTTAATAATGCCTTAAAAATAATCAATGACGTTACTGGAGGTGCAGTGTGACAAGATATGTAAGTTTAAGCGGACTGGGAAACGGGTAGAATGGAACTGAAAAGATTAGTGAGTGTTGTCATTCGCCATAAGAAGTTATGCAGAATTCAAATGCTAAGCTTTCAGTGGTATGTTTATTAACGTCTCTGTGGAAATAATATAGTGTGAAATATGCCCTGATTGTAGATGAATGTTTATTTTATGGTTTATTCCACAACACAGCATTGATATAAATACTTTGTGCTGTATCTGTCTTATTGTTGTTGTTGTAACCGTGGTAACCTCAGCGCGTTTCGATCAATATCTTCAGGCAAAGGAAAAGACAGAATCGCTTTTATCATTTGTGTTAAAAGACCGAGATATTGCCAGGATATTAGCAATGTTGATTGTAGAATATGTCATAGCCAAAACTCTTCAAAACATCCTATCTGAAATATCTAATAACATCAAATCCATCAGTTTTCTACCTCATTACATTGTTCACCATAAATGCACTGGGCAATGATTGATACATCGTCACGATATTGTTCCAAGGTGATCCATTCTCCCTTTCGCGAACGCACAACTGTTGGGGAGTGGCGCACTGATTAAAAAAACTCTCGTTATTCAAAGCAGGAAGCATAAAAGAACAAGGCAACTGGTTTACGTTTAAAGCCACTTTGTGCTATATTTGATCCCTAGAATAATGGATGGGCTGTTTATGGACGATGTATTTTTAGAGTCTGGGGTACCAGTGATGGAAGACTTTCACAGACCCTTTTTATAGCTGTGATTGTTGATTGATTTTGCCTGCCCCCTTGTGCAGGAAAACACATCCTTACTTAATCCATTTACCGCGATATCAATGGGCGTATTATAATATGAAGAAGCCCAACTCCACATGAAAATTCGCTTAATTATTCATATCATAGACTCCAAAGAGGTAAAGATTTAATCCGACATGACTATGAAATATTATCTAATTCCATGCTGCTCATAACAGTAACTGCCTAAATATTGCGCTAAGCCTTTGCGATATTCACCAACACCATTACTTTAAATTTTCGTGCAACTGAAATGGTAACGAAGTAACACTGATTCGCATTGGCATTCCATTATTCTTCGATAAGGTGTGGATACACTAAGTTGCCCATGCTGACATAAAATATCAGGTTACGATAAAAGAGGTTGTAAAAGCGTGTGTATAGTGGCAAGCATCACACATGTCAAATGATAGCCATTGATTCCAATATGTATTGATTGCTCGTCTTTGAACGGCCCATAAATCTCGCACGAATGATACATATATCACGTCCCGCACTAAAGCATCACAATTACAACACGCATCATCTAGAGCAGCCTGTCGTGGGATTACCTCGCGTGTTGCTTTTAGTGGTAACGTTATCATACCACATTTGCTAGTCAAAAGGATATAGCGCTCTCTTGTATCAGCAAATAAAACTCCGGTGGCGTTTTGTCAATCCACTCAAATGGAACAAAGCAAACTTCAAGCAAGCAATCGAAAGCATGATGAATGCCAAAGAAGACGCAATACCTCACAAGAGGTAGGATGGACGAACGAACCAGCATGTTCAGCAGGGATTTCGAGCTCTAAATGTAACATTTCAACATTTGCTTTGCATTTGAACATCTGCAAAGGCGGTCTTTACGTATTCAGTAGTGTTCTTTCATGGATTGAGTTTTTATAAAGCGAAAAACAATATCCCCGACAAAACGAGAATTATTATTATAGGCCTGCGTTCTAAATCCAATTTAATACCTAATAAATCAATTATGCGCTTACTGATAACGCACATCCGATGTGGAGTAATAAAAACACCTGCAAGCAGAGAGTTTCCAACAAGGTGACATGGCATTAGTGCACATAGCTTAATGTCGATCGCTTTCAACCTCAGCAGCACAATGGTCCAAAAGAGTTACATTAATTGCTATGAAGATTGACTTATACTAACACTGTATAGCCTTAACTACGCTGAGTTAACGAGGGAGAGTCGCTCCCCGGAGCGAGGAGGAGTAATCACCATCCAACTCAAGCATGCTTATTTTGCGGGTAAAACATCTATTCCTTTAGGAGACGATAAACACTTCTGTGTGAGTGAACGTTAGGGCATTAATAGGAGCTTACTAAGAAAAAAGTGTTGCTATACCCGAAACTGACTGATATTTGTTAGGCTGCAGTAGAGACACTGTGTTATCGAAGACGTGGATTGAAAAGTGACATCACTTTATGCTTTAAGATATTAGTTCGATATTGCAAACATATTGTAACTGCTTTGCGAGACGCCCCTTTGTATGGTGTGTACTATATGAGTATGGTTTTGAAGTGTAACCGTGTAATACGGCCTTTCTGCGTGTGATTTGTGCCCTATGACTTTGATTTTGAAGTGTCACCGCGTAAAACTCACCTTTATATATCATTGTTATTTCATTTTTGACATGACATATCCATAGGGTTCAAGATATATGTATATTACTGCACATGTATGTACATTAATAAAGACGTATACCTGGAATGTATGTGAGAGCTAATGTACATTGCATTGATTGAACTTTTTCACCGTAATTTGTGCAATTATTTTACTTAAGTAAAATAGAATAGCTTTATGATATCATTGGAAGTACCTAAAATAATGCTGTGTATATGTTTGTTTACCAGCGGTTTCAGCTATAAATTCATGATGATCAGTTATATTCATTTGTCTTAAATATATTTCTTGAAAATATCTTGGGGTTTATTAATTTGTAAATATTATTTGAATATTTATAAGAACCGGCTTGTGTTCATGTATAAGTGGGACATGTTAAATTAGAATTTCAAATACAGGGTGTTTATTGATAGAAACAGCATCTAGTATTGTCTGTCTGTCTATCAGTGTCGCAGAAATTGTGTGACATAAACCAACTGGTTATTTGTGCATACGGTAGGTCAAAGAACGGACAACAGCAGTCAGATCGGCAGTATGATACTTATACAAAAGTTTTTCATTCTTAACAAACTGCTATTGTGCATATCATGTTAACATTTGTGTGTAGTTGCAATGGTTGTTTTGATGAATTGTGGTCACGTGATACCATCCCTTATATTTTCCAATGATTTGATTGTACAACCAACTGCTACCATCGTATGACAATTGATCTTTATTATTACTTAATAATCCTGCCTCTCCGTTACAATAAGTCTTAATTGATACACTGTTTCTCTCACTGCAATCAGACCAGTGCGCCACTGAAAGGAGGAATATTGATTGGAATCACTATTCGTATCAAGTAGCTAAGGTAAAAAAAAAAACGAGTGATCTTCGCATTGGTAAGCCGTTACAAATTACTCATACTCAGCCATGTGTAATCATTTTCTGTCACGTCTCTATGTTGTTGAATAGTAACCAGATGCTATACTCCACCGTTATTTATGCAAGCAGTAACTTCATTCCCACTCACGTATTCATAAACCTCATTGTTGCTGGCGGCGTGTGCGCTTTATAAGGGCTTGACATGGAATGAACCATGCAAGTAATTATTTCATTATGGTTGTCCATTCAATGAGACGATGGATATCTTGTTAATCTGCCAGGATATATAAATATGAATCACATATCGTTGTTAAACCCCAGCCGCTGCCATCCGCGTGGGCGCTATATAGTTGGTGTGTAAGAGAGTTGACGTAGAGAGCCTGGCTACCATTGTAGCCGGAGGTATTGTGAGTTGACCACGGACACAACAATAGTCGACCGATTTGTTATCCCAATGTATCAGACCACTACCTGATGTCACTGTGTCTTCTGTTCCCTGTAAAGCTTTCAGAGAGCAAAAACGTTCTACTATATTACGAATTACAGCACTTGCCTCGCAAATTGCTGTAAATCTTCACCAACGAAAAGTGGGTGCAACAATATGGACGCAGTAATTGGAGGCAGTGATGCCACAATATCAACTTGCCTCAAAATCGGTATCTACCCTTTGATCTATTGTGGTACGTGTTACGTAGGTAACTGGGCTATAAATACAACCATAAGTGTGATAGCAAAACATAATGGTAATGGCACTTTGATCCCAAACAACGGTGCTCCCATGACACCATAATCATAAAGCCGTTGACCATACTGTTACAAAGATATGGCGACCGAGGCACTAACAGCACAATGATAATGAAAAAAACGTCCAGGGCAATATTGGTTTGATCACCGTTTCCCCTAGTGTAAGCGTATAAATACTTAAACAATCCTTTATCCTCAACATCAATGTAAACATGACAACACAATGAAAAAGGCAAGTGCGGACACTGAAGTGTTGTGCAGTTAGCTGCTGTCATATCGAATATTAACGTGCAGTTGCACACATAAAGCCTTCTCAAGCTGCCCTATTTCAGGGGATATTTGGGAAATTAATCAGTTATGTACCATTTTAAGGAACGCAGTTGATCGATGCGTATATTAACATTACCACAAGTCACATTTGTAACATCAAAACCAATAAACGTTAATCAATGATAATAATAAAATCGTTTAAATATTTGACCCAGCATGATATGACAATATCGTGGTCTGTACCTGAGAATTAATTGAAAACATTTCCAACTGATCTAACAACCAAGAATGCAAACGATGTTGACATCTCAAAATCTATGACATGCCGGATTTGTATTGCTGCTAGTATCACGACTTATTAATAATTTGAATTGGGTACAGAGCAAAAGTACATTATAAGTTCGTCGTACTAACGTTCACCAAATAGGTAGCTCAAGTTGATGTAATGAAGACAAATGCTGCTTTTGCAAAAGTGTGAAGACATGAACACAACGAGATAAATATAATGATGAACAAGGAGGGGCGGGCGTGGGTCACTCGAGAATCAGGAAAGCTAAGGTAGATAATTAATATCAGCTGTCATGTTTCTTTTCGTGTGTCGGACATCGCTTATGACGGAGGCGAGGAAATACGGACTAAAGAAACTTTGACCTTAATTTAATCACGATTTGTCACCCATCAGTGACCATACCTGAAGTGCTTGTTTAAGTAATATATTATATTAATAAAATGACGTCAAGTGGTCAGCATAAGAGAATCGTTGATGATAGGCAATTGATAAGCCGTTGTGGCATATCTTTTTCTACTTTTATTTAATGATTATTTTGGTGGTAGATACCGTTTCTTTGACCCCTATATATTTTATATTCATATTTATGTTACTTTAAAATTATTAAAAAATGACATCGCATATCAACGGGCAGTTGTTAGTTTTGGCATGAAAGGAGCAGGCAGCATGTGGTCAGTACCTTCATTTCCTGGTAAATGTCATCAGCATCATTATTCACCATGCATCTATCCATCGTTTCCATAGGAGCAGTTGTAAAACCTACAAATGAAAGATTTAGAACGAAACTGGGCCTAACTTCAATGCTTGCATTAATGATTGATATGATGGTGGTAATGCGATGACGGAATGATTGATAGGATGGTGGTAATGCAATGACGGAATGGAGTGGATCGAGTCCAATTACGTCGAACAATGCAAATCAAGCTGCACCCACTCATACTCTACACCAGACAAAAACACTATAGCCAGACATAAAGCCAGCATTATTATTTATTATTTTGACACTGCGTTGGAACATATACACAGGTATCAATGGTTTCATGCTGATAAACAACCCAATAAGTAGGACGGTAAAGACGTGTATACATCGATTAGTATACGGGGCGTGGATAGTGAACAAGGCGTCCGGAAATACGCCCATGGTCGTAGCACTATGTTCTAATTCTTTAATGGCTCATTATCTTTTCAGTTAGTATATTAATGATTGAAGCAGTCTGAGATCGCTTTAAGCACTAGGCATCATAAAATCAAGATGGCTTTCTAGCTGTATAAGCAGTGGAGATTATCTGGGGCTCCATGTCAGCAGCAGCAGCAGCAGCAGCCAAGTGTTTATGTAGGCTTTGACAGTTGACACGACTAATTAACAAAGATGGACATATCCGCGTTTAATGGTAAATTGTTGATTTACAATTTTGCATTACATGATCTTGACTTGTATTATAATTACCTTGTCGTGGTTATGGATTCCAGAATAACTCGAGAACCCAGTATTGCTGACATGAAGAGGAAGTTATGGTTACAGTTACTTACTGATCAAGCAGTGATGTTAACAATTTCCTTAATACTAAAAATTACAAAAAGCATCTCAGACGAACCAGAAGATCATTGGCCATATATACTGTGAAACATATTGTCATTTCACAAATTTCTAATAGATTAGCTAGCTATATTTTGCTGTGGTTTGTAATATTACAGGAATTTCCTTATTCTTATTGACCTATTGTAAAGTAAATATGCTATTTGGATATCTCACAAACATTTGCCTTTTAAAAATGTGCAGACCGTTGCAAGTGAAGTGATGTGCAGAAGCAAATTGTATATCTCAGTAAGACTAGAAAACAATCAAAAGGCCGTGCAGGGGTATGCAGCTGCTGATGAATAATGACTAAAGCGTCATTGGAGCCAAAGTGATTTATTGCGGTGTGCTTACCGACCCTGGTAAAGCCTAAACTGTTGTCCATAGACCGAGCGTGCAAGCAATTATTCACTACTGGCCTCAAAATCTATACAGCCATATTTCATATTTGTTAATGGGATAGTGTTGCAATAGCAAGGATAATCGAAACGTTTGCCTTTGGTTTTAAATGCAATCTCAATTACCGTAGGGTCTCTTGAATAACTCCCGAAAGATTTTACAAAACGCATTGTTTTGCTCGATCTGCTACTGTGCACAATAAGTACAAGAATTATATTACCTGATCATTACCATGATTGCTGTAGAGTGCATATATGATGCATCGGTCATCGCAGTGCCTGGAGTGATGCATGATATAGGATGTCCCCGTGTGTTGCTGCTATACATGGCAGTTGCTATCACGTGATGACATACCTAATAGTTTGCAATGGTTCTATTGTTCAACCAAATGTCCTGTTGAGCGACAATGATTGTTGGTTACCAAACTAACAGGATTAATAAGGTTCATTTTAGGGGAGTTTTCTCATAAGCTATATTGTCGATTGTTGACCTCCTCAAGACTGATTGGTTAGCTGGTACCATTGACGTCAACCAGTTTGCTTCGCATTAAAGCATCTAATGATATTCGCATATCGTTTTGTCATGTGTATGATAGCAAAAAAACATATTGCTCTATTAACAGCAATCGGAGCACCATCCAAAACAGGTTCCATGAAGCCCTACAGCCTACCGTACACGAATGAATAGTATATAATGACTTATTGACGATCGAGGTAAATAAGCAAAGCTGTTGATCCATTGTCCCGCATAATGTTCCTAAATATTGACTTCGGAATGGCATCATCAAAAGATGTCGGGATGGAATAACGAACACTTTAAATGCTTAATGGATCGTCCCTTCTTTGCATGAGCTAATATGAATATCATCGTAAATGCTTCTGCAATCTCAAATTTAGTATAAAAACAACTTGTCAATGCTTGCAATGTTTTATTAGCATCTGCAAACGACGAACTAACTGCATTTGCTAAGGATGAAATGCGGTGATAAATGAAAGAATAAAGCTTTCAACATAACATTCGATATTTTATTGCATGGGCTTTAAGCACATTGTGTTCTTCTGGAAACATATTTCGATGATGTCCAATCTTGTGTTTGACGAGGTACCTTAAATTTATTGTAATCAACAAAATGTGTGTCAAGGTAAAGATAGCTGATGTTGGCAAAATCAGATACTGCTGGCTTTATAAGCACTATCAACGCTGCTTATATAGGCATCCAGATAGCCTGGCTCGGCATATTATGTTGCACAGGTGTAGATGCTGCCTAAGGCCGCTGTCTTTACCCCAGCCGCCAATTCCATCTGCCCAAGCACATGTCATTGAACTACTATCTGTATGTACGGCTGCATATTATCACATGATAAAGCATCACGGCTTAAAATAGTGGCGAAGCTTTCTTGAATATGACTTTACTCTTAGAAAATTAATACAGCATAAAATAAAGCTGCCATTCCTCTGCTGCTGCAATCACGTACAACTGACACTGCGTTGCTATAGTCCCCAACTAAAACTGCGGTGCTGCTCCTGCTAACCTATACTTCGTTGTTATAACTTTCCAGCTAATGCCAACCATTGCGTGGGAGGTAATGTATCAACGCAAAGCACTCTAATTCTTTAATACGTCGGTAACCGTACCATTGAGACAGGATAGTCAACAACTATAACATTTGGGTGTCATGGGAGCTGTGAGTGACGAGGTTTTGACCCAAAATTTCACTTTAATTAAAGTCAAAACAGGACGATTTTCGCATTTTGAACTCACCACTGATCTATGTATTCATAACACAGTAACCTAAGTAACACGTCCTGCCGTAGATCAAGGAGAGGATACCGATTTTGTGAAGTTGACATAGCAGTAGTAATGTATAACCACTAATCTGATACTACAGATACTTGGTCTTCATCCACATGATATGGTAAAACACGATATCAATACTCTGTGTGTTTTGGCCATCAGCATATCTTTTATATGGGAGACACAGTGCAGGTATATGCTTATTGGCATCAAGCTGTCTGTAACATCCGTGCACATTATAAAAGTACGCGTATTGTGACAGCTTGCAGGCACGTGCAAACTACAACTTGCCTGTAAGCATTCATTTTCGTCCTGCTTGTGTTTATACCCATTTGCTTCTATTCACAAAAGGCACCACGTGGTGCATTTGTTGATGACGATATTACATAAGCACGACGCAGCGTGACTCACGATAGTATGATAATCGAATATGGTTCAACCAAGACAAAAGGATATAATATTCAAAACCGACCAGGAGAAGCTGAAACTGAATCAATATCTACCCCCCCCCCCCCCAAACACAGAGCCCATAGCAGCAGTTGGCGGGTTCAAATTCCATTAGGCTTATTGTTGAAATGTATTTGTAAAACGTTTCGATTATTGGGCCTTTGTGTTCGCAGCCTGGCGACGTATGGCGCATTCATTAATTCAGATATCATATACACACGATCCACAGTCAGGACAGTCATTTTTACAACACGTTGCTCATGTATTTTGTGTATGTGCTTGCTTGTCAAAAGATTGCTTTCACTTGTGTTGCCACAAGCAATACAGTAAGAGGCATTCCGATTCCTGTTTAGTTGAGGTATTCCCCGCAAAGGCATCCACAACGAACCATCTTTTGTGTCAACCGTATTTCTTACGCTAGAACACGGCATAAAACAAATACTAGCTCTCGGTTGCTGGGACACCAAAGGGTGTAATTCCTTAGAGCTTGAGTCTCTTTCCAGCACCGTGTCTAAAGAACACGCACTTGTACGGTGTTTACGTCTTGATGTACAAGGGATGTTGGGAGAATGTGCACGCTCAGCTGTTACCCCTAATTGCTCCTGGGACGTCACCAACTTTTTGTCCGGTGTAAATGGTGAGTCTTTACAGCTGTGGTTGGCATGCTGGACGTGGTACACCAGAAAAGGCTTTGATTCTTCTAATTCCGTTATTCCATTTGCACCGTCGTAGCTAACCATTGGTACAAACGTTTCCAATGCCGACACTATGTTAGGTGGCCTTTCCGTCTTACGTTGTCGCGCTTTTGGTTTAATATGGCAATGAAGATAAAGACAATGCATAAATATGTAAAGGATGACGACGCTGGCGGCACCTACCAGGAATGGAGGTACTAACCACATTTTGCCTGATCCTTGTATGTAGGGTCTAGCACTTCCATTCGGACTTGCCGCATTATCGTCTCCAATAGCGGATTCCATATTGCTGTGACTTAAAAGGTTCAGCAGTTTGTGTTGCAATCACTGTAATAATAAAATCGTTTTAACGCCTTTGCTTGCAGAACGCCTTGGAGGAAGCAGAAGATACCGTGGCATCAGATGTTGATCATTGTATATGCCTTCCTCTAGCAAACATTCTGAGGCATCAGGATATCCTATTCATGCGTTATTTGTGCTAACATGTCTCTGGATAATTTTGCTAACAAATTCCAAATCTGCCGATCGTTGGTGTTTCTGCTGTCAAGTCACCATACATCCGGCTTCAATTGCAGTACCACGATATCAATAGCTGCTCCTGTAGCCGCTTTTCCTAGTCACGTCCTTATATAGCGTACGCGCCGCACACAGCTTGCACTGAGGCCAAAGCGCAGATGGCAGGTAAGCCAATAATGGTCTCTACAAACTAATCAAATATCGATTGTCACTTTGAATGGGCATACAAAATGAAATTTCAAGGATAATGTTGGAGCATAGCTAATGGTGGCTATTCAACAACAAGTTGCCCTCAACTTCTTCAGGGATTTCACCTTAATTTACGACGAATAAACACCAAACGTAGAAAACCTGCTGCCCCGATAAGTGCCTGTCTTTCGAGACTAAATATACCATATGACATAATTACCTGAATTGTAAACATATCAATAGAAAGCTTGTTTTATAGCCAATATATGCCCCACTTCCTGCTGCTGAGTGATATGTCAAACTGGCTATTCTACAGCAGCCATTCAATCGGTTTACCGATTATCGGTTTATCTCCATGGTTGCACTAGTTTGGAGCCATTGTAACCTTGAGATACATTGCACCCCTTTCTCTAATAAATGCGCATATTGTTCAATAAAAACCGTAACATGCATTTGTGACTAAAACATTGGTACAGGATTCCTATTCTTCGAAAAACTGATGTTGCACCATTAATACAGGAGGGATGAGTTTTTTGAAGCCAGAATAGTCAGTAGTGAGGATTTACAACAATGAGTTTTTTGCCGGGCAGGAAGAGCTGCAAATCACCGTTTGTGAGCCAACGTGCTTTATGGTAACACTAGGGACATGATTATACATCACATACCGGACACCAGCTCAGCGCTTCATTCTTTTAATTTCTGAATATATCATAAGTCGGATATCTGACTATTTAAGGAGAGATATACAGAACGGCATTGGTACGAAACACCGATAAAACAGTTACTACTCGAAGTGCATGTATTGAAGCTTCACTTGACATGAAGGAATGGACAGCGTTTTTATGCGTAGTTTGATACTGTTATGATGTCGCATGCCTCCATAATCGGTGGACAAGTATAGTTCTACAAATGACGTATATCTGTCAAATGACATTTGATTATATGTAGCTAATTATCTCATGGGTCGTGTGAGATAATTATATTCAAATATTATCGTGTTGAATTACTGACCGTTTTCAAGACGGCTCGATCAGTAAGAGACCAGGTGTTCCACTTCAAACCATTAATACTTGGTCACAACAAATCAATCACCATACAAGCCAAGATGATGCCATGCATCAAAATATATACTTGGCTACTGCAGCTGCTGCTGATTTGCAGACCTCACATATATCGACAAAAGGTCACGTTGATACGACCTCAGACCGCTTACTTGTCCCCTGTCACCCATACTGCATATCTTTGTACTTAATAAGCTTAATATAAGCGTGATGGACCATTATTAATTTGGTGCATTGTGCTACGATCCAGAACCTATTTCGAGACGATGTCCTACATGTCTACCGTGCGCCTTTATGGAACGAATTTGGCACGATGCATTTGTCAATGATTTATCCAAAAACGTATAAACCGCGTCATGAAGTACAATTTCTAATACACCTCTTCTCTAATTCACAAATATAACTGCATTGGTGTACCTCTCTCATTGCGCTGCGTTGTTATTATTACTGTATCGCTAATAACTGCAAACAAATGCTGCTTTCCCATGACATCCAA
>CM067348.1:3149065-3176565 GCA_034190875.2 Urechis unicinctus | reverse complement strand
GGCATTTATATTCCACAATGGATGCTTGGTGAGGGTTATAGGACAAACAGCTGCAAACAGTTTTTTTATGACAGCAAGAGGTTGCATGATTTTCACAATTCTTACCAAACAGCTAGTGTTTAACTAAATTGTACACTATGTGCTTTATATGCTTTTGCTCTACTGCTACTGAGAAAACCAAGCTCATCTCCCAGCATCTGTCGTGATGCAGCATTACATAAATGGATATGGCGTGACATGTAGCCCAATATCATAGCTAGCACATTGCATAATGATACAACCAAACCATGAAACAAATAAGATTAATGCTTTTCTTGTTATAGCTTTATTGTAACCAGAAAGCGATTGTTCTACATGAGATTGGATGCTTGTGAAGCCATTCTTGCTTTTGACTTCCGTGTTTTTGTTACCGGTGCTAGTTTCGAAATAGAACGTTGTTGCTGAGAGCGTAGGGGAAGATATACTGTCCTTAGCCTGGCTACCGCCAACATCGCTAGTTACTGATCAACAGCATGTTTGGTGTGGTGTATCGCGCGCTAAAGGCCTCACAACATGCAGTCGACTTGTTGATCATGCTTGAAAAACTCTTTGATAAGCGCTTCCCATTTAACGTTACAAACTCATTTCGAATGGAAAGTTCCTATAAACCATATTAATCTGCCATCATCATCTGCAGCTCCATATAAAGTGCTCAGTGCGTCCAAGAATAAATAGCTGCATTGGAGGAGACGTAGATCACTCAGTAAACTGCTCTATAGGATATTCACCTGTTTCCTCAGAACGCCAACATAGGTCATGCATTATTGAGAAGCTGCTGGTGGGCGAGCAGCATTCTTGCAAATACAGAAAAGCCCAAGCCTCCTAAATATATTTTCTAGACTTTCCAAAATATCTAAAACTTTGACCAAATTAAACCTTATTGATCGAAGTTAATATCTATAGCACACTCTTGTATTGCCCTGTCGACCCTAGTGAACAGATGTGTTATACATTTGGCCTGTATATCTGTATCAGCTAATTAATCCATAGGGATAAAATTGTAGACTTGAGATAAATAAACATAATTAGAGTATCGGCCATCAAAAGCCAGTGCGTGTAAAAATTGCAACCATGACCACAGTCTGATTCATGTAATTTAAGTCCATTCCCAAGTAACACCCACCCAAGTCCCATTGCTACTACAACATATGTCACATGATTTTAAAATGTCACATGACCACAGCATACGACAGTGAACACAATTGTACCGATCTAGTGGAAGACATCATTACATACAAAAACAACTGTACTGCCAGAAGTGTTGTTCTATGAGGATGAGGGCAGTTTAAGAATATACAATCATCAGCAGCATCATTATCCTGAGAAGCCATCTTTCTCATATACTTCTCCAGGATCAGACTGCCATCGAGGGCCATGATATGCACGCTGGCTTTACGTAACAGAGCAGGGTTGTCTCCAGGTGGCGCTGTACCGTCGGCAGCAGCCAGGACGGCAGGAGAGAGTGCTGGGACTGTACTAATGATGGGGGCGGGGATCTGGGGTGCTGCCACACATGGAAGAGTTGTGATTAGTGATAAATGTTTTGCATAAATATTTAAAAATCCAGCAGAGGATAACACATCGTCCACACTTTAGGCAGTCAGCATATGATATCATACAATCTTTTGTCAATCTCAAACTCATACCTTTGGCATATTTGCCTTTTTCAGGAGGCTTGGAGGCAGTTGATTGGCTCTTGCCTGTTCCTCCAGGATGTCATGAATGCTGGAGGAGCGAGGGATGTGTTGCGGGGTCGTAGGTCTCCACCAGTACCGGGAGAAGAAGTCTGATTGAATGGTTGACGTGCTGGGCTGCATATCACCTGCAATCATTAAAAATTCACCAGTTATTGTTTACAGGTAAATGAAACAGGGTGTTGCACACAAAAGGCACTTCGAGTCCTGAAACAACTTTATTCATTAGAAGCCAGAGATGGGCGATTTATGACTCGAGAACCTATGTTTAGGGTTACCCCTATGTTCAGTTATTATGTTCTAATGAGGAAGATTCACAAGAGCATTAAGAAATGGCACATTTAACCAGCATGTGACAGGTAAACATGAAAAGAAGGTTACCTATAATGAATTGGTAGTCCTCACGCAGTTGCATGAGTTATGCAGCCAAGTCTACGTGGTAGTTTAGATCACAATACAAAATGTCAATCAAACGGCCACGCATCACTCAATATACTTCCATTAACAAAGTATACCAGAGGTCATTTAGAGTAAACCACAAGTCATTGTGTGAGCTACACTTTAATGTTAATTAAAGTACGCCACAAGTCATAGCATAAATCACAAGTCACATGATAAACAACAAGTCATTGTGTAAACCATTCACACAGTGTACATGCCCACGAATAATGCAAGTCCCAACGTACTCAAATCTACATACTCAACCATAAGTGACAGTTAGCATCATAATACCAGACTTAGTAGGGCGTATGGGTGTATGACAGCGATGCACACCTTGATGTGGATAAATGGCTGAAGCATCACAGACAGAAGCGAACGCACGGTCACCACCAAATCTATGATCTGCCACAAGGAGGCGCCACCTGAGTATATAACCAAAGCTTTTTAATACCATAGTCACCATTAGGCAACAAGTTTGGTAAATGAGTGCACATAAAAGTTGTTATGAATGAACATCCCATCGATTATTCAGCAGTCCAAACAGCACACAGTGGATTTGGCTTTAGACCAGCTGCCTTCTCCTTCTTTTACGGATGGACTTAAAATATCACCGTCGGAACATCTCTTCGTAGGCAGTGTTGTGCTTTTGTTCAGTGATTAATCGTACTGAGATATATAATCTTCTTTGCGTCACCTCCCATGGTGTGGACTTAAAGCCTGTTAAGGTGAAGACAAACAGAGTGACTTTAGTTCATAATGGTGTTTGTTGATGTGGTTCTGTGTATCTTCTTGTTCATGGTGCGATTATTCGGCGAGAAACACTGACGGGCTGTACAACAACGCTGCGTCATGAATCATCAGAAAATCAATAGGAGGATATTCTATATTTATAAGCATGACTTCATCAGCATACAAACAATTGCCATGGATGTTCAGTCATTATTGACAAACGAACGGAATATGCCGCCCCAGGTTGTCTGGCCGCCTATTCAAGCAGCGTTGTTAGTGATCAGGTAGCTCTCCACACCAGCCCCGGCAGTACTAATGCTTATAAAGCCAGCAGTATCTGATTCCGCTAACATCAGCTGCTGAATAAGAATCTGGAAATACACCAACTTCATTGATTTTATGCTTTAAAATGGCAAATTACCAGCAAAAGGCATTCAACCTTTATTATTACCCTTTAACATCAACAGTAACTACGGACTACGTGTTTTGTTGGCTAACACCACTCATTCATTCCAAAAATGCAGTATCAAATAAGGATTGTTTTGTGAATGGATCCAAGGGAGACCACAACGAATCTTATTTGAGCGACACTAGTAAGGAATACACAGCTACACATGTGGAAACTCGTTTTTACCAAGACGTATCAACCACAGATCGCGCTGACTCAGCACGTGATACCGAGCAGACGGATATGAGCGAGGATGAGCGGGGGCCGTTCATGCCGGGCACAGGTCAAATTTGGCTAGTGCCCCCTTTCCTGTTAGGTGCTGTTAGTGTCATGTTCCTGTATATTGCCATACATTGTCTCTATCTGCACTGTCATGTGAAGCCACTAAAAAGACGCACAGAAAAGCGAAATCAAGAGCCAAAGTCAGTATTGACCGAGAACGTAAACGAGCAGTCTTAGTCAGGTACATTTATACCTATCATCAAACGCGATGGTGCTTATGGGCATGCTGAGCTGGTTGAAACGCAGCCATGTGCTATATACCACAGACAACAACCATTGTGGAAAAGACTATTGAACTGGTCCAAAAATTTCATTTGAATTGTCTGAGGAGCATTAAGGAGAGACTGTGTATGAAACACCCGCTAGCTCATCTCAAAATCTCCAAGTGCCGAGTGGGTTTAATGGTGTACCTCGCACTAGTGTATGTTCCATGGACCCAGTGTTAGAGGGTGCTACACAAGCAAGAGATAACAGTATGTCAGTTCCCCAACAACCCCGGTCCGTTCATGTTTTAGTCCGTTAACTCAGCACAGCAGTTATGATCACAAAGATGGCGATATTTGGATTACATTGCAGGGATTCATTCAGTCCAACTGGTGCAGGAACACCTCTTATTACAAGGCGTGTGGAACTCAAGTGTCACTAGTCTAACAACTAGTAAACAAGACATCCCTGATCACACGCGGCTGAGCGGCAATCAGTTTCATGAATGGCGTCGATAATGAAATTAAGCAACTACCTGTGTATCGCTAGCCAAGCACGCAACCCCTTATAGTAGATATCGTTCGTGTTCCACATTCATTGATCTGTGGCGGCTTGCTGGTAAACATGGTGGGGTATCGACGATTGGCTTAAGTGTTCTTGTGACGTTCTGTTGGATCGATATATTTGTCTTGTCTGTGCTTTCATTAAAACATTAGCCAACTTTATTTTGTCATAGAATGGCGGGATCTCTCAATCTTGACTCGCCTTTTTGTAGATTATAATAAACGGAAGGTACCTCGTCAAACACTAAACTGAACCACTATTCACCCAGCATTACAGCAATAGGTAAGGCATGATACCTTTTCAAAGTCAGAGCAAGCACGTACACAAACAAACCATGAAACAAAACTGTGAAAGCTCCCATAGGGATGGTAATGCGTATTACAATATGTGGACTAGTTGTCTTAGCTTTATGGTACCTAAGAAGCGATAGCTCCACATGAGATTAGACTTTTCCTGCTTATGGAAGCATTACTGTTTTTGCTTTTCATGGATACACTGTTGGGCATTTACTGATTCAGATATCACATGAACACGACGCAGTGATTCTACAAGCCATGCGGACGAAAAAGGATACATGATCATCCAACACACGGTGGACAGCAGCTCAGTGTTCCAGTTTTCTTCCTTACGGTTGCAAATTAGTTTATGGCCTTATAAGTCGAGATATGCATTGGCAAGAAACATTGGTAACACTGTTCAAACTTAGTGTGTAGTACATGCACATAAGCTTAACGCGACATGTCAAGATGTAATATGTTGTGATTCACAGTTTGCGGCTGCTGTGATGTTGTACTAACACACAATCGACAGGCAGATATAGCTCTGCTCGTGTGATGTCTAATGGTACTGTATTTGTGAAATGACAATATGTTTCACAATATATATGGTCAGTGTTCTCCGGGTTGGCGTTTTTCTGGTGTAAACATATTCAGGAGATGTTTGTCCAGACTTATCTAATCCCATATGTTTTGGATATAATCTGACCACCTATTAAAGCAGTTGTTCACAAATGTAATTTTACTTTAAATGCTGGACTATACTTTATACTCATACCGAACCTTGCCATAATAAGGATTTTGTTGTGTCCATCGGTGCTATTGTCTCATTCTCGAGTGTAGTTTGTTCATATTGTATTCTATTCATAGTGTGATACATTAAAGGCTTAGTCTACTCCAGTGTACTGAACATCACCGTGGTGCCTTATAAGCTTGTAGGAATGCCCGTACACAAAATGACTAGTTAAGTTAATGTCAAATAAACTGATGCTTACACATAAATAAATTGGAAAGTCACCTATCACACGACCATTTATACACTAAAGTATATACCACCAAGGTCAAGTAACAAGAATGCAACCATTAGGCACGCATTCATGAATTAGCCTTGTCTGTTGCGTTATATGGCTGAAAACCTCTTAGTCGACGATGAATTGTGCTAAGAAAATAAACAGAAATGGTAAACATACACTCTAGTTTTAAGCCAAAGTAATAAATTTGTCTGTAAATATCTTTTTTTAACGTGCGTTTGTGCGTTCTGTGATACATTACATGCGCCATGTGTATATTTGTGGGATATCACAGGCGCTATGTGTATATTTTTGGGCGTGGTACAGCGTTGAATGCGGCATTCGAGTGTGGAAATCAAATAGACAACACAATGACCTGTGACTTCACATGAACAGGATGGATAAACTCAGAAAAATAAATCAGGTTCATGACTGCCTGAATGTAATATTATGGGAATACTCGTGAAAAACATAATTGTTTTGTGCTGGCAGCCGCCATGTGGCGTATTCATGGATTTAGATATAATCTGAACACCATGCAATTAAATGGATACTTGATGCGTGTGGTGATTCTTGGAATTTTTACACAACCTTGCATCGATACACTGTTGATTAATATTTGACGGGTAACAATCATTAATACCAGCATTATAGTAAGGAACATTATCTTCAGACTTTGTTGCACTCTTGGTTCAACAAGGGTTGGTAGGCGTACCATGATGTTGTTGTCATCTATAAATAGTTGTCACCTTAAACGCTTCATTCATTATTCAGCCAAAGCTCCGCGAGATCAATGTTGCCATAGCCAGACAAACTGCCCCCCGCGTTCATTTTTAAGCTGTGCATACATTTACTACGATAGAATAACCAAACACGCATTATTACATACATCACATATCACAATTAGTGGTAAGAGAAGGGGGTAAGAAAGCAGCTTAAGATGTAGCTTCTAGTACCAACATTATCATTAAACAACAGTAGAAAGTCGTAAGCTTCAATTGAACATCGAATGCTTTAATGTAACAAATCTCTAATGGTGACTGTTTGATGTCATCGTCAAGACACATTTATTGCACGATTAACATTACTAACACATGCACTTTAGGCAAGATCATCGATGTGTGTCATAGTTTCTATGATCCGTATTACCGCGCCTCTGTCAAAAGCAATCTTGGACATATTGAGAGACACATGACAGCTGATATCGATTATAAACCTTAGCCTTCCATGTTCTCAAGTGACCCATGTCCGCCACTCCTTCGTCCGGCATCAAATTCACCCTGAGGTTTTCATATCTCCGATCTTTTGTCACGGCGGCTGTTGTCTGGTGTAGATCAGTTTGAGCTCCCCATTTGTTTGACGTTAATACAATGTACTTATAATCTATGTCTGCTCGGTTACCAATTCAAATGGTCGGTTCAAATGAATTATTCGCCTAAATCTTAGCAGCGATGGCGATAGAGGTATTCCTAGATTTTGAGATATTTCCACATAATTTGAAGACTTTGCATGCATGTTTGTATGTTTTATGAGAGCAGCTGCATTTTAACATAAGTTGCGTCACCAGCTAATATCACAACAATTAACCGCTCACACCTGTCTTGCTGGAGGGAATGTATTATCATGTTTACGTTGATATCGAGGTCGATCTATTGTGTAAGTATTCACACAAGGGGGACGTTGATCAGACCAACATAGGATCTAGACATTTATTACATCATTATCATGTCTTTAATGGGTCGGTACCGTGCCATTGAGACAGGATGGTCAACAACTATAACATTAGGGTGTCATGGGAGCTGTGAGTGACGAGGTTTTGACCCAAACTTCCATTTTTATTAAAGTCAAAACAGGACTATTTTCGCATTGTGAACTACCCAAGTAAATTTATCCTGCTGATCGATGAATTCATAACGCAGTTACCTAAGTAACTCGTCCTGTGATAGATCAAGGAGAGGATACCGATTTTGTGAAGCAGACATAGCTGTAGTAATGTATAACCCACTTATCTGATTCTACAAATACTTGGTCTTCATCCACATGATATGATAAAACACGATATCAATACTCTGTGTTTTTTGCCAAAAGCATATCCTTTATGTGGGAGACACAGTACAAGTATACACTTATTGGCCTCAAGCTGTCTGTAACATCCGCGCGCATCATAAAAGTACGCGTTATGTGACAGCTGGTTGGCAGGTTCGAACTACAACTTGCCTGTAAGCGTTAACTATTCGTCCTGGTTGTGTTTTTGCTTTCTCAAAGGACGCCACATGGTGCATTTGTTGATGACGATATTACTTAAGCACGACGCAGCGTGACTCACGCTGGTACGATAATCGCCGTAAGGCGCATACTTTCATTTAGATATCATACGCACATAATCCACAGTCAGGACAGTCATGTTTACACAACTTTGCTAAATATTGTGTATCGTGCTTGCTTTGTCAAATAGATTGCTTTCAAAGCGTTTGTATTCGCAGTTTGTTACTGCTAAGATGTTGTGTGCTTCTATGATCGATGGACAATTATAATTCCACTAGTGACACTATATTTATGAAATGGCAATATATTTGACCCTGTATATAGCCATGGGTCGTCCGAGATAATTATTTGCAATTGCTATCAACTGATTATAAGATGGCTCGACTAGTAAGAAGCCAGGTGTTCCACTTGAACCACTAATACTGTGTCACGACAAATTAATCTTCATACACACCAAGACGATGTCATGATTACTTGCATTTAAAACTAAATGAAATGCGATTATACCATGCAATATCCCGGAAACGGAACGCAAATCTATCTATTAACTGATCTCCAGATCCTGGTGATCTCCACTACTTATACAGACTAAAGGCCACGTTGATGCTACCCCAGACCACTTAATTGTCCCGTGTCACACACCCTGTCTGTCTTGGTACTTAGCATTAACATGTTTTATACAAGAGTAATCGGACACAATGCTACGATCCAGTACCTATTTCTAGATGCTGTCCTCAATATCCACGTTCTATTAATTTAAGTTGGTTGAATGAAGCCCTCACTTATACCGTCCCTACTTGTAGGACCTATCATAAAACAAATGATACCTGTAGATACTTACTATTATTGCAGTGTAAACATAATAAACTGTAATGCTGCCTTATGGCTCGCGACAGATTTATTGTATGGTGTTGATTGATTGACGTGTTACATAAACAATACGTTTCGAAACTCACAATCCCGTCATTGCATTAACAACATCTCAATAATCATTAATATCAGCAATGTTCCTTCGTTTGCACTCTTGGTTTAGCAAACACCTTAGATGGAAACGATGCATAAATCCATACAAAGAAATGCTTCGGATGACACCTTTCTGGAAGAGAAACTAATGACCGCATTCTGCCGGCTTGTTTCAGGTAAAGACAAACGTCTATTGTGATGACATCACGTCGTTATATAGTATGCAGCCACCGTATGTAGATTCCTCTCTGGTCTAACGCATGTGGTAGCGGATGTTGGTTTGTGTGGTAGGAACTATGCAGATGGTAAATGACGCAGTAAATTTGCTGATATGCTTGAATTGTCTCAAATGAGCGAGATGACACAGGCTCGCTCTATTACAGTAAGTAATGCTGAAACAGGGTTGGTAAGCATACTAAAACATGGCTGTCATTCAAAATGTTTGTGACGTGAATGCTTCATTCATCATTCAATAGAAGAGCCACGCAAACAGTTCTGTTATTCCGAGACCAGCTGCCTATCCCGGGTTTGTTTTTCTCTTACTGGGACGCATAATCTTACTCTATGCACGCTCATAAATGCGAAGGTTAGTTCAATTGTGATATCAGTATTAAGGTGAGAACGACTTTACAGTATGCCAATGCGTTGCAATATTCTGTGCCACACAAAAATAAAACTATTTGCAGCGACAGTGTAGCCACGCGTATCACTAGCTACCTATAGTACAAGGGCAAGGTTAGATATATAGATTTCCTTGTACGTAGGGATAATTTGGTCATTATAGCTTTAATTCGCATTCACACTTGATATATTGCATCAAATTAGATACTGAAGATAATATTCAACGATTCTCTTTGCTTCTACTTTGTGATTGCCCACGTCCAATGATTTTTCGTAAGGATGCGGATCTGCTTGGTAACAGCTAATGGTTGTCTGTGTTATGTCATATATATCAAGAATATGGTGCGGAAAAAAGCAACAGTTGATTTATATTGCGCATGAATACAAAATGTGAGGTAGACAAGGACTCTGTCGTATCATATTTGTGGGTTAAACATTAATGTAAGAGTGTCAATTTACAACAATACCATTAAGCATACAGGAACAAGATTCTCATTACCGTGTTAATAATACATAAAAATGATCAATTACGTTACTGGAGGCACAGTGTGACAAGATATGTAAGGTCAAGCGGGTTGGGAAACGAGTAGAATGGAACTGAAAAGATTAGTCAGTATTGTCATTCCCCATAAGAAGTTATGCAGAATTCATATGCTAAGCTTTCAGCGGTATGTTTATTAACGTCTCTGCGGAAATAATATAGTCTGATGTATGTCCTGATTGTATATGTAAGTTTATTTTAATGGTTTATTCCACAACACGGCATCGATATAAATACTTTGTGTTGTATAAATCTTATTGTTGTTGTAACCGTGGTAACCTCAGCGCGTTTCGATCAATATCTTCAGGCAAGGAAAATACAGAATCGCTTTATCAAAGACTGAGATATTGCCAGGATATTTGCAATGTTAATTGTGTAATTTGTCATAGCCACAACTCTTCAAAACATCATATCTGATATATCTAATAACATCAAATCCATCAGTTTTCTACCTCATTACATTGTTCACCATAAATGCATGGGCAATGATTGATACATCGTCACGATATTGTTCCAAGGTGATCCATTCTTCCATTCAATAACGCACCGCGGTAAAGGGAGTGGCGCATCGATTAAAAAACCTCTTATTAATCCAGGCAGGAAGCGTAAAGGACAAGGCAACTGGTTTATGTTTAAGGCCACTTTGTGCTATGTTTGCTCTCTAGAATGTCAGCTATCAGCTATTGTCATGATAAGTATAAAACAGCAAACGTAAATATAAACTAAAGCAACAAACCACACGCTATATAACAGAGCAATTTAGCATTGTAAACCAAGCACGTGAACATTACAAGCCTTAGCATTTCAGTTGACATGTGACAAAGTGCTTTATTATTCCTATCATAGACTCCAAAAGAGGTAAAGATTTAATCCTACGTGACAATGAAAAATCTAATTCCATGCGGCCAACAAAAAGAGTATATTTGTTGCAAAATCTAACGAGTCGAGTCCAATCACCATTACTGTTACTTTTCGTGCAAAGGAAATGGTAACGAAGTAACACTGATTCGCATTGACATTCCACTATTCTTCGATAAGGTGTGTGTACACAGAGTTACCCGTGTTGACATAAAATATCAAGTTAAGATAATAGAGGTGGCAAAAGTGTGTGTATAATGGCAAGCACTACACATGTCATATGTTAGCCATAGATTCTAATGTGTATTTAGGATTGTTGTCCTTGAACGGCCAATGATTTCCCTAAATACATTCATTCCGTCCGGCAAAAAAGCATCTACATTATAACACGCATCGTCCAGAGCAGCCTGTCTTGGGATTAGCTTGCGTGTTTCTTTTATGCCACCTTTGCTAGTCTAAATGATATGCGCTCTCTTTTATCAGAAAATCCTAGCAGTCAGAGCGGCAGTCTGATACATACACCAATGTTTTTCTTCCGTAACGAACTGCTAATGTGCATACCATATTAACATTTTTGTGTAGTTGCAATGGTTGCTTTGATGAATTGTGATCACGTGATACCGTCCATGATATTTTGCAACGGTTGGATTGTACAACCAACTGCCCCCACCGTATGATAAGTGATCTTTTTTATTACTTAATAATCCCGCCTCACCGTTACTATAAGTCTTAGTTGATACAATATGACTCACTGCAATCAGATCTGTGCTCCACTGAAAGGCGGAATATTGATTGGAATCTCTAATTGTATCACGTAGCTTAGGTCAATTGAAAAACTAGAGATCTTCGACTTGGTGAGCCATCACCAATTACTCGCATAAATAGCCATGTGTAAATATTTTCTGCACATATCTATGTTGTTATGCGCTCATACTGAACATGACGAATATCTAGCTAGACGTATGCTAATATCACTCTGGGTTGTCGTACATACTTGATCACAATGTCGTATTTAAGGGAGGTTTTCTTCCATAATTGTTTACTCTCAGATTAGAAAATTCGTTAACGTTTTGAGTTTGTTAATATAGTGTTGCATGTTATATCGTCCAACGGTGGACATCGCCTAAGCTGCTTTGTTAGCTGATTACTTTGGTTACAACCAGTTTGCCTCGCATAGAGACATCTGATGATAATTGCCAATGCGGTCATGTGTCATAATCCTTTATATCCTTTTCATTAATCATCTCCACCATAATCTAATGCTATGCAATGTCATATCCTCCTGTCATGTCCTGTTATATTGTACCTTTCGCCATCAGGCAGCGGCAATAAAACCTATCCATATCAATGCGATTAAAGCTGGCAGGCAAAACAATTCCATGCGTCCACGCCGCATTCGACGCGCAGCTGTGCCCGCAGAATATCCTCATGACTAACTGAACCATTTGAGCAACCCATTCTATGAAAGACGATGGTTTCACTGTGCTTTCATGAATGCAAAGTACAAACAAAACAAACATTGCCGCCCAACCGTGACGACACTATTTATGAAGCTGTCCGCCGTTCTGACGACAACCGTACGTAATCAGCCATGTCTTGTGTACTGGATGTGCGACTGGTGGAATTAACGTTCATATATGCAACGGAAACCATATCTGTCAATGTTTGTGATCATTACCCTTTTGCTGAGAAGCCGGAATAAAGCATAAACTGGCACAGGGTAGCTGGAGAACCGACATACATCTGTTCTTTGCACCCTCTAAAGCTGGTTCCATGGAACATACACTAGTGGGAGGTACACCATTAGACGCACATGACCCTCACAGATTACAAGGGTAAGCTATTAGACTGTGCATCGATAATTGTATTTTTCGGCTAAGCACCAGGTTGTGCCCAGCAATTCAACTATCGTACCGCAAAGTTAGTCTAGATTTTCTACGTTTGTAGTTGATTCGTCGTGAATCTATATGCAATCCCTGAACAAGGTGAGGGTAACTTGTTGTTGATTAGTAACCAGAAGCTATTCTCCATCTTTATCGATGCAAACAATAATTTCATTCCCAATCACGTATTCATGTTTCTCATTGCTGCTGGCTGTAGCACAAGCTGATTGCAAAGTGTGTGCTATATAAGGGCATGACATGGAATGAACCATGCAAGAAATTTCATTTTGGTTGTCCATTCAATGAGACATTCGATATTTGGTTAATCTGCCAGGATATATAAATAGGAATCACATATCGTTGTTAATCCCCCGCCACTGCCATCTGCGCATGTCCTCAGCGCAAGCTGCGTGAGGCACGGGCACTATATAGAGAGTTGACGAAGAGAACATGGCTATGGGAACAGCTGTTGATATCAAGATACTACCATTGTAGCCGGAGGTATTGTGACTTGACCGCGCTTCAGCATTAAAAGAGAAAACTTGTGCACTGCATACATTTAGTGTTAATGAATTATAATTATATAACAAATAAATTAATTCGATCCCAAGTACAAAGTATTTATACCACGTCAAAAAAACTGGCCCTCGCGTAAAATATATAACACTAGGTTGTTAATCAACCAAGTCTTCAAAGAATTTATTCATATCATCTAATTAAATTGGCAACAAAGCAAATGTTAACAACGTTGTATCAATAACAATAAATCACATTTCAATACGATCTGTATTAAAGGCGGTTTCATAATGTATAAGACTGGGAATACCATCACAGCGATGGCATAATACTTCATGTAAAGCCATTTGTTGCAAGTTAATAGCATTATTTATTGGGGTTATATATTTGTCTGAGACCGGCATATGAATCCGCACATTGATTATAAAGTGTCACCACTTTAACACGGGAAATCGTCGATAATTCTGCCCACATTGAGTGCCAAGGGCCAACGCATATCAATATAGAACGCTGTTCGACAGAATGAGCTGCGTATGCAGAATGTTTTGGGTTGGCTGTTCAAGCTGAATTTGTGCAATTATTGCTTCCTGTTGAACCTTGTCCTTTCCAGCTAATGCAGACCAGTGCGTGGGCGGTGATACATAGAATTCCCCGGTGTGGGTATGGCAACACTTATGGTGTGACTCTTCCCTTAAATTATTGATAAAACATTCCAAGAGCAGGTGTGATTATCCGCTTATCAATATCCTGATGCAACAAGGAAACTGCATCATCAGAGGGCTACGTACCCTAACCCGGTTCATCAGAATAAGCCATTGCTATTTCGCATTTAACATTGACTTTTATATTACTGTGAATTTCAACATTGAAATGGCATTGTAATGATGCTCACCGAGAACATATTCGGCCAAAGAAGTCTTGTCGCAATACCCAGGTTATTTGGGTAGCATACTTGCTCATTGTTGGTCTCTCGTGATAGCGCTTGGTACATATATCGATAAACTTAAGTATCAGACTGATATTTCGGAAGTTGCCAACACACGCCCGATTAATGAAAAATGGCAAGAGCAAGGCCAATCCCTTGGTGCAATCATGCCCCATTCAATATAAATAGATCAAGAGACGTAATGCTACCTGTATAAGGCATTGAACAACACAATTTGATCAAATGTGTACTGAAAATATATCAGTCGTTAAATACGCACATAGAGCATTAAGCGGTTAAACATCTGGCATTGATTATGAGAATGGTTATCAGCTCCACAGGGTAGCAATTTATGCAAGGGGCTAGGTTATCTTTGTTCCAGATTTGACCCGTAAATTTATTCAACTGAACGTTTGTGTTTATTTGCCTTATCAGAGCAATTCAACATCACTAATAAAATCCAATACATTGAATGGTTGGAAACCCCAAAGAGAGGCTCTGTGCTAAGTAATGTTAGCCCTAGCAAAGGTTATGTTTGTTCGTAAGTTTAATCAAATATACCAAGACGAGCTTTGCTGCTCACTTTCGAATTATTTCCCAAATCTCAGTCGCGTCACAGTTACGCTGGAGTCGCAGTTGGTGGCACGTTGATAAATACAAAGCGTACTTGATGTTGTTGAATGGAGTAGCGAACTCCAGGCTGAGGTTTTAGAAAACAAAATTAATTTAAGTCCTTTCCTACAAATTACCTAGTAGGCGATAGAGCAGAGAGTGTTTATGTGGAGTGAGAGTGGAAGGCTGAAATATATCAGATGCATGGATTACTCCATTGCATTTGCCATTGGCGAGGTAATATAGACAAATAGAACGTTTACTTTATAATATTATATTAATGTGGCCCTCAAGGGCTATTAGCATTATTATCAGCATCCCAAGAACTTGGTTTGCCTTTGGTGCTGCTGATCTGCATGGTTTACTTGACTCCAGAACCAGTATTCCCCCAGTTTAATGCATTAGTTTAGGTATGATGTAAGTAATCTGGGGTTGTTGTGCTTACGCAAGGGTGAAGACAATCACGACTATCTGATTAGTTGTCGGACAGCACTTAGTTGATAAAACCTCCGAAGTTAAGCAGAAACTGTAAAGCCATGGAGAAAGATTGAATAATAAAACATAGCGCTATCAGCCTACACGCCTCTCCGTAACGTTATTATCCTTTTACACAAATCGTGTTTAGTTCTGCCTTACAAAGTAAATATTGGGACACTTCCACGAACTATTGATCCTCACTGAGTGCTACCTGTTTTTGCTTGGGTATTTGTTTGGGTGTTTTGTATTTGCTTCCGGTGGGGTCGGGGTCCAGGCATGGGTCAGCTTAACAATATTAACTATACCCAAACAAACACCCATCTAATCCGTATAGGTCTAATACGAAAAACTGTAAAAATCATCGGGTCCAACAATTTTGTACTTATGTCGCAGAACATTGCGCTCCTAAAATGATCACCCATGAGTAATCCTTCGTACATCGACAATATATTATTCCCCAGTGAGCCATTAATTCTAATCGAGCACCCACCACCGGAGGGGTGGTGGTGTTAGGGGCCGTATACAGGCAGAATAAGGCAGCTGGTCTGGGCTGTATATGCACTGCAGAATAATGGATGGGTTGTCCATCGAATTGTTAGACTGCGTGATATTCACCAACGTCAGACTATTGTTCACATTTACGACAGTACATTGCATCATCTATATTTGTTTGAGAAATTTGACATCGTAAGCGCTTTGTCGCATATGCATAATCTGAGGGAGAGTCGATTATTTATTATGTAAGGGTACAAGTAATGGAGCACTTTCACACGCCTGCGATGCAGCGGTGCAGTTTGTATTCAATTCCATGGTGTTTGACTATGAGGCAAGAATAAATCGTACTTGACGCAGAAACATTGTGTGATTCCATATTGCTCGAAATAAATTATATATCGCAACAACCCTTTTTCTGTATCCCCCAAATGACTTAATGGAATTGGTAAATCTTTGTCAATTGTACCTGTGTTTTGTTGGCAGAAGTAAAAAACAATCTCTCTATCGAAATACAATTTTCTTTGTCACTATGATTTAGACTTCTGATTTAACCGAATCGGTAACTAAGTAAATATTAATCACCATTCACCGAGGTCTATTGACTTTTCTGTTTTATGATATCTCTGTTGTAAATCTAATATGTTTCCTGTGTGGACATATTGTAACCGAATGAGATTCGAGATGTGGTAATGACCTATGCGTCTCATAGGCCATTAAAATACTGTAAGCAATGTTTATGAGGAATATATATTTGCCTACGACCAGCCCATAAACATGCACACAAACTATAAACACCTTCCGGCAACAAACCCTCACCTCCATAACGTAGACAGCGTGGGAAAGCCAGTCTATCGCATATTGTCTACAGGCAGACACAATTCACCTCTATGTGGGACGTTGTGCAACGGAAAGCACTCAGTTTGTTGAGTTTTCTATAATTTGCTGTTCAAAATTAATTTGGCCTGTGTTAGACATTTTCCGAATTATAGCTTTAAGGCTCTTGGTGCTACTATAACGTTGACAACATCTTCTAGGTGGTAATCGCACAGTGACATTCATTTGCTTTTAATTGAAATCTCATTCTGAGGTCAATTGACATCCTGTATTGGTAAATGATGTGACTGCGGACCGCCCTATATCAAGTTTATAACGGACAGATCTCTTTGCACCCTAATGATTCACCATATGTCTAGCGGAAATGAAGATCTCGCCACATTAACGGTAATCACCAGTTGTTGTTTTGTTTTAACTATCTCGTATCAGCAATTAATCATTTTGTAAATTCAATCTCATCCACACAATAAAAGGGCGTATAAACATACCATCTGATTACGAGAGAAAGTCAACTGCAACAGAGGCTAATGGGTAATATACGGTAATAGCCGGGACAGTAAATTTTATGTTGAATATACCTGTTTATGCGAGAACCACAATGTTCACTAGTAGTTTGTCTACAATGCGCATCTTATGGAAAAAGAGTTAGCCCAGTGTATTCTGCAATGATTTGTCCATAAACGCATTTAGTGCATCATAAAATAAAGCTTCCAATCCTCTGCTGAAATCATGTAAACCGAAACTGCGTTGCTATAGCTCCCAACTTAAACTTCGTTGCTGTTCCTTCCAACCTATTCTGCGTTTTTATAACATATTACAGACTATACAAGGCTGTTTCAGCTATTACTTCCACAAAGCACTCTATGTTTATCATTAGCCGCCACTTCCATCTCAGCAATGTGATTACCCTTTACCACTGAGCTACGACCTCGTTAATAGTGCTCTATCATAGACCGTGGCAAGTGGTACAGTGAAAGTTGCCACTATCGCATGTGTAATTTTCCATAACCCTTCCCAGCCGTACGATCAATCACCTATTTGACACCCCTTTGAGCATCATTGCTGCTCGATTGAATTATGCGCTACGGTGCGGATCATTTTGAGCAATGGTAGAGCTATAATGTTAGTTTATATCATCAGCAAGGGAGCAAGTGAAATGTCTTTACCAATGCAGTGACGTGATTAGACTCTGTCTTTATCTTGGTTACAATACAATGCAGTGACGTGATTAGACTCTGTCTTTATCTTGGTTACAATACAATGCAGTGACGTGATTAGACTCTGTCTTTATCTTGGTTACAATACAATGCAGTGACGTGATTAGACTCTGTCTTTATCTTGGTTACAATACAATGCTGTGACGTGATTAGACTCTGTCTTTATCCTGGTTACAATACAATGCAGTGACGTGATTAGACTCTGTCTCTATCTTGGTTACAATACAATGCTGAAGTTTTCTACGGTGATTTCCATTCCAATTTATGCGGGTAATAATTGCCTCCTCTTGAACCATTTCCTTTCCAGCTAATGCCTACCATTGCGTAGGAGGTGATGTGTCGCACTCTGGTTTGATGATAAATACACGTATTTAACGGCGCTGTCCCTCAATAATGAATGAGCTGTTAGAAGGTCAGATTTAATGCAACATTCAGCAATTGAGTGTATGCGACCTAGGGATGCCGAAAAAACGGTATTTCCAGCTAATGTCGTGGCATTGCGTATTCAGTGACAGTACCTCAGGCAACCCTCCCCATCTGGTTTCTGACCCGTAACCCTACCCAACTCGTCCCCTTAATAATGCGTCACCCTACCTTAAAAGGTCCTTCTCCGATTTAACCCTACCCAACTCGTCCTCCTTACCCACGCGTCACGCTACCTTACCCGTCCTCCTTACCCGCCCGCATCCCTACCAAACTCGTCCTCCTTACCCACGCGTCACCCTACCTTACCCGTCCTCCTTCCCCTCCCGTAACCCTATCCCCCTCGTCCTCCTTACCCACGCGTCACCCTAACCTATCCGACGCCGACATTATTCCTCGAGACCTAAGCGTATGACTTTCACACAATTCCCACATACCAAGACTTGCTAAGCTTATCGGGATGTTCTGTAAACACCAGATACGTAAAATCTTAAGTATTTCCAATCCTTCAAAATATATTCAAATGTGATATCATAGCAAGCCATCATCGATATACAAAAGCATTCTTCCGTTTCTGTCTCAGGCAGTATTCGCGAAAGCGTTGGACATATCAGTTCGGCATTAAGAAGTCTTGATCCCATCACATGCTCAATGTGGAAATTTGTGCATTCGAAATGCATATGATTCGGGCATCACAAAAGAAAAATAGCACAATTTTTAAATTCACAAAACGATATTCCTTTTGATAATATATACCAAACAGCGTGACTTTATTGGTGTTTGCTTCATAATGGGTTTATGTTGATGTGGTTCTGTGTAGATAATTGTTCGCCGAGCAATCACTCCGTCAGGAATACTGAAGGGCTGTACAAAGAAAAGACTGACATAGCCATATGACTGCATCATGAATAATCAGAAAATCCATAGCTGTTTCTTCTATACCTAAGCAAATGGTTTCCACATAATCGTCGCACTCAACGACCAGATAACCAGGCTGTTCGATAAGTGTCATAATATGATATGCCTTTTTTAAAGTACAAAAGCATTCTATCACCGCTGCATCAATTGTCTAAGAGTAGGGACAATAGTCAAGAAAGCTGTGCCAATATTTTGCTCCGTGTAACTTTATCATAGTGATAATATGCAACCGTACCCACAAACGGCAATTCAATGATATGTGCGTGGGCAGATGGAATGGGTGACTGGAAGAAAGATATCGGCCTTAGGCAGCCTCTAGACCTGCGCAGCATAATATGCCGAGCTGGGTTGCCTGGCTGCAGTCCCGGCCGCAGCACTGCTTATAAAACAAGCAGTGTCTGTTTTCTCCAACATCAGCTGCTGAATAGGAATTAGGAAACACATCAAACTTTATTGATTCAATGCCTTAAAATGGCAAATTACCAGCAAAAGACAATCAACCTCTTATATTACCTATTAACATTAACAGTAACTACGGACTCCTGTGTTCATCCATTCCCAAATGCAGTATTGTTTGACGAATGAATCTAACACCCATCATTAAATACGATGGTGCTTATTGAAGCGCAGCCATTTCTTGTGTACCATCGACAACAAGCGAGTCATCGTGCTAAAGACAAGCGAGCTGTTCCAGACATTTCCTTTGAATTGTCTGAGGATCATTTGGGAGTGATAGTGGATGAAACGCCAGCTAGCTCGTCTCATAATCTCCAAGTGCCGAGTGCGTTCAATGATGTACCTCACACTAGTGTATGTTCCATGGGTCCTGTATTAGAGGGTGCTTCACAAGCTGGAAATAGCCGTATGTCAGTTCCCCAGCAACCCCGTGCCAGTTTATGTTTTATTCCGTCTACTCAGCAACAAGATAGTTATCACAAAGATGGTAATATTTGGATTTCGTTGCAGGGATTCATTCAGCCGAGCAGATATAGGAACGCCTCTTATTGCAAGGCATGTGGTAACGTTAGTGCCACCAGTCTTACATCCAGTACACAAAACATCAATGATCACTGGAGCTGATTGTCGTCAGAACGGCTTTATAGATCGCGGCGATATATATTACAAGCAACTGCACATGTATCGAGAGCCAAGCACATAGTCTGTCATTGAATGGGGTGCTGTCTTCACCTTGACACAACTTTTTGTTGATTACAATAAAATGAAGGTACCTCGTCAAACATTAGTGCTTTAAGTCTGTGCAATAACATCTTGGTTGTTATATCGAAAGCTATATTCTAGCATTTCATCCTTAGCTAGGAACATGGCGAATCACAAATGCAGTTAAGTTCGTCGATTGCAGATGCTATTCACATGCCAATACAACATTGCTACGCATTGACAAGTTTTAGATTGCAGAAGCATCTACGATGATATTCTTAGTAGCTCATGCAATGAAGGGATGATCGATTAAGCATTTAAAGTGTTCGTTATACCATCCCGGTATCTGTTGATGATGCGATTCCCAAGTCAATATTTAGAAGCATTATGTGGGATCAATTGAGCAACAGCTTTGCTATCTTCTGATACTTGCTTAGCTAACTAGATCATTAATAAGGCCTTCTTTACTATTAATTCGTGTACTGTTGGCTGTAGGTCTTCATGGAACCTGTTTTAGGTGGTTCTCAAATTGCTATTAATGGAAACATTATATTGATTACTATTATACCCATGACAACGATATGCGAATATCATTACATGCTTAAATGCGAGACAAACTGGTTGACGTCGATGTTATCAGCTAACATATCAGCCTTGACGATGTCAACCATTGACGATATTATTTATCAGAATGTCTTTAAATAAAGTATTTCATACATGTGGGTTTGTAACCAACAATTATAGTCGCTCATCAGGACTAGATATTTCTCAGGTTACGTAGGCACATTTAAGGATATAAATATGTTGCAACAAATGTATACACAATGATATTTGTATTGCTGTATGAGTAATATGTGATAGCTTACCAATGCTATATTCACTATTTTACAAATGAGTCATTTTTTTCAATTTATCATAGTAACGCAGTACAAGAAGTGATGCAAATGAACAGTATTGAGAGAGTTTTCAAACTCTAAGTGATTCTCCAAGGTTTGGAAAGCTCTATGCTAACATTCACTTGTGGTAGTTAATAGAATAATGTTATAAGCAGCAATACTGGTCGATTTGACAGCAAATTAATTGAAGTCGAGATCATGTCATGAAAACTTGCAGTTCAGAAAGTGAGATTACACCACATTTTCTCCATTAAACACGAGTCTGCTGCAGCTGCTGACAAAGCGGCCTAGATGACCTTCACTGCTTATACAGATAGGAAGCCACATTGTCGTTACGATGCCCTTTTCCGATAACGACCTCAGACGGTACAATCATTAATATGCTAAGTGAAAGCGTAATGGGCCATCGTAGAGTTGGCACATCGTGCCACGACCATTGGCATATTTCTAGAGGCTGTCTGCATTAACCACCGACTGTATACTAATCGATGTATACAGTTTCACGTATGTACTTTTTATTGCGGCAGGTGCTAACTGATTTAAGAGATATTCGACGAACCTTATTAGATCACATGTTTCTTTGTAGTAAGCCAGACCACCTTGAAAAAAAATATTGCCTTCAAATCAAATGTTACTTTTAATGCTGGACTACCCATTGTAATTACTACGCTCATTACTAGAATGTGTATTATTGTCTTTCCCTCTGGGTGATATTGTTTTATTCGATGATGTTCATTTAATTTGAGAGTGAAACAATGTGCAGTTTGTTTACATTGTATGCTATTCAAGGTAACTATATTTCAAGCCACACTACTCAGTTCAGTCTACTCCTTTGTACTGAACAGCACGATGGTTCCAGGCTGACTTGTTGGAATGTCAGCGCACAAAGAAACTGCATATGTGAATGACAAAAGAACTGATGCTTACTGAGAGCCATAACAAGACCAAGAGACAAATACACTGACATACAAACCTGCTATTCCAGATATCAAGAGAGCATTCATGACTTAACCCAGGCTGCTGCGCTATATGACAGACAGCTCCTTAAAGAACAACACTTTGTATTATGAAATGCCATAGTATTGTGACAGATGCCCTTTGGGTTGTTACATACATCATTTGACTCGATCCTCTCTATTCCGTCATTGCATTACTACAATCATTAATGCAAGCCTTGGACTGACACGAGTAGGCTTCATGTGTGCAGCTGCATTTTAATATTTGATATGACAGTAACTAACAGACAACACTTCACCGTTCGCATTTGACTTTCTCAAGGGAATGTGTTGTCATGTTTACATTGATGCTGAGGACGAAGTTTTGTTTCAGTATTTATATGCTTACTCTAGGGGAGACGGTGACCGAGCAATTATTGGCCCTGGACATTTATTTTATTATCGTTGTGTTGTAAGTGCCTCGGTCGCCATATCCTTGGAACAGTATGGTCAACAGCTTTATTGGGATAACAAATCGGCTGACTATTGTTGTCCACACGGTCAAGTCCCAATACCTACCGGCTACAATGGTAGTATCGTGATATCAACAGCTGCTCCTATTGCCATGTTTTGTATGCTGAGGACAAGCGCAGATGGCAGAGATTAGTTTCTATATATCTAAGCCCGGTCCTAGCAGATTAACCAAATATCGATCATCTCATTGAATGAACATCCGAAATGAAACTGATACTTACATGTTATCTATCAAGTCACAATGCTTGCGAAACCTGATATCTGCACATATAATTGTATACATTCATTTCATGTCACGCCAGCAGCAACGAAGAACATGAATACGTGTTTGGGAATGGAATTATTTGCGTAGACAAAGTTGGAGTATAGCTTCTGATTACTATTTAACAACAAGTTACCCGCACCTTTGTTCAGTGATTGTTATCTACTAAATTCACGACGAATCAACACCGAACGTAGAAAATCTAGAATAAATACGGGATATGATAGTTGAATTGTTGGGCACATCATCATGGTGATAAGCCGAAAAATACAATCATCGATGAAATGTCCAATAGCATAATCTCACAATTTCCAAGTAGCGTGGCGACTTAGAGGGTGCTTCACAAGCAAGAGATATCCGTAGATCGGTTCCCCAGCAACCCCGTCTAAGTTTATGCTTAATTTCGGCTTCTCATCATTGTAATGAAGGCAAGGATGGAAAGACATGGATTCCATTGCTGGGGTTCATTCAGCCAAACAGATATAGGAACGCCTCTTATTGCAAGGCATGTGGTAACGTTAGTTCCACAAGTCGCTCGTCCAGTGAACAAGATATAGCTGATTACGGAACGATTGTCGTCAGAACGACCAACAGCTTCATGTTGTCTTCACCTTTGTTGCCACAGTTGGGTCGCAATTTTTGTTTTGGGTCCACATGAAATTCTGATCGACATGTTTGTCCTTGGCATTCATTAAACCATAGAATGGGCTACCCAAATGGTTCAGTTAGTGATGAGAATATTCTGCGGGCACAGATGCGCGTTGAATGCTACGTGGACACATGGAATTGTTTTGCCTGCCAGCTTTAATCGTATTGCTATGGGAGGTTATATTGCTGCTGTGTGATGGCGAAAGATACATATAAAGCTAGGAAATGACAGGAGGAAATGACCTCGCATAGCATCAGATTATGGTGGAGATGATTAATGAGAAGGATATAAATGAAAATGACAAATGACCGCATTGGCGAATATTATCATTTAGCCCAAGCCACACACAGGAAGGCCGTATTACGCAGTTACATCTCAATACCAAACTCATATAGCATACGCCACACATAGGGAGGCCGTATTACGCAGTTACATCTTAATACCAAGCTCATATAGCATACGCCACACACAGGGAGGCCGTATTATGCAGTTACATCTTAATACCAAGCTCATATAGCATACGCCACACACAGGGAGGCCGTATTACGCAGTTACATCTTAATACCAAGCTCATATAGCATACGCCACACACAGGGAGGCCGTATTACGCAGTTACATCTTAATACCAAGCTCATATAGCATACGCCACACACAGGGAGGCCGTATTATGCAGTTACATCTTAATACCAAACTCATATAGCATACGCCACACACAGGGGGAAGGCCGTATTACGCAGTTACATCTCAATACCAAGCTCATATAGCATACGCCACACACAGGGAGGCCGTATTACGCAGTTACCAAGCTCTTAATACCAAGCTCTTCTAGCATACGCATACGCCACACACAGGGAGGCCGTATTACGCAGTTACATCTTAATACCAAGCTCATATAGCATACGCCACACACAGGGAGGCCGTATTACGCAGTTACATCTTAATACCAAGCTCATATAGCATACGCCACACACAGGGAGGCCGTATTACGCAGTTACAGTTCCAAACCATGCTCATATAGCACAAACCACACACAGGGAGGCCGTATTTCGCAGTTACACTTCAATACTAAGCTCATATAGCACACTTAGGGTCAACAGTTACAATATGTTCACAATAAATAACGAATATCATGACCCGCTTAGGTACAATAATGTACGCAACCACGAACAAATGCATTAAGTTGGCTAACTTCTTATATCCTAAATCATACATCGATGTCACTTTTCAATACGTGTCCTCGATAACCCAATGTGTCCCTACTATAACCTAACAATGCATTACAACACTTTCCATTGGTAAGCTGCTATAATTGATGGGAGCGTCCACTCATACACAAGTGTCCATCGTCTCCTATAAGTATGGCTATACAGTACAACTTGGTGGTACAACAAAGCAGCGCTATGTGAAATGTACATCAATTCAGTCATATATTTGTACGCTATGCACGAAGTGTAATACGAATTTTACATGTACTTCATGGCGGGCTACATGCGTTTATGGCGCCATGAGCAACACATGTGTCCATTATATGATTGATAATTTGGATCAATGCAACATTATATTAATTCTGTACAAAGTTAATGGAAAACAAATGGTCATCTGTGGCATTCATCATGAAAAATCTTCCATGCTTGCAGTTTTGCTTTGTTCCATTTGAGTGGATTGACAAAATGCCATCGGAGTTTTGCTTGCAGATACAAGAGAGCGCAAATAATGTGGACTAGCAAAGATGGTATAATACCGTTACCACTTAAAGCAACACGCAAACTAATCCCAAGACAGGCTGCCCTAAATGATACGTTACATAACGTAGATGCTTTACTGTGGGACAAGATATATGTATTTTTGTTTGAGAATTCATGGGCCGTTCAAGGATAACTTACCTGAATTCACATTGGATTCAATGGCTTTCATGTGACCTGTGTGGTGCTGGGCATTATACACACACTTTTACCACATCTCTAATCTTAACATGATATTTTGTGTCAACACGGGTAACTCCGTGAATGCACACCTTATCTAGGAATAAATGAATGTCGCAAACCAGTATCAGAAATGATGATTAGACTACACTCTTGAGATTTTGCAACATCGTGGAAAGATTTTACAGGCTCGAATTAAAAACCTGAAAAATCTATTAAACATACACTTCTTGTTGGTGAATATAGAGAAAGCTCGTGGCAATATTTAGGCAGTTATGCTTACGTACGGACTTCCGATGAACTATTCGACACATGAACGCATGTGTGCGGTCGGGAATCCGATGGTTTGGGTGATATTTCTTACTGATTTCAGCTATGTGTTGAACATAGAAAGTTACAAATCCCTGATTCCTCGGAATTCCGATTAGCTTACAGAAACAGGTATGGGTTGGGTGATATTGCTCACAATGTTGAATATATTTAGATCTATTAGAAAAATTTCTGAAACTCACGGAAATTGACATTAATATCTTGAACATTATATCAGAACAAATGCACCCATGGGTACAACCATATGGCTTATCTGGATCTCTCGAAGGTCCGGTGAACTCAGAAAGCAAGCAAGTATTGCTTTGGTGATATTTTCGACAAACTTCAGCTATGGGTTTAACATCATAACTCATCTAGATCTTCTAGAAAATTCAACAAACTCACGGAATCTCACTTATGTGTTAAACCTCATGACTCCCTCAGAAGTCAGATGAAACTTTGGGAAACAAGTAAGTATGTCTGCGGTCATATGTTCTGCTTATTTCAAACATAGTTTTAACCACATTAATCATCTGTAGCTTTGAGAAATAACCTTAGCATCACGGGAACTGGCAGGTATATCTTGAACAATATATCCTAAAAATACACATATGGGTTAAACCTTCTTGCTTTTCTAGATGCCTCGTATATCCGATGAACTTACAGAAGCAACCAACTATGTTTAGCGTGATCTTCTTACTGATCTCAGTCGTGCGCTGAACATCATCACTCACGGAAACTGTCAGGTATATTCTGATCGATACATCCTAAACAAACCGCACCCATGGGATCCATATAATGGCTTTTCTGGATCCCTCATAAGCCCCATGATCTTACGGAAGCAAGCAGGTATGGCTTGGGTGATATGTTCTACTACCTTCCTCTTTCTGTTGGACATCATAACTCATCTAGATCTAAAAGTAAATTCCCTAATCTCACGGAATCTTCCAGATATATCTTGGACAAAATAATCGAGAACGTGCACCCATGGGTTCAACCTCATGGCTTATGTTGATCATTCGTCAGTCCCATTACTGCACCTATAGGTTCAATCTCATGACTAATCTGGATACTGCGGAAGTCCGGTGTACTCACGGAAGCTAGCAAGTATGGCTTGGGAGATATTTCCTACAAATTTCTGATATGGGTTGTATATCATAACTCATATAGATATAATAGAAAATTCCTGAAACTCATGGAATCTTGCAAAATAGATCTGCGAATCTTAAACAAAGGGTTAACCTCATTAATCATCAGTAGCTTTCATTAATCACCATGGAATCACGGAAACTGGCAGGAATAGCTTGAATAATATATCCTAAAAATGCGCACATGGGTTAAGTCTCGTAACTTATCTGGATCCCATGAATATACAGAAGCAAGCAGCTTTGGTGATATTTACTACTGATTTCCGCTTTGGGTTGAATATCATCAATCATTTAGATCTATTAGAAAACCCACGCAATCTTGCAGGTATATCTTGAACAATCTATCATAAAAAATGCACCCATGGGTTTAACCTCATGTCTTATCTTGATCCCACGGAAGGCCGACGAACTTACAGAAGCAAGCAAGCATGTTTAGGGTGATATTTTCTACTA
>CM067348.1:3081565-3144065 GCA_034190875.2 Urechis unicinctus | reverse complement strand
ATGACATTATGATACAGACGGTCAGCTGTTTAGGCTGTTATGAGACCTCTCACAGACCGTAAGGGTGTTATGAGACATCACATAAATGTGTTAGATTACTATGAGGCATATCAGAAACGTGTAGGGTTTTATGAGACGTCTAACAGACGGTGAGTGTGTAATTAGACAGCTGTCTTGGCCTCCGAGCTCGACACTTCTCTCTCCATCTTTAAGCAAGGCTCCATCTTATAGGATGTTATGAGAGGTGTCACGATGGGTTAAGATGTTATGAGACATCTCACAAACGGTAAGAGGGCTATGACACATCTCGCAAATGGCTGGGGCTTCTATAGATCTCTCAAAAGATTATGGTGTTATGATACACAACTCACAAACAGGGTTTTAAAAGACATATTACAAACGGGTAGGGCTATATGAGATAGCTCACAGTCGGTTAGGTCGTAATGACACATCTCAGGTACGGTTATGTAAGTAATGGGGCCTCCATAGTATCGTTATTGCGTCATTAGACATCTCAAGAACGGCTATGGTTTCATGATATATTTAAGAAGCAGATATTGGTGTTGTGCAACATCTTTTATGCCAATATAGCATCTGAATGTCAACGACAAAGTAGGAACGAATGACAGAACGTAGGAGACAGGGACTATGATAAAAACAATGTACAACAAAGTGGGGAGTGGGGAGTATCGGGGTACATATGTGAACATATGTACATGCATAACTATGGATGTACATATATTTGTACATAAATATAAATATATGTATCTTCGTATTTATGTTTATAAATAAAAATATATATGATACATATTAATGAGAATTAATATACATATATAATTATATATACATGCATATTATGTGTATCTGTGTATATATATTTATACATAAATATTTTAATATAAATATAAGGCTTGGTACCGTTCGTGTGCACGGTGTACAACCAGGCGCGTGACGCATCGCGTGCCCTGCCAGGTCGCTGGGTGAGGCGTCACAATTATCAAAATATCAAATTTATTAGTTGCGATAATTTATCCGGTCAAATAACATTGCAATCAACAGCACTTAATTCCCAGAATCTGTCCTGAATAAATGAGCCATAATTTTTAAATATCTTACGACATTTTCGGACATTTAAATGTCAGTGCGAAGGTATGAATTCCGCGGACATTTAACTGACAATCGCTTGGGTCGAAATCGACCGGTGGATACAATGGTAACTCGGGGTCCCCCTAATCAAGTATATCAGTATACTCCATTAAGACGACGCCGGAGAGAGCGCGGTGAGCAAATCAACAGAAGTGATGAGGTGTGCGAGACCGCATGCCTTGCCACGCGCTAAATGCACACCTATGGCTATACACACAGGTTCACAGGGCCTCAGACACACGAGTCATAAAACATCCCCCTTCTCTGGCCTCTGGTATACATAGCCTAGTATACTAGTTGCCACACCCCCACGCACACGAATACACACGGATACCCACACGGCCTCACACAGAGCTCAGCATGTTGCATGGTCTTCCACTTGGAGTGAAGTCAATTGAATCCGAAAGAAATGGTCACAGAAACCTGAGAAGGTACGTATGCTTAAAAATTTTCCGGCTGATTTAGCTTCAATGAGAACCCCTTTATCAAACCGTTGCTAAAAGCATCGGAAGTCATCTCTTCACGCACCCTCACATACATTGATGATTGGCATAATCTCTGCGGCAGGTAAATTGTATCACCTATTTATGTGAATTGCTATCATAACTTTGCGATACCTGATATGATTCCAGTCCATGTGAAGAGATTGCGTACACATAGTAATGTTATATATGCCTATAATGTGCGATGCATTGTTGTTTCAGTCATTTTGTGTAGCAATACTGTGAATAGGTAACGATTGGCTACAAACAGTTCCATCTTTTCGAGGTTTCACCCAGTGTGCACTGATTGCATTTGCCTGCTTGGTGTTGTTGTCTGTTGTCTGGGCTTTACCCGTTTGTTTGCAATGAACGTAACAAGGATGGTGATTTGTTTCCTTTATCATGAATTTCAGTATGTTGAATTTGTGGTCGACAATAGCATATGTTGTTGTATAACATGATGGCAATTGATTCGTGTTTCTGAGGTAGAGACGCAAGCTGACTCTGAGGTAGAGACGTTAGCTGACTCTGGGATAGAGACGTAAGCTGACTCTGAGGTAGAGACGTTAGCTGACTCTGAGGTAGAGACGCAAGCTGACTCTGAGGTAGAGACGTTAGCTGACTCTGGGGTAGAGACGTAAGGTGACTCTGAGTTAGTTAAAATGTGACAAGTACACCCCATCATCGATGTTGGTGCGTTCCTATAACCGAAATAATGCTATATATGCTATATACGGTGTGCGAATCTAGATAGATAAGCAATAGTTATATCAATCCACAGACGTACATTTGCGTACACAACGTGTGTAGTTAGTATTGCCTCTATTGAAATCACTGTAGTTACACTTACATGAAGGTTATCACATGTAATATAGTAGTCGATGCGTTGTTGATTGTGGATTCATGTTTATTGCTACGAGTTGATCAATTTATGTTTGTCCTACTGAGTGCTTTCTGGAAATTTGTGAAATACAAACTAAACTGTTCATTTACGGCTACGGTAATAGGCACAAGCACTTACTTCAAAGTCCATCCGATGGCATATTTACGTTAAAACGCCAGTACGTATCGATATTTGCGTTCGATTTGGTTTTGATTATAATGGCGCTGTCAATAGCAAGGAATATTTAATATAAGAATTATAAAATAGGTTTATACGATACACTAAGCAATAAATACAATATCATATAAATTTTAAATCGGCACTTCTGACCCCACCTCTCTTAGGCTGCTTCGTGACGCATCACACACTAAAGATGTCATGGTTTTCTCATTCCGAATAGGTATCAACGTGTACGGAAGTGTACGTGAAATTGCGCCTAGATTTAAAATGTTGTCATCATATTGACTGATAGGACATTGAAACCAGAGGCTCCGTGATATTGCGTCCGCGCATTAAACCCAGATCTAAACGACAAAATAATTCTAATTCTAATATAGATCGCCAGCAAATTACTTTGGCGTTGATATATCTGCCAGATATGGATAAATTGGAACAATTAAACCCTCACAATTAAGCATTGCACATGGGGAACGTCCATTTTCGACTATGCTGAGCTTTAGCCTAGACTTTCCATCGATACTTTTACATCAGTAGCAAGTATATAGACGCGGTACACTTAGATTGCTAATATAGTATTACTGATCCAGATTGCATTTATGTTTCAAAGCATGATTAACTTTGAACAGAACATTAAAGACTTAAAGTGCTACACATTTACCAATCGAAGCTAAAACAGACAGTGCTTTTAATCCTAATACGCTTGAATAGAGGAATTGTTTTTCTCATATGCGAACTCCCGATCTAGACAAGTGACGTTAAAATGTTGTACCGAGACTAGTACATTTAACAGCAATGTATCCTTGTGAAGAGGCATGTTACACAAGGTCAACGCATGGAAGAAGTATATGGAGGGGTTTTCGCAATGTTGCTGAAAGGTGATAATAGCCATTTTGGAAGCTCAAATACGGATCTATTTCCCTACAAAGTGGCAGGCATACGACGATACAAGTCCGAAAAAAGTTTCGATTGTATTTCCTTGTTAGAACCTGATTTCGCAACGAAGCTCATACCCTTAAGCTCCAATTTACTGCAGACCGTAATCTCCACATAAAATAAACCATATTTATGAATTTATGCATCTGTAATATCTCTTAAAAACGTATCTTATGTGTAACTATTGTAATGTAAATAATATTCTCCTAGGACTGCATTCTCTTTATATATTAATGAAGCAACCATTAATTGCAGATGCAACTTGATCCACCAACAATCAGTATATTTGAACTCACCACTTCTCCCACTGAAGCCGGTACTGCCTGTGGCTCCTGTGGGTCCAGGAAGCCCTCGTCCTCCAGCACCAGTTCCACCACCTGTTGCTCCCGTCCATCCCCTTACTCCTGTGTACCCAGTGGCTCCTTAGAGGCCAGAGTAACCAGGTGTTCCGGCTTGGCCCCTCTCCCCTTGCTCCCCTCGTTCACCCCGAGGCCCTCTCTCCCCAGGACGTCCAGGCTCTCCGGGGGTCCTCATAGGCCGGGTGGACACTCGCATTTTCCTGATCATGAATGTGAAAATGTAGATACCAAAGATTCGTATATTTAATATTTGGTAATACTATTCTATACGACATTTGTGCAGTATCAACCCACCCTCTCCTCTCGCAGGACGACTTCCGGTCACCTTCCAATCGTGCACTTTATTTACCAGCCATTCAGCGCGCAGTGCAAACGTACCCCGTCTCTTCCAGGACGCACGGCAGCTGGTCCATTGTAATTGACGATAACTTGGACTTCTGCTCCGTCATTGGGGTCTTCTGGTAGTACCAGTTGCCTGGCGATGTTCGTCTCACCGCTGACAGTAAGTATAACGGTGAGTAAAAAGCAGATCAGAACGTCTTATCCAATTTGAGCAGATGACTGAAATCTATTGGCAAACAACGAGATATTATGTTGAATATATATGTCATGACTTAATCTATAGACAAATGCGATTGGGGGTGGGGCGCTTTCTTGCAATTCGTTGGAAATATGTATTGTACGTGTGATTTATCTTAGCAACACATGTTATCACGTTGCTGCTAAAATTATTCATATATTACTCTCGTAGCAAGCATTTCATACCAATTGTTCATAACTCGAGAAAAAAAATTTTAAACTATATGCACACTTTTGATGAGTTACCCAAGTCTCGGTAACAACGGCTCGACATTTGCCTACTTTCGATGAGAAAAAAAATTTGTCTATATTTACTCTCGTGTCATCATATAGACTGATTGGATTTCCAAACAATATGCGTCGTGACCCGTAACCAATACTTCTTGTGAACAAGATTTACCTGAGCAAACAATGACAATGTTGGCGGAACTCAGCTGTACCTGGGTTATTCATCGGTATGAAATTTTGTTGAATTAGTAAATGAGACTCCATTTGATTTGTAAAATCATGTTCTCTATTCCAATAGGGTTGTATGCTGTTGTATAGCATTATTACATTAACGAATTTGCTTTGTTACTCCAACCATGGAGCAACTACATTGTCCAACCAAATGACTTCATGTACGCGATAGGGCGATAAATTACTAGACTAGGTTGCAGTCAAGCACAGACGGGCACAAGTGATATCCCTACGATATTGATCAATTATTACCAGCCGCACAAAAGGGATACGTGCGCATTGCACGAACAGCTCATCTGTTATACTCTACCTACCTTCACGGAACTCCAACCGATACTTGCCGGCCCGGGCACTTATCTCGCCTCTTGTCAATGTTGACAAATATTCACAATCACTTATAAAACCTTCCTGAAAGGAATTGATGATGACATGTGGACACGGCTTAATCTCGCATGAATATTGTTCATGCTATACACAGTAGGCTGTCGAGATCGGATGACTAATCTGCACATGGCCTTAATTGTTATCATATTTTAACCAACCCGAAGTTACTTGTTAGAATTCATACATGCAGCCAGCTACTACGTCATTACTCATTCTTCATGTTACAAATAAAGGCGATTCCTACGACTGCTGATAGCAGCCGAAACTATGTTCATGCGGTTTTGATCATGACCCAGCCGCGGCGAGCCGTTAAATGACGCCCCATCTGCTGTTGTGTAGGCGTTCATGCTATTTCTTGTTCCCTGATGACTGAATAGATATGCTCAATACAAACGCAGGAAATGTCAAGGTATAACTTCAGTCTAAAAATGGTTGTTCATACTCTCTTTTGTGATAAGTTTACCTTTAGAGATCCATAGTTCAAATGTGCGATAATTGGCGACAGAAAGGGTGTCAAAGAGATAGTCAGTAACATTACAATCATAAAACAAATGTATTTTTTAAGGTATAACCGTGCACAGAATAACCGGACGAGCATTGGGTCGGCATCCCATTGATTTCCTTGTGTGTTGTTTTAGCCTGATGTAGTTTCATCAAGGTTAGGGTGCGTTGTATATAAAACGATCAGTTTGTTCAGATCAAAAGCTACGGGCATTCCATGCATTACATGCAAGCGACCGTCGCACAGACATTGGTACCTCAAATAGATATACGGACACCTGTGAATCCATCTATATCGCTAATTCAGTGCTATGTTCAAAGTATCCATCTCTGTGTTACAAAGTGAATCGGATTTGTTTCAAAAGAACTTTTCGGGAGCAAACCTCGATGACTCCCATTTTTTGTCATTAAATTGTCGATTGTCTGAATTACCCTTGGTGTCTCGGCGTTATACCTCACCTCCTAACACCTTCGGGCTTGGCTCGTGTGTGTCGCTATTCCACATTACTCGTACCCCGATTCTGTCATTATCTTTTGCTCAGTTAAGATGTATTCATGTGTGTTGCGATGTTTATGGAACCACGCTACATTTCATGTTACCATCGATGTTTGCATGGATGAATGCACTTGCTTATGACAACGATAACGCATTTTAGGATATTGCCCCCTTCAGGAACGCACAAGCAGCTGTACATATAAATGTATTGTAGCTGGATTGCTCCTGTTCTTCCGGTGGTGAATTGTCTAACTTGGAAAACCCCCCACCCCACTCCATAGTTTAACAGGTTCTGTGTGTTTCCTTGGCCATCACTACACTATGCTGCTTGCGTTTGCGCTTGTTGATGTTTTTGTCAACATGGCTTTCTTTGTCATTGATATGCACAGATATGAACATCAAACAAGAATCGCATCTAATTCCCTGACATAATTATTTATATACCTGCGTCTCTCTGCCATCATGACGGGATTTATCTTTGTGTGTGTTTTAAACAACATCAGGAAAACTTTCGTTATTGCACAATCCATTGATTGTTATCAATACGCTGCAAAGTGCATTCATTTGGAGCCTCTCTCTGCTTCCGAAAGCGCGTCTTGTGTTTATTTTTAGAAACATAAAGTTCCTTGTTTCCCAAGCTCAGTTCTGATAATTCTAGACACAAGAGATATGCGTACACCTTGACACAACCTGTGCACAATCAGTTCTTTTTCCCCGTATAGTTTTGCATAATGGTATAGCGTACAAGCCAATATACTATCAGCCAGTTTGCGTAAATCTTTTAAATCCAAACTTGACGTGTACATGAAGATATTGTCCCAACCTGACAGCTTTTTTTTACTATGTATGTATTGTAAACATTAGCAGGGCGCCTATGAAACAAGCGGTCTTTTAGCTTGATTACCCATCACCATAAGATCCTGGTTCGCCGTTCTTGTAAACCTGTGTAAACGACGACGTGTTGGATCACAATCCCAACACAACATATCGTCGATTAAATGCAATGAAGGCAATAGATATCATTGTAAAAGCAGATACCATAACTTGCCATAAGCTTCTTAGAAGGTTTGATCTAAATCTAAATTATCAACCAATAGTTACATCCCAACTTTTTTTATTTACACTGACCTGTTGCACAAAACATTACGCTTTAAGAAAAATAAAATACAACAGACTAAATTATTGCCCACTAAAGCTGCCCGAATGTACCGACGGTATCTATTTTTGCATCACGCAAATAATTTTGTCACCAGTGTTTGTACCTATTTCCGTGTGTGCACATTCCCACTATGCGATATTCTGAATACTCCATGCTATTTAGCAATGAAGTTCTATTTTGTTGCTGAGGGAATTCGGCTCAGATGCCGCCTTGCATGCGTTGCGTAAATGACAAAAGATGGAGGAAGCAATCGAAATATGTACATTGAAACAATACTTAATGCAACCTATTGCATTTATTACCAAATTAACCATGGTATCCAATTCAGAACGACAGCTATCGTGACGGTTAATATCATTACATTGTCTATTATATCACTGCGGAAGTGACTTGGTAAGGTAAGTAATAGGAACAAACAGACATTTGTCGTTGAGTTGAGTACGAGGACAAACGCTGCCATTATTATGATTAAACTTTACATTTTAGTCATACTTTATGGATTGTTAAATGCAGGGCATCTGGGTAGGTTAATTACCAGGGCCAGCTGCGCCAGTTGCGCCAGTTCTGCCAGTGCTGCCCGTGGCTCCAGTTCTCCCAGAACGGCCCATCACTCCCGTAGCCCCTGTCGTGCCAGGGCCACCTGCGCGCCCTGTAGCACCTGTCATTCCTGTTATCATGGGTTAAAGCAGAATGAATACAACGACGCAATTTAAGTCGCAGCTTCAACCTGATCCACCAACAATCAACAAATATGAACTTACCACTTCTGCCACTGAAGCCGGTACTGCCTGTGGCGCCTGTGGGTCCCGGTGGTCCTCGTTCTCCTCCACCTCTTCCAGCGCCAGTGGCTCCTATCGGTCCCCTCATACCTGTGTACCCAGTGGCTCCTGTGCGGCCAGAGTAGCCAGGTGTTCCGGCTTGGCCCCTCTCTCCTTGCTCCCCTCGTTCACCCCGAGGCCCTCTCTCCCCAGGACGTCCAGGTTCGCCGGGGGGTCCTCTTGGGCCGGGTTGACACTCACAATTTCCTGTTCATTATTGAATGGTCATGTCAATGTAATTGAATGTGAATTTTTAGAAACCAACCATTTATAAATTTTAAAGCAGTTAATGCTATACATTTACGCCTAAGCCTTGTAAAATTAGCATTCCTCCGTGGTCAGCTCACCCTCTCCTTCTCCAGGACGACTTCCGGTCTCCTTCAATTCGTTCACCTCTTTTTCCAGCCATTCTACGCGCAGCGCCAGATCCGCACAAGTTGGTCTATTGTAATTGACGATAACTTGGACCCCTGGTCCCTCATTGGGGTCTTCTTGGGGTTCCAGTTGCCTGGCGATGTTCGTCTCACCGCTGACGGTGAGTATAACGGACAGCAAGAAGAAGATACGAACGGTCTTATCCATTCTGAACAGATGACTGAAATCGAGTGGCAAACAGGGAGATTTATATGTCGTGACTTAATCTATTGACAAATGTGATTGGGGTGGGGGGCTTTCTTGCAATTCCTTGAAAATATATATTTTACAGGTGATTTATCTTTGCAACACATGTTATCATGTTGCCGCTAAAATTACTCAAATATTACTGTTGCAGCAAGCATTTCATACCAATTGTACATAATTCTAGATAAAAAACTTTTGACGAACACTTTTGTTGAGTTACCCCAGTCTTGGAGGGAATGACATGCGACACATTACGAAATAAAAACGCTACGAAACTGGCGTACTCGCGATGACATGTTGCCTTATTGGGTTTCTAAACACGAAGCGCGGTGATCACACTCGAAACACAAGAGCCGAAGCAATAACGTCTTGTCAAACAAGCTATGAAAATAAGATTAACCTGAGCAAACAATGTGGATAATGGCGGAACCCAGCTGATTCATCGTTATTTTCAGTAGCCCTGGGTTCTACATTTGTGTCATATTAGTTAATATGTGCTTGGTAAAATCATGTTCCATATCCAAATCCGGTTGTTTGCTTCTGTATAGTATAATTGCATTAATCATTTTGCTTTGTCACCATAGAGTAACTACATGTCATAGAGTAACCATGGAGCCATAGAGTAACTACATGTCATAATGGTAACCATGGAGCCATAGAGTAACTACATGTCATAGAGTAACCATGGAGCCATAGAGTAACTACATGTCATAGAGTAACCATGGAGCCATAGAGTAACTACATGTCATAGAGTAACCATGGAGCCATAGAGTAACTACATGTCATAGAGTAACCATGGAGCCATAGAGTAACTACATGTCATAGAGTAACCATGGAGCCATAGAGTAACTACATGTCATAGAGTAACCATGGAGCCATAGAGAAACTACATGCCCCAAACAAATGACTTCATGAGTGCGATTGGGCGATACATTGCCAGACTAAGTTGCCGTCATCCCTACGATATTGATCAATACGGGTCATTGACCCATCTCAATCAATCATTACACTAACAGCTCGTCTGTTATATTCTACCTACCTTCATAGAACTCCAACCGATACTTACCGGCCTGGGCACTTATCTCGCCTCTTGTCAATGCTTACAAATATTCACAATCACTTATAAAACTTTCCTGAAAGGAATCGATGATGCAATGTGGACACGGCTTAATCTCGCATGAATATTGTTCTTGCTATACACAAATAAGTAGGCTGTCGAGATCAGTTGACTATTCTGAACTAGGCCTAAATGGTTTTCATATTATTACTAACCCGATGTTATTTAGTTGAATATATACATGCAGCCAGCTACTCTATCAGTGCGCGTATTCTTCCTGTTACTAAAAAGGCTATCCATACAACATCGGGTCGGCATCCCATTGATTTCCTCGAATGTTTTGTAACTCCAACGTATTTTCATTGAGGTAAGGGTGCGTTCTATAACAAACGACCAGTTTGTTGACATCGAAGGCCTCGGGGCATTGATAGATCAGATGAATTTACGGACCCCTGTGAATTCATCCATATCGCAAATTCAGTGCTATGTTCATAAGCATTTATCTCTGCACTAGATAAAAAATCCGAATCCACCAGAATCACGATTTCGTCTCGTGATTGGTAGTGACTTAGATATCCAGCATTTTATCTCATTTTGCGACATATGACAAGTTATCATTGTAAAATCATTCTTTGTGGGGATAAATGGCTTGGTATGAAAGCATAACGATATGGTCCGAAATTAATGAAGCCCTGTAACGGGCCCAGCTGCCATCCTACACCTGGTTATTTCCGTCACGTCAGACACTGTAGTCTACCTACAATGCATTTCCTATAATATGTCAACAATATATGTTGAGTGTTGCGTGTTGCGTGGGCCTTTCGGCTGTTCCTGATAGATAATGGCATTGAGTTTTGTCCTATTGTATAAAGTTCCATGAATTGTATCCTTCCGTGAGCCTCGCATCCAGACTTGACACTTTCATTGCGATATTTGTCATCGCTTTATAATGAATGACAAGCAAGGACTATTTTGTTGTCATCATAATGTGCGTTGCTTAAGAATAGCCCCAGGTAAGCGTAGTTTGTAAATTTCAAGCACGCTCAATATCGTCCCCAAAATAGATACAGTTATCATGAAGCTGGGAGTGAGTATGAGCAAACATGTCCAAATAGCTTGATTATGAGGTCATTGTGTAATAACAATGGCCACGAATGGCGTGGCGTTTACCAACCGCTAGACATTGCGGCATAGCTGGTTTGGGAATACATGATATCACCTAAGTCGACAACTTACTACACCCGGCAATTGCATTGGTATATTCCATCAGGGGTAAACACTTAAACAGACTGATGTCATCAGTAATACTGGGGATTACTAATTGAAACAACCATTTGGGTACCAGGGATAGGTAATTAAGCCCATAGATATAATTTTTTTATCTACAGTGGATTGCTAATTGATTAGCACAGTACAATTAGTTTACTACCATGGATTATCAAATGTTATTGATACATTACCATGGATTATTAATTGAATCAACCAAATGTCACTAATATACTCCCATGGATTATTAATTGAATCAACCAAATGTCACTAATATACTCCCATGGATTATTAATTGAATCAACCAAATGTCACTAATATACTCCCATGGATTATTAATTGAATCAACCAAATGTCACTAATATACTCCCATGGATTATTAATTGAATCAACCAAATGTCACTAATATACTACCATGGATTATTAATTGAATCAACCAAATGTCACTAATATACTACCATGGATTATTAATTGAATCAACCAAATGTCACTAATATACTCCCATGGATTATTAATTGAATCAACCAAATGTCATTAACAAACTACCATGGATTATTAATTGAATCAACCAAATGTCACTTATATACTACCATGGAATGCTTATTTAATTCACCGATGCCATAGGTGTATGAACATTGACTGCTTGCTGAACGGCTTAGTTTGCGAAGACCGAACAAACTCGGAATTGTCAAGATATTTAAGTTTGTATTGTGCTCTTTTGGATGATCTAAGCAACACATTAAGATCACATTGGATGGAAATTAAATGAATGCCGTAAAATACATTTGAGAACTCTATATGTTTTTTCTACCATTAAACAAACGATGCTGTGTTGTGTTTTTTTCTCTCCTTTCAAGTCAAGACGTTTATTGGCCATAACTCACACACATCATTCCATCAAAGAGGGCAGTTTAAAATTACACACTACATCAGAGAGTACCGCGGTTATTAGTAAATTTTCCACTGGATCAGAGGATAAAGCCCTGTTTTAGCAACGCATAAACATATCTTAACTGACATATGGTTACGATTTAACCAAAATAGGCGTTCCAGATCATACATAGGGTTCTGTAGTGATATTGCTACTGGTTGAAAAGTCGACATATTGCCAAAACACGGCGGTACTTAGCATGGGGTGCAGCCAAAACTATCATCTTCGGCTGCCAATTACATTCGGTTCTGCCATTGTTATGATGTGGAGAATGCCATTTGCATAGGCGTCTTACGACCCTGCGGCACCAGTGGCGCCGGTGGGGCCTGAGATCCCAGCAGAACCAGTGCGACCATTTTGGCCTGAAGCACCCGTGCGACCTCGGCGACCTGTGGCACCTGTTTCACCTTCTGTGCCTCTCACACTACGCTGGCCTGTGCTGCCTGTAGCACCGGTCACACCTGTGACACCGCGATTGCCTCTGACGCCCTCGGTACCAGTGACACTAGTAGGACCCTGCCGGCCTGAAACGCCCGTGCTGCCAGTTTGTCCGGCGTAGCCCGTTGCACCAGTGGCACCCGTCATTCTACGGCTGCCATCTTTGCCTGAAGCGCCGGTTCCTCCTTACACACGGCGAGGGCATAGTTAGCATCTCGACAGTGTGACATTCAAATGTGGGATTACTATAACCTCTACGTTGTCATTAGTCCCGCAACGACTACATGGAATTACACAAGCAACTGATGATGCGCATGGATTAACCAACCTCTAGCTCCGTAGGGCCCAGTACTGCCTGTGGCTCCTGTCGGACCCGGTGCACCATTCCCACTCCCAGTAGCTCCCGTCTCTCCTGTAAATCCTGTGGCACCAGAAACTCCTGCGATCCCAGAAGCTCCCGTCGCTCCAGGAGGACCCCTTAAACCCTGGAACCCACGCACACCTGGAGACCCTGTGCTGCCGGTTTCTCCAGGCATTCCCCGCGGCCCTGGTGGCCCAGGGGGGCAATTGCATATTCCTGCAAGAATTTTAAAAAAAACCATGAAGCCGCGCAGTTATTTCTACATTATGTACACTCTGCTTTCCTATGTAACACGCTGGGCTTCTGTATGTGATGGCGACTCATACATACAAATAACATGTCAAGCTGGATAAATTTGACCAATATTTGGTTATGAACAGCACATATTCCCCAAACGGTCAAAAACGTGACTTAGAGCTCATACGAAGAGAGCTTGCCTACCATTGGACGGATTCCAGCTACCATTCTGCGTCAATTGGAGCACAATACTTTCCATACGGGCCAGGCGTTGCTCCATCTCAGCGAGGGCTTCTTCTGCTGAGTTCGTCTTACCATGGCCATAGTTTACAACGATTTGGACATCTGCGCTTGAATCCGGGGTCTTCTTGTCGACGGAGCCAATGTCCGCACACTGGACTGTCACAATAGCAGAGAGAAGGAGAAGGAAACATGCGGCTTTCTCCATTTTCACTTGCGCGTAATGCTTCTAAGATATGGGAAGGATCTTTAAGAAGCTTTGACAAGTTGTCAGTGGACTCAAAATCGTAATTCCACACGGAGGGGTAACTGTTTGACTCTCGCTATTACGTTTTTTGGCTATAATACCTGGCTGTAACATAGACGAAAGCAATTAAACTATTATTATTTCGTGTATTGGAAATCTAATTTTACGAAAGGTCACTAGATTGTATTTTGTATGGGCACGTGTCATTCGATACGCTTCTTATTTCTTGAAAGTCTCCCCAGCCATATGAGCATGATAGGGGGTACCATAGTGAAAAAATGTCACCAATATTGTTGATATATTTTATGCACCAGGTGCGTTACGCGTCTAAAAACCAATTGTAAGCCTACCGGTTCTGTTGTGGCATTTTCACATGGCTGCACGACTCTCGAAATCTCCCACGATTGGGAGGTTCATGGGAGCGAACCCGCCACTGCCCTATCATCATAGGGTTTAGTTATTAGTTAGTCTGTATGTATGTATGTTTTGAATCTGGGTACACTCTAGTTGGTCATATAGTAGAACAGCACTCTAAAACGACAATGGCATCTTACCAAAGTGCGTTACAATTGTGAATACAGATGACACCCTCTTTGCAACACAACGTGATGCACTATAAATTCACCTGGCGATATCATGCCCAATTTCTCAGCCGCGAGCATCAGTTCGTATGTTTAATACGCATTATAACAGCCAAATATATGGTAATCAGATGGGCATGGTCATACATCATGAGACCCAGGTCATGCATCATGAACAGCATGTCAAATATCATGAGGCTCAGGTCATAAATCACCAGGCCTAAGTCATACATCATCAGGCCCAGGTCATACATCATCAGGTCTAGTTCGTAGGTGTAAGGTCTAGGTCATACATCATGAGACCCAGGTCATGCATCATGAACATCATGTCAAATATCATGAGGCTCAGGTCATAAATCACAAGGTCTAAGTCATAATTATCATGCCTAGGTCATACATCATGAGACCTAGGTCATACATCATTAGTCCAATGTCATACATCTGCATGCAAAGATCGTAGGTGATGAGGACTAGGTCATACATTATGAGACATAGGTCATACATCATCCGGTCCATACATCTTCAGGTAAAGGTGATGAGGACTAGGTCATACATTATGAGGATTGGGAGGCCCGATATCATCGCAACACTCTTCACTATACTACGGTGGAAATGTCCCTAAGATATTCGTATGATGAGATGAACCTTTTTATCAGCCCAATATGACAACACCAACCAAGGGAACCTAACAGGTCCCAACATAGATCTGTTATTCCTCACAAAGTCTGTTAACTTATTGACCTTAAAATGCTCTGGTTCCGACACATAATATAAACGTTCATTCTGCTTATGCTTTTTTTCTTCTTATCTATATACCTGGAACCTCCAGGTGTGTGATTTGTGACGCTAACAGGCTATTGCAGTAACAACAAACGTGACTGAGAGCACGATTCGTACGCAGCTGTACGTCCTGAGGTGTACACCTGGCTACCTAAAAGAAGCTTAATTGCATACCATTTGAGAAATCACCCGTGCCCGCCCAATCCGTGAGTTCGGCGGGCTAGTGGCGGCGGAATGTCGATGTTGCAGTAACACACACAGACACACACACACACACACACACACACACACACACACACACACACACACACACACACACACACACACACACACACACACACACACACACACACACACACACTACTACTACTACACACCCACATACCCACACTCACACCCACACACAAACACACACACACAAACACACACACACCCACACACAAACACACACACACACACACACACACACACACACATATATATATATATATATATATATATATATATATATATATATATATATATATATATATATATATATATATATATATATATATATATATATATATATATATATATATATATATATATATATATATATATATCGTGACGGTAACAATAAATTCGTCAGATGGTAGTTTATTTTGCATAAAAACGTCGTGAAAATGCCGCTCAGAAGTTCAGTATCTATGCATGCCGTGAGAGGTATTTCAGCGACGCTTTATCTGTCCGTGCCGTGCGCCCTCCAAGCACAGGTCGGGTTTTTGCCTGTATACGCAGTCTTTTAGTGTAGCTTATTCAAGAAAATATTGCGTCATTTAATTTCGGTCAGGAGGAGGGAAATTCGTTGTTTTACCTGTGATTGCGGTCAGGGAGGAAAATACGTGTTTTTTTACCTGTTGTCTAGGAGAGGGGGCAGATACATGTTTTTGCACCTGTATGCCGTTGAGAGAGGAGGTTCATGTTGTTTCCTAAGCTCGCTTCCAGAGAAGAGTTTAGTGTCATTTACCTGTGCCAGGGAGGCGATGCGTGTTCAATACCTGTGAAGAACACAGGTTTTACCTGTGTTTGTAGCTTGTATCAAAGCGCAGTAGCGGACAGTTTAGTTGTAGCTTATTCAAAAAAAACATTGCGAGTTTCATTGAACCTACGCGTGAATGCAGTTTCGTTTTGTCGGTTGGCGCTACTGGGTGGAGTTAAAAGTAGTCTTAACGGAGCTGTTAGTCTTTCGCTATGCATGGCTTGTATAGCGTTATAAATCACTGGCTTCACAAAAGAAGGGCAGTTATGATGCTATGAGACAACTCAAGAACGGCTCGGGCGTCATGATACATCCATCAACCGGTTATGACATTATGATACATCTCACAGACTGTAAGGCTGTTATGAGACATCTAACTCATCGTTAGGCTGTTATGACACATCTAACTCATCGTTAGGCTGTTATGAGACATCTAATTGATCGTTGGGCTGTTATGAGACATCTAACTCATCGTTAGGCTGTTATGAGACATCTAACTCATCGTTAGGCTGTTATGAGACATCTAACTCATCGTTATGGTGTTATGAGACATCTAACTCATCGTTAGGCTGTTATGAGACATCTAATTGATCGTTAGGCTGTTATGAGACATCTAACTCATCGTTAGGCTGTTATGGGACATCTAACTCATCGTTAGGCTGTTATGAGACATCTAACTCATCGTTAGGCTGTTATGAGACATCTAACTCATCGTTATGGTGTTATGGGACATATACATCATCGTTAGGCTGTTATGGGACATATACATCATCGTTAGGCTGTTATGGGACATATAACTCATCATTAGGCTGTTATGAGACATCTTACTCATCGTTATGGTGTTATGAGACACCTAACTCATCGTTAGGGTTTATGAGACATCTAAAAAAAATGTTAGATTGCTATGAGGCATATCAGAAACGTGTAGGGTTCAATGAAACGTCCCACAAACGGTTATTGTGTTACGATAATTCTAACAAACGGCTAAGGTGTTTGTGAAACATCTCACAAACGGTTAGGATGTATTCTCACAAACAGTATGTTATGACATATCTTACAATCGGTTAGGGTGATATGAGACATCTCAACTGTAAGGAGGTTATTAGACTTCCCAAAAACGGTTGGTTATTCGGTTGGGACGTTATGATACATCTCAGGGATGTTATGAGACATCTCACAGATGGTAAGGGAGTTATGACATATCTCAAAAACGGAATGGACGTTATGAGACGTGTCACAAACCGTTAGGGGGTTATGAGATATCTCACAAACGGTTAGTGAGTAAGGGGACATCTCACAATTGGCTAGGGTGTTATGAGACATCTCAAGAGCAGTTATATTCGTTATTGCGTCATTAGACATCTCAAAAACGGCTATGGTTTCATGATATATTTTATAAGCAGATGTTGGTGTGGTGCAACATCATTTATAACAATACAGCATCTGAGAGACAACGCTTTACATACAATGATGACGTGCTTACTCAGCGTCAATGGGACGCATCCAGAGCTTACCAAATATACCTTGCGAAACGCATTTGGTGACTGGTATCACAGAGTTACTCTTGGGCGCTCATTAAGGTTTATAACGAAGATGATATAGCTAACACAGAATCAGCACGTTCTACAAAATAACACCCCTCTTCCCGGCCAACACCAACAAAATAACACTCCTCTTCCCGGCCAACACCAACATAATAACACCCCTCTTCCCGGCCAACCAACAAAATAACACCCCTCTTCCCGGCCAACCCCACCAACAAAATAACTTTCCCGGCCAACACCAACAAAAAAAACACCCCTCTTCCCGGCCAACACCAACAAAATAACACCCCTCTTCCCGGCCAACACCAACATAATAACACCCCTCTTCCCGGCCAACACCAACAAAATAACACCCCTCTTCCCGGCCAACAAAATAACACCCCTCTTCCCGGCCAACACCAACAAAATAACAACAACAATACACCCCCCTCTTCCCGGCCAACACCAAACAAAATAACACACCCCTCTCTCTTCCCGGCAACACCAACAATAATAACACCAACCCCTCTTCCCGGCCAACACCAACACCCCTCTTCCCGGCCAACACCAACAAAATAACACCCCTCTTCCCGGCCAACACCAACATAAAAACACCCCTCTTCCCGGCCAACACCAACAAAATAACACCCCTCTTCCCGGCCAACACCAACAAAATAACACCCCTCTTCCCGGCCAACACCAACAAAATAACACCCCTCTTCCCGGCCAACACCAACAAAATAACACCCCTCTTCCCGGCCACACAAAATAACACCCCTCTTCCCGGCCAACACCAACAAAATAACACCCCTCTTCCCGGCCAACACCAACAAAATAACACCCCTCTTCCCGGCCAACAACCAACACCAATAATACACCCCTCCCCTCTTCCCGGCCAACACCAACAAAAAACACCCCTCTTCCCGGCAACACCCCCCTCTTCCCGGCCAACACCAACAAAATAAACACCAACAAATAACCTTTTTCCCGGCCAACACAAAATAACACCCCTCTTCCCGGCCAACATACACCAACAAAATAACACCCCTCTTCCCGGCCAACACCAACAAAATAACACCCCTCTTCCCGGCCAACACCAACAAAATAACACCCCTCTTCCCGGCCAACACCAACAAAATAACACCCCTCTTCCCGGCCAACACCAACAAAATAACACCCCTCTTCCCGGCCAACACCCCTCTTCCCGGCCAACACCAACAAAATAACACCCCTCTTCCCGGCCAACACCAACCTAATAAACCTCTCATACTACGAAATACCACGTTCCAATCACATACGGAATAACCTAGGCTAACCATGTCTTTTCATGACACTATTTGCGACTACCATCTGTGCTGAGAGACACCTGACTGACGCACCTGTCGTTTGGACTTTTCTTCATGTGGACTTCCACAGACAGAATCTCCCCAACACTGGCCGCCTTCTCCTAAAACACGTCCATCTGGGAACGCGTCACGGTATGATTTATCAAAACTGATTGCACACTACCCCACACGTCACCGAACCACATCCGTCACCCTGCCCTGACCCACCTGTCAACCTACCCCACTGATCACCCTACCCCACCCGTCACCTCACCCCATCGACTACACTCGTCACCGTACCACTCCCGTCACCAATCCTCACCCTCTCACGCTACCCCCGTCCGTCACCCTTCCCCACCCGTCACCGTACCACTTCCGTCACCAATCCTCACCCCTCACGCTACCCCCGTCCGTCGCCCTTCCCCACCCATCACACTGCTCTATCCCATTCATCACCCTAACCTACCCCACCCGTCACCTTCACCTCACCCCACCCATCGACCTTCTCCAACCATCATCCTTCCCCACCCGCCCTGAGCTCCTTGAGCGGAACATTTGTGCAAATGAAATACGGGACAGTCGACCACATTCAACATCAGCGACGGATGATCGGCTGAATGTGGTGATTCTGCCTGGCCCAGAAATGTTGCATGAGAACAGATGCTGAGCATTCTCCTTGAGACATCCGTACACACCTGATTACAGAACCACGCTGCCAACGACGTCCACATCACTAACCAAATCTCATAACAGCATTTTGTAGGGCATTATATAAAACACCAACACATGCTTGATAACAACGCCTCGTCATTTATGGTGATCGGTTATCTCAGCACAGTCCGAGGCAGTAAACATAGCACGCATAGTTCAATAAAGAAACCCTTTGCCGATTGCGACTATACATTAATGACCGTTTATGTGCTTGGGTACTGAACCGATGCCGAATGTGCTTGCTTGTTTATGTTTGTAGAATCATAACGTCGTCGAGCGACATAGTGTGTGTGCGAAGCGCTATGATCACAAGATAGGAGCAATTTGCTACGAAGTAACAAACTGTACTAATAGGAGATTTTGAAAACGATGCAGAGGGTTCATGTGGCATCGAATATAAAACATGTTTATACATGTAAATACCGTGATATATATGCGGACGTCCATGACGCTTATTGTTTCATCCCCGAGTCGGAGAGACTAACATGTATCAAATGAGAATGTAGCTCTAAGCGATGTCGATAGACTAGCTTCTGGAATACAACATGTCACTTACAGTACCTGGTGCAAGCATAGGAGGGACACGCTCCGTAAAGTGAGCCCCAAATATTTGACTGATTGGTCTACCATGATCGTAGTCTACCGTAATCATAATGTTTTAGTCCATGTCGCTGCATGATCATAACGAATTTTTCACGGCTGACAGTCAGCTGTTGAGCTGGTTGGTCGCCCACGAGCTCACCAGGTTACGACACCTCTGGCAACACAGTTATCGAGATACGGATCCACCACTGTTAATGTGCCATCTCAGTCACCGTCATTAAAATCGTCGACACCATCATCATTATATATATATATGTGTGTGTGTGTGTATGTATGTGTGTGTGTGTGTGTGTGTGTGTGTGTGTGTGTGTGTGTGTGTGTGTGTGTGTGTGTATCCATCATCATAACCACAATCATCATCATTATCATCATCATGTTAGCAATTTGTGTCAATTTATCCCGAAAACACGCTGTTTGTTATTATTAAAATTCATACACAGCGTAGACGTAGGTTACCTGTTAGCTGGGAGCACCTCTGAACGTTATCATCATCATCATCATCATATAATAAGGAATTTTTAAAGCATCATCACAATAATATTCCCGTTATCATCACAGTCATCTCTCTGGTCAGAATTAGCATCGGTATCATCCATCGTCACCGTCGTAACCAAATTTAAAAATTTTAGAACATTTATGATTAGTTAGGAGAGGTAGGGTAGGGTGAGGGGTTCGGGGCGGGTGGAGGGGGGGGGGTCAAATATCGTCCAAAAAGCGCCAATAAATGTTTGAATGGCTTAAATGTTCAATACATTTGAGTTATTTTTCACTTTCTCATGACTCGATAGGGGTTCCATGTTGGTAATAGAACTTATCTTTGATTATTGATCAAAACAACCCACTGAAAACATCCCTTCACAGATGTTCGCAAAAGTATACAAACGAGACCCGAACGCCTTGAATGACAACGCATGCGCATTACAACCATTTCTGGTGCTTCAGTTCATTTTGTTTTGTTACAAATACACAAAACGTGCTTTATTGTATAGTCTACAGCCTTATATTTCTTGTTAAGCTGGCGCTGGCATATGCAAACTACAAACCCAAGTCTAAGTAAAATTGACGACGTCTTAGTGGCACAGCTGTCTGCATGTAGTTATCACGGAGCAGCCAGAAAGACGGACAATAAACCCTGGTTCTGCACCGCTCGTGACTTCCTATTTACTCATCAAGAGAAGATGGTTTACGGTTCCTCCGAGGATAGCAGGCTAGCAGACCGGACCCAGTAATGGGGACAAACAGGTCACTGCAATTATCATTTCCGCAACCATGAAGTAATTGTCCTTGAGGGAATCAGCAATGCTTATCTTAGTTATAAGTGGATTACATTGAGAGATTTAGACTCAATTTCTAAAGAACAGAGAACCGTGTCCACTGACTATATTATACCTGTGCACATACACACAGACACACAGACACACACACACACACACACACACACACATATATATATATATATAGAGATATATATATATATATATATATATATATATATATAGAGAGAGATATATATATATATATATATATATATATATATATATATATATATATATCTATATATATATATATATATATATATATAAATCATATATGTTATATATATATACATATATATATATCATATCATATGTTATATGTATATATATATATATACATATCATATATATATATATATATATATATATATATATATATATATATATCTATATATATATATATATATATATATATCTATAAATAATATATATATATATATGTGTGTGTGTGTGTGTGTGTGTATGTGTGTGTGTGTGTATCCACGGTCACATACACAGCAAGTTCTGATCATATATGATGAACCTCGATGGGTGTCCGATGTTCCCTCTCATTTCATTCGCTATGATTTGAATTGAGCAATGGTTACAGCGGCAGCAATGGACCCAGTGTGCACCGTTTTTTCTATCGGTGACAACTTGCGTTACCGTGCTGACCTTTATAAATATGCAACCGGTATAATGATTAGCACTTATAGCAGGCCCTCAATTGTCAATAAGTTGTATAATATAGCGGACGTTTGCCATCTCCGGCACAGATGAGCTAATTAGTTAGTTGCTCCTGAACCTTATGACGCACGATTAAAGTTGGCCACTTTCAATCCAATATTGTAAATAAAGCATCAAATAGTGAATCCACGGTCACGTCTACTACATCATGATGTACTAACGAATCAAACGAAACCAAGAGACATTAGCTTTATCAGTGGTATTGGTAGCAGGTGGTCGTGGGCTGGTATATGGCAGCGGGTGGTCGTGGGTTGCTATATGACAAAGGGTGGTCGTGGGTTGGTATTTGACAGTGGGTGGTCGACGGTTGCTATATGATAGCGGGTAGTCGTGGGATGGTATTTGACAGCGGGTGGTCGTGGGATGGTATTTGACAGCGGGTGGTCGTGGGATGGTATTTGACAATGGGTGGTCGTGGGTTGGTATTTGACAATGGGTGGTCGTGGGTTTGTTAGATGACAGCGGGTGGTCGTGGATTCCTATATGACAGCGGGTGGTCGTGGGTTGCTATATGACAAAGGGTGGTCGTGGGTTGATATATGACAGCGGGTGGTCGTGGATTGCTATATGACAGCGGGTGGTCGTGGGTTGCTATATGACAGCGGGTGGTCGTGGGTTGGCATCTAACAGCAGGTTGTTGTGGTTGTCAGTCTCTCAGCAGGTGGTCAGTCCGTCCGGCGGTGGGTATCCGTGAGTTGAGTCTGACAACAGGTAGTTCGGGGATTGAGTCTATCAGCAGGAGGTAGTGGATTGGTATCTTGCAGCAGGAGAAGACGGGGTTGAGTCTGCCAGCAGTAGGATGTGGGTTGGTATATTACAGCAGGGAGAGGTGGGGTTGAGTCTGACACCAGGTGGTTGTGGATTAGAGTCTGACAGCAGGTGGTTGTGGGTTATAGTCTGACAGCAGGTGATTATGGGTTAGAGTCTGACAGCAGGTGGTTGTGGGCTAGAGTCTGACAGCATGTGGTTGTGGGTTTGAGTCTGACAGCAAGTAATTATGGGTTAGAGTCTGACAGCAGGTGGTTGTGGGTTAGAGTCTGACAGCATGTGGTTGTTGGTAAGAGTCCGACAGCAGGTGATTATGGGTTAGAGTCCGACAAAAGGTGGTTGTGGGTTTGAGTCTGACACCAGGTGGTTGTAGGTTAGAATCTGTCAGCAAGTGGTTATGGTAGAGTCTTACAGCAGGTAGTTGTGGATTAAAGTCTGACAGCATGTGGTTGTGGGTTAGAGTCTGACAGTAGGTAATTATGGGTTAGAGTCTGACAGCAGGTGGTTGTGGGTTAGAGTCCGACAGCAGGTGGTTATGGGTTAGAGTCTGACAGCAGGTAATTATGGGTTAGAGTCCGACAGAAGGTGGTTGTGGGTTTCAGTCCGACAGAAGGTGGTTGTGGGTTAGAGTCCGACAGCGGGTATTAGTGATTCTGACAGGTGGTGATAGCGTAGTTTTATTACCAACAGGTCGTTGGTTTGTCATGGAATTCGCAGGGTTCAGTTCTCGGGTTCCGATTCGGATGTGGACGTGAATGACAGTTGAATGTGACAAAGGTTTGGGCAATAAATGCCAGAAGCGAACTGCTCATATTTACAATGCGATATATCTGACTAATACTGTGTCTGACTAATTAACACCGAATACAATCATGATACATCGCCACACCCCCGCTATGCGTGCTGTGACGCTAGTGGATGCGTAGGGGAATTTAAGTCATGCTAGATTATGAATGGTTAAAATACGTTTGTATCCTATGGCTCGGAAACGGGTAACACATCTCTTCTGGGCTAATTAGCATTGCCAATTGTTACCGCAATTGGAATACGCCTCTGCGTTCGCCAATTCATTGTCACATCGCCTGCGTGCGCCCCCCGGGTGCGCCCTCACCCCGCTGATTGGTGCCCTGCTAGGACCCTATTGGCTGGGACAAAGTGGCTTGGGGAAGAATATATAAATGGCGAATGCAGGGGCTACTATACGTGTGACAGGCTGCTGGCAGGATAGTCATCTAGCGCTCTTCCGCGTCAACAAATCTGATATACTCTCTCAGATAGACTCAGCTTCCACGGTAAGGACCAATCAAATTGCTATTACAAATTCTAATTAAACTATGCGGTCACGTAGATGGTCCACCTGTCTCATAGTTAAGGTAGGTAAGTTGACTAGTTTGATTACCCATGAAGGTCGATCAGTATGATCCTCGCGATGAGTTATTCGAATAGCGTGGTTTGTTCATCCACCTTATCTTCGTGGTAATTCAGTTGATCCGCCTGATCCCTCCTGATTGGTTACTTGATCGGTGTGATTCACTTAGTAATTTAGTTGCTTTGTATGATTCACTAAGTAAGTTGATATGTGTGATCCTCCAAGTCATTAAGTTGATCACCGTCCTGCTCTTGATTTGTGATTGATCTGCAAGATCCTCTTGTAAGTTACTTGATCTGTAAGATCCTCTTGTAAGTTACTTGATCTGTATAATCCTCCTTGTAAGTGACATGATCTGCATGATCCTCTTTGTAGTTTACTGGATATTTACGATCCTCGCTGTTAGTTGATTGATTTATGCGATCCTCTAGGTAAATTGTTGTTTACTGTGCTTCTCTTGGTACATTAGCTGATCTGTACGATCCTTTTGTTTTAATTAATTGATCACTTCTTTTTATGTTAGTTGATCTCTGCAATGCTCTACTTTAGATGATCAATTTGGTTGATTGCTTAGTTTACTGATCAATATGATCCTTTTGGATCTTCGTTGATGAATGTGATCCTCTAAAATTGTTTGTTGATCCGATTTACTCTCTTGGTTTGTAAGCCGACTCACGGTGAACCCTTCGCTAAGCTATTGATCAAAGCGATTTGCTTTGTTAGTTAACTTATCAGCGTGATTATCCTGGTTAACTAAGTGATCAGCGTGAATTCTTTATTAGTTTGCGACCCGCTGTCGTTATGATATTATCCAGCTATCAGTTGGTTATCTCCGCTAGTACAATAGCATCCTCCTTGCCCACTGCAAGTGGCAATGTAGCTGCGTGAGTTGTAATGTTACGACAAAGAGGGATTGCACAGACAGGGTACTCGAGGGTCCATCGTGCTGTAGTACACATGCCACTAGCAGTATGCCACCAGACAAGTCCCAGTAATTCTTGCTGCTCCGCAAAAGATATGAACAAAATCGTGTAGTTAGATATATATATATATAAATTTATAAACCAAGTTAAATCATTCCCCGTTCATATATCTCGCGAGCTGAAGTGGAGTAACTAGACTCTTTTCGCCTACCTGCTCTATTCACAAAACATCGGATTGGCCAGGGATATATTTGTTTACCTAATGCTCATTCTCATTCTGCGCGGCACCAGCCATACTGATTCAACTGTTCTCTGCCGGCCATCGCGTTGCCCACCTGATCTAAAACATCAGTCACAAGCTGGCTAATGTTACCACTCAATGTGGGTGAGTTAATGTAATGTTGCCAGCTCTTGCGCCAATCTATCTAACGTCATGCCGAGGAGGCACACTCCATTAAAGCTATAAGTTAAATGAGATGGATCAACTGCATAAGGTTCAATAAAACGGCAATAAAGGTTAACTAAGAATGGTGCACAAAAAAAGCGCAATGATGCTCTCAATGACACGGTGGCCATATTGACGTGGCATCAATACATTATAGACACCAGTAAATACGACCATTAACAACACATGCACAGACACCTCTAGATGTGTGTGGTGTTACTACTTATTAACAATGTAGTACGAACGGGTCGTACGAACTATAAGTGGTGAACCGACCGTTCACGGTAGATAATAGGGGCTACATTTGATGGTTACTAGGTATCATGGATCTGCCGAGTGACGCCAGGCAGCCAAAATGACCCAGCGATGATAAGAACTACGCAATATGCTCCCCTCAACGCTTCGTCACATCATAGCCAAGTGATTATGACGGTCTTTATCAGGACGAATGTGATGTGTCTCTCATATGTACACAAGTAGTCGTGAAGTGGATGTTCGCAGACATATATTGGTTGAGATGGGACCGTTGACTCGTTCCTGCAGCAGTTAGTCATACTCCTCCCGCATTAACTTCAATTAAGAGTAAGCACTCTGAGCTTAAGGAAGACGTATTCACCTGGATCTATATTTGTAAACCAACTCCAGCAAAATACCATTAACTAAAGGCAAAAAGGCAGACATACGAAAGGACAGGCATGTAATTGTCATCATCACTATATATATATGGTGAGGAATTTCCGATGAATATTTGGGTAGTTTTATCGTATATCGCCAAAATCGCCTCCAAATATAACAGCGTTACCTTGATCACAATAGCAAACTGCTTTATGTACTCTTCAAGCCACCCACTATCCCTATATGGTCCAGAATAGGTTTTTATCTTACAATTATCAGTATACTTTGTGGAAATAAGGTCAACGTGTGATGTATCGGGCCTATCATACGTTGGGCTTTACTTATTGCGGTCGGAACATCGCCGCTATGTACTAGACCACCCCAACAAGGGTGTATCAAACTAAATCAAGTCTGGTTGATAAGCGGCCATCCATCATAAATAATATACACCCAACAATGTTCTGCAAAAAAACCCCCCCAAACCTCGAATCTTCACATCCCATAGTTAATGCGCCTTATAAAGTACCCTACTCTATAACATATCCTGAATTCACATTATATATCTCAACCCGGGGTAATTACCCTAGACCTACGAGAGATGAGTCCGAGACGCGCAAGGTGCACATTTAGCAACCTGTTTTCTCAAATGCGCAAGTTGCATGTGGATTGCAGTTCCTAGATTACCCAGCACAAAAACGAGAGTGTTATCCTGCACCTAACGTTATCGTGAAATTGATGTAAGCTTTTAATTTCGCATCTCTATTTCCCCGTCTTCACCACAGTCATGCCTAGTGCATTATGTGAGAGGGTTATAATGTTAAGTGACTCAAGATCCAAAGGTAGCGATAGAAAAAATAAATGCAAGCCATCAAACTGTCGTTCAATTATAATAGCCAGGCTGGTTGTGTGGTTGTCATGGGTGACTGGTTTTTACACTGGGTGCAATGTGCAGACTAAGCCGTTATTTGACTGGCGCAGGTTGTAGAAATGTTGCCAGCTGATGCTTCGCCTAATTTATTGCGCATATTTTGTTGAACAAAAATAGTTTAATGATTATCAAAATATAGTCACCAATGGGTGGAGGGTTATTATATCCAGTTGCTAGTCGGTGGTATTTGTTGCTTCCTTGGATTAGGTCATAAGTATGCACCCAAGAGAAAGCAAAGCTATATATTAATTTCTCTCGTGCGCCCTTTTGCGGAACAATGTTGGAAGGTGTTATAGATGCCTTACCGCTGAATACGATAGACATTTTTCTTATTTGGGTTTGCCTTCCGATTACCATGTGGAAGCAGACATCTACAGAAACGAATTTAATTGTGAATTGACCTGATGAACACTAACACGTGAACTAACGAACACAACCAAATATATAGCTCGTGATATTACGATCATAACCATCTGTTCCCCACCTAGGAACACAGCTTATACGGCATGCTTGCGACAGTACACAGGCAGGCACCATTATAACATAAGACAGAGTGCAGTTACTAGCGTCCCGGAAAGATTATTCACAATTACGCACATTATCCATTATGTCTTATCGACGCTATGTAATGAGGAAGCACACACCTATAAATAGTGTTGCCCATGGTGACGTACCAATGTAGAATTATCACCTTTATAACATCGGTGATTTATGATACGCAGCCGGCAACAGCCTGTGGGCCGACATTTCCACCTATCGACTTATATAATTTGACATGACCATCCATAGCAGATATCATCTGGACTTATTTACGTAGTAACCAACGTCAGGCATTGTATTGCTTACATTCCTTGCCACTTATAAGGTAGAAACCTTTAGTGTGTGCAGCCCGTTTGATATTGCTGTTCACTGAAAAATGTGTGTATGTGATGAGTTACGAAAAATACCATCTAGGAATTTCGAATTCTTTAGTTACAGATGGCTTCTCCCGTTTGGCTCACTACAGCTGTGTCATGTACCGCGATGCTCCTCCTGCTTACTGCCACCATGACAGCATCGCGACCTGCAGCATCCGAGAAGCGTGATAGCAGATCAAGCAATCCCCTTCAAAACGCATACCATAAGACATGCGCAGAACTCTGTTACAAGTATGGCATTTCCACTGTAAATCGAAGCTTAACGCATATTAACCAATCAAGTAGAAAACATGTTCAAATATCACCCCCTTCATCGATAGATACGACAAAAATTATGGTTTCGAAAATAATTTCAAATTGGCCACTGAATTTGTGTCTTGCTGATTAATAACGAAAGTTACCGCAATTGTTTGTTTACCTAGCGATGTCACAAAAACATGACTAAAAATATATGCTGTTAATAAATGACAATGAATTGTTTCATTAACATGCGTTTAATATTATTACAGTCAACATGAGTTGCCGGGCTGCCCAATGTGGTGTGACGAAAACAGCTTCCTCAATGGTGGACTATTTAATCTCAAGAAACGCCGCGCCCCTATTGGAGACCTGACGTAAGCTGCTTGATCATAAATTCCTATAACACAGTAAAACCCACAAACTGTAACTGTGCCTTATGATCTTCTATACTTATTGCGTACCATGTTGAATTTTTCAGGTTTGATGATCTGCTATTTTACCATACACTCGGACGGGTAAGTGGACATAGCTTGCGCTGCTTTGTAGACCCATAAACTGCTTTAGCCGTTACGTGCGTTTGTAGCTGCCGTCGTTTCTACGTATCGTCAGTGTTATCGGTTATCGTTTTCCTTTTTTTAACTAAATGGAATTGGCAATAGTTGCATCGTTTAATATACGACACACGATGTCTTAAGATGGTTCCATGCAGCATATTGTTTATAGCTGGGCTTGCTATCATCAGTGCATGTTTCGTTTGACCATGTACGCACAGGAACCAATGCTTGACTAGCCAGTGGCCGCAAACAGACCTCAATGGTGTCTACGTTGTTCTTCATCTACGCGTATGTTAGTGCATTATGTTGCTATGAGTCCTGTGACAACTGCAATACAAACATACTGCTTCATACTGGCTCAAACAGGAGTGTTATCTGTTATTGCAAATATATATATATATATATATATACATATATTTATATATATATATATATATATATATATATATATATATATATATATATATATATATATATATATATATATATATATATATATATATATATATATATATATATATATATATATATATATATATATATACTGATATAGTAGCAGTAGTAGTATTAAGGATAATCTATAATGCTAATAGTCCACAATCAAAAGTTATTGAACCTTTGCACTCACGTTTGTCATAAAACGACGGAGAAGCTTTTACTTTCTCTCAGCTAATGATACACCGCCCATTGCATAACTTCTTGCACAGCTGGATGAACACAAACGATTGGATTGTTTCAGAATTACAACCAGAATTTGGCCTAGTTGAGCGTAACTGAATATAGCAAGCAGAATTTGTACAAAACTTTGGAATGCAGAACCTGCACTTGCCAATACCACCTCGATGTAGAAATTCGTAAAGATCAGCTGATAATATAATGTCGACGAATACTACATGGAGATTATTGTGTGGATGGCATCGTGAAACGTGATGGACATCAGGCAACGGAGCTGAGTATGGTAGAGAAACCCATTAATCCTCTAAAATATACAAATGGCCGGAACTCTTTATTTAGTGATCAAAACATTGCGAAATTGCCAATAACATTTCATGGCAGACCGTCAGGAATTATATCTACATTACTATCTGGTACCAAATGTCGCAAATAAGATACACGTGATTATCGTGGGTGCAAGTCTAGAATGAATTATACCTTTATATATTGTGTTATATGAGGGCAGATATCATTGATGCTTCAATAAATATGTTCATCGGCAGTCAACATGGCGCCATTGCATTCGATGGGGGTTGAATCACAACATATGGCATTCACAATAACTTCCGACGTTATCACCTGCACTGCATATTTATCCACGTTGATATAACAACTAAATATTTCGCATGAATGATAACAGAGGAGGTAAGGTACGAACGACCATAGAAAAACGAAAAGGTATGGCAACTGCTTCGGTTGATATAGCGTCGTTTTCGGGGAATTGGGGGATCTGAAGTGATTTCCATTCAATCTCTTGAAGACTACTCAATGTCAATTGTCAGCCATGCCCAATCCGTTCCCAAACGCCTTGCCAAGAAATTTCAGATATAGGTGGTAATTAAACAATGTCGTCTAGCTATTGGTCATTTGATACACCATCCAAACTTGGTAAACGAATGCCCAATGGCAGCCTAGGAACAGGAGATGTCATGTATCGCGCCACCCATCGGAAAGAACTCCGACTGTTGACGAGGTAATACGGACCAGCTTGCTCCAATGTTGTGAATAACATGGATGCAGCTGTAGCAGGTAATTGTCCAGTAGCTCACAGTAACATGGATACAGCTGTAGTAGGGAATTGTCCAGTAGCTCACAGTAACATGGATACAGCTGTAGTAGGGAATTGTCCCGTAGCTCACAGCTTTTAATCACCTATACGCGTACTCTCGAATTGCACTTGATTATTCAAGTGATAATAAAATCGCTGCAAAGGTACGGTTAAACGATATCTACATAGCAGTGACCATGAGGTCAGCCTGGGGTCTGTACGAATCGGATAAATGAGCATCGCCCGCTAAATACCATTCCTCACAGCTAAAATTATATAGGTTATCGGGATTGCAGGTCATCACGAACCATTATGGCATAAAGCAATAAGAAAACGGAACGCCTACAAAACAGTTCGACTCAAAACTTCTTAAGTGATGGATTGAATGCACGCATGACATTTACTTTTCAGTTTGCTCCAATAATCTTTTTCAGTTGACCAACGTCAGCGTATGATTAAAACATTAATTTGCGAACACATGTTTGTCGCAAATAGGGGCGTGTCTTGCTTATTGGCGGCGACAAGATCTACTTGTCAATTAGCATACTGTTCAAACGTTCGACTATTGCAATCATACATGATTAGAAGCACCCTCAGCAGCACGATATCAGTAATTATTGTTATGAGCAATTACAGCTATGCAAAACTGGCATGTTTTTGGCCTTTCAGCATTGTAATTCCTCTGCTCATGTAAGGAGTTGCTTAAGCTGACGAACCTACATTGACTGAAATACACAAGCAATTGCCCAACGTCCATTTACGGCAATTTCTTAAATAGCGTTGTTATTGTACAATATGAGAAAGCATTCAGAACACAATAGGAAAGATTTGTTAGTAGACTTGTACAGGAGTCAACAATAGTTAAATGATTCCCGTCGTGGTCCGACATCTGCATTAAATAAGCACACCTCAGCACCAGCACGACTCTTTGCTCGAAAATGTCAGGGAATGGCCACAGTGCAACGGCAGTGGTACTGGTCTGAAACTATATTGCAAACAATGCATTCCTCGTGCATGTGTTTACCTGGCAATTTGCCTGCTGTCTAATGCGCCCGTGATATTTGGCTATTTGATGCACGGTGTATTGCTGGGCAATACCTATATATGAGCTGCTATCTGAATATCAACAGTACAAGCCGCAACCAAACCCGGGTTTCGATTGTTTATGTTTAAGAAGCGTTTGTCGTGCATAAGTAATTTGGAACAGGCAATTGTCAAGTTGACTAGGAAAGCAATTTTAGCCCGACTTGTATGAGGACGAGCCTCACTTGTGTGGAAACGGAATGCGTAGAAAATCGCCTGGAGTCGTCCATATAGTATTGGTCTCATTAGGTGCGATAAGATATTTAACGAATGCTCTTGTAGCCTTTTAAAACGGCAGATAGTCATGAATACGCACATTATAAGTCAATACCTCTGCAAATAATGCGCGTCCTTGCAATCAAAATGGCATGTATATCTCGAGCACTTCATTACAGCTGTTTGGCCTTATGAATAACGAGCATGTGAAGCATTTGCAGCTACACTCGACCTCTCACTATGCTGTTGAAAACGTTTCCGTCCTCATATAAAGCCTAGATGATACTCCTCTGGGATAGGTAAGGCTACGTGTTGAGGCACTTAACCTAGTGCTTATCGGCAGGTTTGTTCTTCAATACCTTAAACAGTAATGGGCCATATAAAGAGATTCGGCGTGCATAGGTCGTTGAAAATAAAAGCGTAAGTTATCATGCAATGCACTGCACGATAATCAACCACGGAGAAGTAGAAGTCCGAATTCCCATCACCGAAATGTTACACTTTCCGTTACTGCGAGCCGCACCTGAACCCGTTTCATTTCACCATTAAATGCCACAGTCTTATAACAGAAGTTACTGTACTTCCGTAATCGCACGCGGAACTGGTTCTGTTTCATATAAGAGTTAGTGGACATGCCTACACCGACAGAGTTAGCAACCGTCCGATTTAAAGGTCACCTATATAATCCGCCATTATTCAAATGGAGGACTCGAACTTACCGCAATAAGCCAGTGGGTCCTTACTAAGTTAACTAGAAGCATAGGAAGTCACTAGTAAATAACATTGCACATTTATATTATATTTCCCATGTATCTCATTCACTTGAAAATAATATTATTTGGCAGTAGGTTATGAACGTGACATATCGAGAGATGCCGCTAGTAAGAGCTGGGAAAATCTAAATCTGTCAAGCAGCTTGCATGAACGCTGTCGAAATAATGAATTATAAATATATTGTGGATAAATAGTCGCACACTCAATAGGAGAGATTGTATGAGTGAAAATGCGGAATCTGCCTTATGCAAGTGGTCGCTCATGCAACTATTGGAATATGCACGCCGCTAGTCGCAAGTATTGAACTAGTAATACGTATCCTGTTCAAGTGGTAAGTAGAAAACTCAATACACCGATATAGGGCAGTATACCCATTAGAACAAGCACTATACCGGTGTTAAGTAGAAGGAGGTAACGCGTCTTGCAAAATAGTAATGCTAGGTAAAAGAATACAAAGTCGCGGTTCTAAGACATTTTGTTCGGGGGGGGGGGGGGGGGTGGTCGCTACTGTATAATATAATCATATAAATCTCTAGCTGCGTCACTATATTATCGGTAGCTCTGACAAAATATGAGCTCATACTGAATCCTTATGGCCAAACGCTATGGTGTCTACTCCTCTGGTGTCGATACACCTCTTAGAATCGAACGGGGATAGGGACATCTTGTTGATATGCATGCCATATATCTGATGCCCCTCGCTGCGTAGCATGTTCTTGACTTGCAGGAATTTCTTCTAATCAGACAGGGCCTCCATGTATTGCTCGTGCCTTAGCTGCTTCTTCACAACCACCTTCTTCACATATTTGCTTTTCTAATCTCTTGCTTACTCGGATAGCAGAATAGAATACATCTTGGGACATAGCCCTACGTACTCCTTGATTGTCACCCAAGCACATTCGTCCTTCATTTTACCAAGAACCTTTTGATTCTCTTTGCTGTGCAGGGAGTGGCGTTACGGATGGTAGCTTGCATCAATGTTGCTGTCATTGTCCATATCTTCATACATCTCTGGTGCTTTGATCTCCATCATCAAGTAGTCTGTTTCGGTTTACAGCTGCTTCATTGTGTCATAGTAGAGGTCATACATCAGGTGCTTGGAGAGGTCAATAAGGCACATGCCGACGTATTCTGGCCCGTCAAACGCACTGAAGCCCGGCACAAAGCTAACTAAGCCCTGGTCACGTTCTGTGGGTCCTTTCAATCCTAACAGAGCAAGATCCTCTACATGTGCAAATCAAAAGATGTCGTGACAATTGTGTCCGCAGTGATTCAACATATCCTCTAGGGCTTTCACGTGCGTGGACCGGTCATCATTCATAGTCTCTAGATCGCCGATCACAACTCTAAACTCGATCTACAGACCTATCCTTGTCTCCTCTAAGACCTTCACGCACTCAGACAGGTCATCATTCGCAGTCTCTTGATCACTTACAACATCTCTCAGCTCGTTCTCCAAATCAATTTTCTCTTCCATCAGATAATCTCAACTCTTTTACACAAGTTTCAAGCTCAGAAATACGTTGTTGTATGGTGTCTTGTATGTTAATGCTACATCTGACAAACATTGTTTGTACAATATACCACAACGCTTGGTGTATAAAGGGAGTAAAAAAAAGTCAGCCGAATATACCAATTCGGGCAGAGTCCGTTTTGTGCCAGCCAAGCTCAGACCAGTATGTTCTAGAACAGCGCTATGCGTCATTCACAAACGCGGGCTTGAAATGTTGAACCTGAAAAAAGCGACAAAGAAGTCAAGGTCGCAAAAACCAGTCGCACTAGGAAATTTTCGCTGAGCTGGATCAGTACCATGCTCGGTCTCATGAAATAGCTCGGTCACAAGCTCAGGTTCATGAGGCAGCTTAGTATATAGCGGTGCTGTCAGAATGATTGGTTGTTGTTTCATATTGAGTCTATAAGTCTACAAGTCAGTTAGGAGTGACACCATTGAACGGGTCGCTCATCAGTTTGGAGTGGTTGTGTTAAAGTAAATGACATTGTCTTGTTCCGGCTGTAAAGGTTGGTCGAAAGATATTACACGAGCTCGTTGGCCAACAGACTTACTTCTCCCTACCGCATGAATTGTCTCATTGATAGTAGGAGCGGCTGATATAGCACCCCATACGAATTATTTTACAATTTGATAACATAGTATATCCACAGCTTCGTCACGTGCAGTTTGACCCTCAGCCCAATCACTAAATCATTACTAATATACCCTGCAAAGTGGCCACTTGCTTCTGCCCAAATAATTATGAAGATATTCTTCAGTTCATCACCACACGTTTTATTGGCAGCATCCTTTGGTGATATTGGCTCTCCCAACCGATGGATTTTGTTATCTCGCATGTTAAGGCCTACAGTCAAAGTACCACCAACTTTTAGCCGTTTCTTGTGAGTCACCAATCGATATATAGTTCTTTGTTGCATATTCAGAGCGGATTGAGTGAAGACTGATGTTTGTGTCTAGGTCCATAAGTACTTGTTTTTATTGACAACTTGTAAATTCAGGAAGAACGCTCACAGGAAGATCGTGGTTATCCAATAGCATTATTAATGCGTACCTGTTCCTACAACTGATGCACAGTTCCGCAGGTAACACGTTTTGAGACATGATTAGCGATGTTCGCGGTTATAATGTCACCGAAAGAGCCACTCTCTAAGCAATGTCACATATAAAGCACTCGGGATATATGCGGATCGTGAGAGAGGAGAGGGCTCAACAAAATCAAATATTCAAGTGATTCATAGCGCGTAAATTCAGCGCAAACTTCCCTGCGGTGTTCAGTTATTATTAAATACCGCCGCCAGATAAACTTTGCGGTGTGGTATGCGAGCATAGGCTGTGGCGTGTCATCCATGGCCACCTGGTGCAACTGTCCTTATGCCATTGACCGAGATACCACCTGCTGTAACTGATTATGCTAGTATCAGATATGTCACCTGCTGTAACTGTTACTATGCCAGTGTCAAATAGTGATCCCGGTGTAACTGTCGCTATTACAGTATCAGTCAGTGCACATAGTTAAGCACAATCTCCACAACGTAAGGTAGTGTGAATACGATGCAAGCGATCACAAATAATAATAATATCTGTATTATGCTGGCTTCAGGAAGCGACTTTGCGCAACACTTGGCATTACCTGTCGGTTTTTACGGAAGATGGGCGTATTGTTCATCTTAGATTGAGGTGGCAGGAATTTATAAAACTTCAACGTCGTTGATACTTTTGATAAAATCTACTGTTATAAAAAGTCAATCAACTAAACTAAGTAACACTTACTGGCTCAAAAATTCTTCTTTGGCTATGTTATTTAAATAACATCAGTCGTTGGTCCTTGTCAAACGGAAGGCCTTCACACTGAAGGTGGGAGAGGAGTACAGAGCGAATAAGAGGTAATCGTACATTGAGCCAGTCGGCAGCGTTATAAACCACGACCCACATCTGCTGCAGGCTTTTGTGTCTGTAGTACGTCAGTTACCCATTCAGGATATATCTGTTGGTAATCAGCCGTGTACCCGGAGATGTTTGCACGTGTTAGTTAGGCAGGAAGTCAGCTTAGATTTTTGACAATATAAAAACATATCTATCTCCCATTTAAATCACCACATCAGACTGAGGAGCCTCACGCAGATGAAACCTGCATTATTTATATGCTGCCACACACAGTGGAACCTGCTTTATGTTAGTGTCGAGCAGTGACCAGAAAACACTCTTCAACATGAGCAATATGCACCATGGTATTAATGGCCAAGCCCTACAGACGGATGCTGCAAGATATAAACCGTTTCATTGCGCACTTCACGGTGGTAAAACAGTCTACAGCTGGCACATGATAGGCATTATGCTGAATCATAAACCAATTAGTCCAAAGATATAATAGCTGTCTTAATGGCCGGATGGTTTCAGCATTTGACAATGTTGAAAATTATATCCATTGCTTAATTAAATACTTTACGTCTATGATGCTTGCCTGATTCTGTAGTTTTAGACCTACCTCATTTTAATGTGGTGTCCAAAGTACCATACTCAATAACACATCGTGAATGCACATTATATATCTCACCTCAGGGTATTTATGCAAGACCTACGCGAACTTCTAGATGAGTCTTACACACGCAAGGGACACATACAGGAAGCTGTTTGTCATAAGAATCGATAGCCGTTGACTAGTGTAGGACCTATAAAACATCTAGCATAACCGGAAAACCCAGGTTGTTATCGGGGCAAAATTTGCATAAGCTTTTAATATTGTACCAATGAAGCATCTGCAATGCTGCCATGCCGAATGCCTTATGTGAGAGAAATATCACATTAAGTGTCTCTTTAAACCTTCGGTAGCGATGGATCGAATGCAGGCAAGCCATCAAAGAGTCAATTATCCCATTTTGGGTTGCGTGGATGGAGTCAGTGACACTGGTTTACACTAAGCACATTGGTCACACTGAAACCAATAATTCACTGGCGTAGCACGATCTTGCTATAATAAGATATCCGACTCGGACGTTTCCGTTGTGAAGTTAAAATGTAAACAAAAGCGCGTGGCTCAATGATAAAATATGGATCGGCGATAGTATGTACTCCAAAATACCGCTGTATTTCTAACATTTAACGACATTTGGATAGAGCCAATACATAAAAACAAAGCCAGTTACTATTGACACCTTTTTATCGATTTGTGCGAAGATTTATTAACTACAATATTCTTTTATGAACTTTTGAACGAAATCGCATATATCAGTATCTACCCCAGGCCTAGCCCCGATCGGACGGTAATATATATACTTACTCAGACGTCCTGTAGGTCTGAATTTACCCCTTTTTAAGACACAGTCGGACGTCTAGTCTACTCATATTTGATGTTAAAAGATTAATCTGAATCACATTGGTTTTGTCATTAGTGTGGACATATTTGCGGCGGAATATAAGAAGTTAATTTAAATACATGCTCATGATTTCCCGACTGAATGATATTTGATTTGTCACCCAAACCTCCACCGAATCAACAAACTGCATTGTGGGTTGACGGGGTGCCCTGTGCAGACGTATGACTTATGTAGTACTGTAACATCTACTCTTGCTTATTTTGAATAACAATATAATAATGAATAATTTCAGGACATATACTAAAAAGATTGATGCAGCATGAATTTAACCATCATTGACTCTCTCGATCTCTCTCTGTCTCTCGGTCTCTATCTCTCTCTATCTTTCTCTATCTCTCTCTCTCTTTCTTTCTGTATATATGTCTCTATCTGTCTCTCTCTCTCTCTGTATGTCTCTCTCTGTCTCTCTCTGTCTCTGTCTGTCTGTCTGTCTGTCTGTCTGTCTGTCTGTCTGTCTGTCTGTCTGTCTGTCTGTCTGTCTGTCTGTCTGTCTGTCTGTCTGTCTGTCTCTCTCTCTCTCTCTCTCTCTCTCTCTCTCTCTCTCTCTCTCTCTCTCTCTCTCTCTCTCTCTCTCTCTCTCTCTCTCTCTCTCTCTCTCTCTCTCTCTCTCTGGGGTACCATGCAACCAACCATTCTAACAGTATATCCAGCGTCACCTTTGTTCGACATGCTCCCCCACCACTACAATCTAAGGTGCAGTAGTCCTATATACTGGTGTGGATTTATGATAGAATAATCATTGTACATCTGCCATAGAGAGCTTTCAACTAACTTAGTAGACAAATATCAATATTTGATATTTCGGAAATATACACCTACAACAGCACTTAAAACAAATTAGAGCACACATTTCCATGTGTGGGAAAATGTCAATGTCTTACGGTTTTTCTCTCCTTATGGTCCCTTAACTTACAGTTAGCCTCTCTCAGGGAATGATGCAACCTGATGTTCACCATAATACATATTACAGAAACATGACACCTGCATGGTTCACATTGAAATTTCTCTAATGAGACCTCTTTAGCTAGAATGCTTACAGCACTGGCTTTCACTTGCTTCTGTAAAATACTGTGTCAATGAATATGCGGCAATGTTCCTTAAGCCTGCATAATGCATCTACTAGTGAATGGCTTGGGACAACGAGCCTTACCTCTGCACTTCGGTAATTCTTCTGGTCATGTATATCATTGACTACAGAAATTTTGTTTCTGCATATTGCACATGACTTAATTTCCGGGCAATATAGCCAGAGACATATGGTAGAACATTCACTTCCTGAGTGGAAAGGCCTTTGTCAATTCAAACAATTAATTGCAGCACAGAAATGCCCATTTGTGTTTGGCTGCACGTCGAGTAGCTTCCATAAATGTACGGGGAGCACCGCCTACGCGGTGTCACGGAATTTGTCGGGCGAGCTGTTGAGTCGGATATCTTATTATAACAAGATCTTTGTGCGTAATTTGTCTATCATGACTAAATAAAGAGCAATTGAACAAAATCTTACCAATTGTCACTTTTTCCATATAATTTATATCTATAATATCCGGTTGTCTTTTTACTAGTTTAGACGGTATTTTCATTAGCGTACAATAACACGTCAATAACGATCTGCAGATGCTAGACAGCCAAGCCTTACACTCTACTGGTTGTTGCTCTCTAGGAATAGATAATTTGCAGGGTTACATAGCTATATTTGTAATCCAAGAACACAGCGCTTTGTTTGTTCTCAATAGCTGTGTGAATTCAGACATGACTAATTGGCCACCAAAACGTCAATTAACATCCGTTCGCTAAGAATAATTACCAAAAAAATACAGAGCAAATGACGCTCAGATACAAGTCAGGTAGAGGCTTCTCTGTTTTTCTGTATTACTGATCATTTGACGGTCATCAAAGGCGATGGCTACATGCATTGATTGGCTAGGAGTCATCACCGTCATTCTTGTTAGATCGTTTGATTGACCCATGTTTATTGACCCATGTTCCATGTTTCGAATGTAGTTGGTTGCAGTCCGTATGATGCTGAAGTGTCCTTATAAATCACATGGTTTACCAAAACCAGCGCGGAAAACTCATAATATGGTTATAGTGTGGTATGTACGATCCTGTTTCGATTCGAGCTGTTGCAATGTAACGGATGTGCTTTTGTAAGCAAGGTACAACGATGAATAACAATACCTATTTTATCTCAACTACAGACGAATTAGCTCTGTTGCAATCAACCAAGCAAACCGTGCATTACAGCTGATCTTTGATGGGATTTCAATTCAATGTCATCAACTGTTTCTTTAATCTTGGCTTCGTTAAGCATAAATTCCAAAAATACTCCAGCTGCCCCTGCGGTTAACGAATGATGTTTCTCTATAACACCTTGTAGAGACATTATATTTTCTGATGTTCCGCTGTTTGATTGATTTCATCAGGCGTGCCTGGCAATTAATACAGTGTATGGGGCATGGCCAAGCAGAACAACATGATATTATGTAACTTATTTAGGATAGTTCGCTGTACGCACAAGAAGCGAATCCAAGACGCAAATTTGTTCGTTTTAAGGCCCAGCACTACCTCATCCTGAGGTAGTTAATGGTGGTAAGAGTAAACTATTGATCGCGCGCTATTTCAGTGAAAGCAAACGGTTGTGAAGCAACAACAATTGGCACATCCACATTAGCACAATGTACCACACGGTTTCCAACAGAGATGATTAACATGTTTACACATTGTCCATTGTAGCCTAAATCCCTCACAGTAGTGGAGGGTGAATAAGGAGCATGTTGTTAAAAGAAACGTGGAGTCTATGTTTAGGTCAATGCAGGCAATATGGGGCTGCAATGATCTAAACCCTTCGTCCATTGCTATGCTTTCATAATGTAAGCCTGCATCAGGTTGTTGTTGTCATGTGATTACATCATGCTGCCCACATTATATCTTGAAGGGTATTTTGAATAAATGAACTTATCTGCCCCCGCTTATGGTGTTGTTAATCAATGTTAACCATTACAAAAAATGTTAATGGCTCATAATCAATGAACACCACTGCCGCGGCAAAACCACCTAAATAGTTCGAAGATAAATTGCAGTTTACAACTGGTTTGCTCCATTTTATGAAGAACATCTTACCGATATACCTACGTTCAACATTTTCAATAGATTAGGACTATTTGCCATTATATGAGTAAAATAGTCAATTGGCGGCGAGTACCGCGGGTTCAAGTCTCAAATGGAATTTCTACGAGTTGAGTGCGTAAAGAACAAAATCAAGTGGACGTTCATAAGAATGGCAAGTTATCTATGCCATGCCCAGGGAATTGACAACCTCACTTCTAAAAGCCAACAAATATGGGCTTTGAACGCCATGCATCAGGTCATTCATATGCAGAACACAATCACATTCTATTTATGTTGCGCTATTCTACCAGTATGGCAACAAATACCATTCCTTATTGCCATTTACAGCACGGTTTGAACATCCTGATAGTTCTGCGTCATTGGATGGCATTACACAGCCACAATTGCCGGTCTGTTGGCTACAGCAGCGGCATTAACAGTGAATATTGTATGTCACAAGACATCGACTGGAAATAGTGGCTCACAAACAAGCGATAGAGGTTGTATTCAATTCCTATCAGCATAATCAAACTGAGATATGAGGTGGTTCATATGACATGGTCCGTACAACCGATTTCTCTAAGTACCCCACTGGAACATCGTCATGTAATGCAACACTGGCTCTTAAACCTTGCTGTATGACAATGCATGTATGAATTAAGCCTACTTCAGATTAAGTGGACACTTGTAAGTCTTTCCACATATCATCACTCACGATTTTTTCCATTAGCAATACAGCATCTGAACAGCATCACCCTGAATGTTGCCCCTAGCACGGAGTGACCTCGGGATCGGCAAGCATTGTCATGCATTACAAGCGCCAACACCAATGTAACCTTAATTTAAGCGGATGCTGCCTGTTTAAGAGTAACATATCTAGCACAGGTATCCACCTGCCAATAGATTACTCACTCGAACCCGGTTTGGCTTTTGAATGTCATCGAATGCAGATATGAGGATAAAAGTAACCATGTCATAGTCATTATATATCAGCACAATGACATCAGAATATTTGACCCGGATAGACGTCATCTGCTCTCCAGCTGCATGATATTATAAGAAACAAGTCATCCATTCGCTCGATTGACGTTATTGCTTAGTGACCAGTAGGCGGGTATCAGCCTCAACCTATGCTACTTCTAATTCAAACGGCAAATAAAAGCAACGCGCTGATGTCCATTATTGTCTATGAAGGCTAGGACAATAGAATAGCTCGTATGCCTTTTTATGATGCATGATACAATAGCAGATTCTACGCTGTGCGAATGCGATAGTTGGATACATCCACCAAGTCCGCTCACCTGTGAAATGGTACGCGCCCCAAGAGGCGTTATAATGTACCCCACTAATCACTTGTTTCGACACAAACCTGAAATATTTCAATCACCGCCATCTTGCTTCTACAATTCATAACCATTTCTCAAATGACGGACGGATGCATTTGTTGAGATTTAGAGAGGCATTATGTACGGCAAATAGTCATGCTAAGATTTGTAACTGTGTACGGTTCCTACTAAGATCATAAAGAGAAATTGAGTTTATCGATGCTAAATCAATACTGACGACAATTTATGAAATACTTAAAGTCTATCTAATGTAAACTGATGACGTGGATGTTTTATTTACTATTGATGCATTTGCATGATTTACAATAATCTACACGTGTCACAGAATCTTACAAATGAGTCACAAAATTATCTTTGTCATTATCTTTCCATCATGCAAACGTTCAAACAGGCGAATGGTAGTATTCTACACATATTCGACTCATATACGGAAGCTGCGCCGCATTGCGTTGCTTAGCATCCAGCAAAGCATGACATCTACCTATTCATTTGTAACTTGTCGTGTTACCCATTAGTAACTTACTACAAGTGGTCACTGATTAAAGCTCATTATGTAGCATACAGGGCATGTATGTACATATACCTGTCACATATCGAACATGCACAGTGCGTATTAAGAGCAAATGATTAATGATAAACCTCAGTGGTACTGTCAGCGGAAATCAAATATTATGCCACAGCAGCACCTGCATGTCATCAGCATGAGTATATACAACCGAGGTTACTAAAGCAACGACTGCGTGTCAACACAGAGCTTTGCGTTCACGCTCCCTGTAATGTTTTACTTCCTCGGTAAAGCACACACAAAAACCTTAAGCCGTTGTTTCCTTGTAATGGCGTTCAGTACGTCCTATTCAGTCTTTCTAAGGTTATTGCCCATTGGCAACTGGTTGTAATGGTTAATATTATAGTGCATTGTGGGCTGATGCACGGTGTAACTTTGTTGTCATTGATAATTCATAGCTATGCACCAATGCGCCGTTGGTTATTTTGAACGCATCATCACAGATACGCCAGGATAGATTTATTTATTACATGTTAGCATAGCGTTGCCATTTTAGCACAAGAAGAAGCCGATTGGTTATCTTGATATCAAGTCTCCATTTACTTTTCTGTAAACAGACTACGTTATGGCTACGTTATATTCGTTACAAAGGGTATATGTAGAAGGAATGCTCATATTTCCACGATTGAATTTCACGATTTATGTTTAGAATTGACCACTTATCGCATTAAGTTTACTCATTAGTTGACGATTAGGAGATGTTATATCACCTTGATTGTCGCCGTGGGCATTGCTTAAACGCAGAAGGTGGATATCGAATGAGCCTTTACAAAGCCGACAGAGTGTGGAAGTTTACAAGCCATTCTTTGCACTTTGCCATTCGATACATGTGAGTTTAATTGTTCCTTGCAGCAGAACACATCTGTTAATAACGGAACATCAAACTGCTTAACTTATTCATTTATAATTTCATTTTGTACAGAATGTGGAGTGCCGTACTTCTATTTGGCCTGATGATTAATGTGTCGATGGCCATGAGTGACCAGCCCTGCTACCGGGCGATGCAAGCGCTCAGGATACGCAACCTTCTGTGACTGGTATACTTCGTCCCTGCCATTTCATTGCAACTTGAATATGGCATATTGTCAGCGTATAACACACTCACGAAGCATTGCCATAGGAGATCGGGGTTTATCCTTAAAACATAACAGCCGACATCGTAAATATTACATTGCGTATCATACTTTAATAACTATGACATATAGCAAAATGCTTTTAAATACGATAAGCGCTGGTTCTCTAGGTAAGGAAGTCCTCCAGACTATAATGAAGTAGTTATGCTTACACAACTACGTGCGCAATCCCCCTGTTTGGGTTTGCAAGCTGAGGGTAGCACTTGGACGGCAGAGCAGTAGCATGGCAAGAATAATGCCGCTACGCAGCTTATATATGATCTAAGATGAAATAAGAGGGTATTAATGATGTCGCGGTGTTTAATTGGTGATTTCGCTATAGAGCATCTTGGTGCACACAATGACAGGACAGCTGATTGTGCACTGCCATTGCTAAGCCTAAAACATTTCACCCTCACATCTGATATACGATGTTTGGAAGAACATGAGCATCGATATCAATACCTGCCCCCTCTCCCGGAGCCCAAACCATGTAATTTGCTCGAGCAACACAATGTGATAAGCCATGAATCCCACATAAACTTGTGCAAGACCGCGTGCTCTAGAAATAGGTGAGGATGTTTCAATAACACTATAGCTTGTATATATCGAGTGCGCAGGGAGTGGCGTCAACCAGAATTTTTACTACTCAGGTAATGTCACAACAATAAGCGTATAACAGTTATTGTGATTTACTTTTTTAGGATTGGACTTCTTTACTGCAATTAGTGTTCATCTAATTTACGCGTCACATTTATAGAATGAATTCGTCAAAGAAGGATGCCTGTCATTTTTTTGTTGGTATTAGAACCAATATATAAGGCAGTGCATTTAAACCATACATTATAATATTCACGTTCATAAATTGAGAGCGATGAACGATCATTAATGCAAATAATTCAGTACGCTGTACAATGCAATGACCAACGGTTATAGATCATATTTGGGTAGGTGGGGGGGCAAAAGTATACCTTGCATGTATTCTTCGACATAAAATAAACGTCCGGGTGCTTGTAGAACAATTATACCGTGGACTGACGCAAATTATTCAGGCATTTTAGGTTATAGATTATCGCAGGATTACACAGGCAAACTACGATACTATATCAATAAGTATCGATTGACAAAGCTGATGAGAACTTAGCCAGAGGTTGCAGCGTCCTCCAAGATGCCAAACTAACGGCATATAGCACTTGTGGTGCGCATGTATTTGTAAAAATGACCCGCATCAAATGGTCAGTCGCGAGATGTTGTTGCTATATTCTCTTGATGGCTATGTGTAGTTGTAGAAACATGTCTACGACGTTGTAGGGGGCCGAAATATAAACTTCTCTTTATGCAGTTTAAGATTCTTTTGATGACTTCCGAAAGGTGTGCCTGAAGACTATTGTAGGAGGAGATACCAGGAGATGCTGTTTTTTTGAGGGCTTGCTCGGAACTAAAAGATAAGTGAGTTGTAGAGGAAGAATTCTAAGCTATTGACTGTAATGTAGGTCTAATGCTGTCCATTGCTGACTTAGTTGCTTATGAGGAGAAAACAAGTTGACTGGTAAGAGTGAACGCCAAAGTAGAAATAACTGGTGCGATGATAGTCAAATTCACACTGGTCGATCTGGAACATGCATGATGTGAGCCCTGGTTTGTGATGTGTGGGTGCATCCTGGGCGTCTTCACAAACGTGAGCAGACGCGTAGGTAACCTCTGTCCACCTACATGACCCGGCTTGACTGCCAACTACAGCACTCATGCCTGTATCGACTAACTGCGGCAGTGGTTATGTGAAGTAACCAAAACTATGTTACCGGCGTATCAGTCCCTGAGGGTTACAGATAGCCACGGTAGCGTAGCGAGTAGGCGTGCTGCTTCCCGCTCGTCCAAGTCTGTCTGGAACGTGCATTAACGTGGGACGGTTGTCTCCAACTGAATATAGGGCTTATCAATGTCATTGCCAACAGTCATAGGACAACAGCTTAAGCTAATTTGATTACCATGCAATTACGACAAATTTACATATCTCTTAAAGCCTTAGTGCGAAGCACTTAAGATGAAATGCAAGAATCCAGGAAATCATTATGGCGAAGATATAACAACACCTCATAAAGAGGCAATATGTAGTTGAGATATATGTTGAGGGAAAAGACAATATTATACAACATTGTGTATGTTAGGACATTGTGTATGTTACCCCGCCTGTTGCATGAGACATGCTTGTCAAAGTCATCGCCACGTCTTTGAACAGGGTAGGAATTCTCTGATCGCATACATTTGAAACATAAATATGATATTTTCTTGTCTTAGATACATAAATTGCCATAACTTGATATAGAAGGCTGCAGAAATGATGTCAATCAGCACAGGTAGTCCTGTAGTAGTATATAACATGCCATAGATAACATCCGAAGTGCGCACACTTCGTGGTAGGTCATCCGTACCCCAGGGCTTTGGTATGTCATGCTCCATTGTGCTAGGAAATAACAGTGCATTTGCCAATAACGCTTACAGTCTGATGATATAAATTTCATACCAGTTAGCAAGTAACGTTTCAATGTTTTTAGAACATCTCACGTGTAGTATAAACTGGTGTATCTATGAAGACGTTATTTGGTTTGCTCCAGGTAAGCTGCGCCGCACTCACGTGACACAATCACAGAGGCGCTCTCTGTTTCTCAGCCATATGAATATTTCGCGTGAATGATTATAGAGGAAGTAAGGTACAAATGACCACAGAAAAACCATAAGGTATGGTAACTAATTCGGTTAATATAGCATCGTTTTCAAGGAAATTTAGGGATCTGAAGTGATTTCCATTCAATCCCTTGAAGTCTCCTCATTGTCAATTGTCAGCAATCCGTCCTAAACGCCTTGCCAAGGAATTTCAGATATAGGTGGTAATTAAAAAAATGTCATCTTGTTATCGGTAATTTAATACCACATCCAAACTTGGTTCACGAATGCCCAATGGCAGCCAAAGAACAGGAGATGTCAGGTTCACGAACTACAACTGCCCAAATGGCAGCCAAAATTACCTGAACAGGAGTATGTCAAGTATAGCGCCATCTATCGGAGCAACTACAACTGTAGACGCGGAAATATGGACCCGTAGCTCACAGTAACATGGATACTGTTGTAGCTTGCTCCATTATTATGAAGCTACACCTGGATGTAATAGGGAATTGCACATGGATAGTAGTAGGGAATTGTCCCGTAGCTCACAGTAACATGGATACAGCTGTAGGGAATAGTAGGTAATTGTCCCGCGGCTCACAGTAACATGGGATTTTTCCTGTAGCTCACAGTAACATGGATATACAGCTGTAGTAGGAGTAGGCTCACAGAATGGATACCCTGTAGTAGGGAATTACCCAGTAGCTCACAGCTTTTAATCCCCGATACGCGTTCCTTCGAATTGCACTTGATTATTCAAGTGATAATACAAGAGGCCCATGGGTATATGAGGAAACTTGGCGAACTGTATCAGGAAAATTTCAAAATCGGCCGATAATTACCCGAGTTCGACATCGACATTCATGATATTTTAGGATATGTCTTGGCATGTTGCGGAGTACATGTGACCCAATTTTTATCATTATCGAACATGTATTGATGGTTTTACAGGCGCTCAAAATATTCATGTAATTTATGTTGTCATTTCGACCCATACCACGATTTTTCAAATTCAGGCGCTTGGGAAAACTGTTGGTTAACCGACCATATATGACTTTAAAAGAGTATGCAATTAGAATGCTACACAATGATGTAAATTATGGAACAATCCGACATTTATTAACGGAGTTATTCGAGATACTAGTTTTTCACTTATTCAGTGACCTTGACCTTTGTTTTTTGGTCAAGGTCAAAACAAAACCTCTCGGTTCTGCGCATCATTGACGCCTAACGATTGAAAAAGAAAACATTGGAAAATTTTAACAATTGCGACCGGTATCGCGAAACAAAAAATTGTATTCATGAAACTTTTGTTGACATTTTGACTGATACACGACTTTTCGACCTTAGGCGCTTGGGAAAACCGTTGGTTGGATGGCCATATATGTCCTTGGAAAAAGTTTGCTATTAGAATGAGCTACACAATGATGTAAATTATGTAACAATCCGACCTATATTAACGGAGTCATTCGAGATACTAGTTTTTCACCTATTCAATGATCTTGACCTTAGTTTTTTGGTCAAGGTCAAAACAAAACCTCTCGGTTCTGCCATTATTGACGCCTAACGATTAAAAAGAAAAAACTTCAAAAATTTTAAAAATTGCGACCTGTATCGCAGATCAAAAAATTGCCTACCAACATACAAACATACAAAGCCACAAACCGGACTAACCAACATAACTTGGCGATCCGAAATCGCAAAGTTAAAAATCGCTGCAAAGGTCGGCACAAGAGTAAGATTAAACAATATCTACATAGCAGTGACCAAGAGCTCAGACTTTGGTCTTTACGAATCGGATAAAAGAGCATCGCCCACTAAATACCATTCCTGACAGCTAAAATCATATAGTTTATCGGGATTGCAGGTCATCTCGAACCATTATGGTATAAAGCAATAAGAAAACGGAACGTTCCTTAAAAGCAATCTTTTTCTTATTCAGCCCGTTTCCATGCCTACAAAACAGTTTGACAAATTCCACGTCGAATGCCTTCTCAAAACTTCATAAGTGATGGATTGAAAGCACGCATGACATTTACTTATATGTTTGCTCCGATATTCTTTTTCAGTTGACCAATGTCAGCGTATGATTAAAACACTAATTTGCCAACACATGTTTGTGGCAAATAGGGGCGTGTCTTGCTCTTTGGCGGCGACAAGATCTACTTGTCAATTAGCATACTGTTCATACGTTCGACTATTGAAATGATAAATGATAAGAAGCACCCTCAGCATCACGATATTAGCAATTCCTGTTATGCGAAATTGGCATGTTATTCAGCATCGTAATTCCTCTTCTCCAGTAAGGAGTAGCTTAAGCTAACGAACATACATTGACTGAAAGACACAAGCAAATGCCCGATGCCCATTTCTGGCAATTACTAAAATATTGATGCTTTTGCACAATGCAAGAATTCATTCCGAACACAATAGAAAAGGTTTGTTTGCAGACTTGTACAGGAGTATACAATAGTTAAATGATTCCCGTCGTGGTCTGACATCTGTATTAAATAAGCACACCTTAGCACTTTTTTACGGTCTGACTCTTTGCTAAAAGAGTCGGGCAATGGCTACAGTGCAACGGCAGTTGTACTGGTCTGAAAATAAATTGCAAACAGTACATTCCTTTTGCATGTGTTTACCAGGCAACTCGTCTGCTGTTAATGCGCCCGTGATATTTGGCTATTTGATGCACGGTGTGTTGCTGGGCAAAACCTATATATGAGATGCTATCCGAATATAAAAAAACAAGCCGCAATCAAACCCGGCTTCAGGAAGCGACTTTGTGTAACACTTGGCATTGCCTGTCGGTTTTTACAGAAGATAGGCGTAGTGCTCATCTTAGATTGAGGTGGCAGGAATTTATAAAACTTCAACGTCGTTGATACTTTTGATAAAATCTACTGTTATAAAAAGTCAAGCAACTAAACGGCTGAAAATCCTCCTTTAGCTATGTTATTTAAATAACATCAGTCGTTGGTCCTTGTCAAATGGAAGGCCTTCACACTGATGGTGGGAGAGGAGTAAAGAGCGAATAAGAGGTAATCGAACATTGAGCCAGTCGACGGGTTATAAACCACTACCAACATCTGCTGCAGGCCTTTGTGTCTGCAGTACGTCAGTTACCCATTCAGTATATATCTGTTGGTAATCAGCCGTGTACCCGTAGACGTTTGCACGTGTTAGTTAGGCAGGAAGTCAGCTTAGATTTTTGACAATATAATACTATATCTATCTCCCATTTGTTTCTAGTTGAATCACTCACATCAGACTGAGGAGCTTTATGCAGATGACATCCATTGCTTAATTAAACACTTTACGTCTATTTATGCAAGACCTACGCGAACTTCTAGATGAGTCGTACACACGCAGCATTTGACACATACAGACAGCTGTTAAACACATAATGCTCAATAGCCCCGATCGGACGATAAAATCCAAAGTACCATACTCAGACACATAGGTCAGAATTTACCCACCTCAGGGTATTAAGACCTACACAGTCGGATGACGTCATTGGGACACTTCATTAGTGTGGACATATTGGCGGCGGAATATAAGCAGCTGATTAAGAATAGTCGGATGCTCATTATTTGATTCCCGATTGATCTGATATTTGATTTGTCAACCGAATCTCCACCGAATCAACAAGCTGCATTATCGGTTGATGGGGTGCCTCCACCGAATCAACAAGCTGCATTATCAGTTGATGGGGTGCCCCTGCGCAGAAGTTTGACTGATGTAGTAATCACAGGAAGATGAATTTATCCCTACTCAGACGACCTGTAGGTCTGAATTTATCCCTTTTTAAGACACAGTGTTACATGTATTCTTACTTATTTTGAATAACAATATAATAATGAATTATTTCAGGACATAGCATATACTAAAAACATTGATGCAGCATGAATTCAATCATCATTGACTCTCTCGCTCTCTATCTGTCTCTCTCTCTATCTCTATCTCTCTCTCTCTGTATTTATGTCTCTCTCTCTGTCTCTCTCACTGTATGTCATCTCTCTCTCTGTTTTTCTCTCTCTGTCTCTCTCTCTGTCTCTCTCTGTCTCTCTCTCTCTCTCTCTCTCTCTCTCTCTCTCTATCTCTATCTCACTGTCTATATATATATATATATATATATATATATATAAATATGTATATATATATATATGCATATATATATAGTGTTTTTTTAGTTGTAATTACCTGTATATATATATATATATATATATATATATATATATATATATATATATATATATATATATATATATATATATATATATATATATATATATATATACATACAGGTAATTACAAATAAAACTCTCTTAAGAGCTTACTTAATAGCTTACTCAGAACAGCCACAAACGAATGAAATCATCAGTATTAACAACAAGCACACTAAAACTACACTGAACACAACAATTATTTACAACCAGAGCTCAATTCATCCATATGAACACTGAACAGATAGGTTGACAATATGCCTCCCTGTCTTATGCCATTAAACACACCGAATCAGCCACACATAGACATAGTATATCCAGCGTCACCTTTGTTCTGCAGCGCAGAAATGCCCATTTGTGTTTTGCTGCGCGTCGAGTAGCTTCCACAAATGGAAGGGTCACGGAATTTGTCGGGCGAGCTGCCGAGTCGGGTATCTTATTATAACAAGATCTTTGGGCGTAGTTTGTTTCTTGACTAAATAAAGAGCAATTGAACAAAATTGTCACGTTTTCCATATAATTTATATCTATAATGTCAGGTTGTCTTTTTACTAGTTTAGACGTATTTTTATTAGACGTACAATAACACGTCAATAACGATCTGCAGATGCTTGACAGCCAAGCCTTACACTCTACTGGTTGTTGCTTCCTTGGAATAGATAATTTGCAGGATTACAAAGCTGTATTTGTAATCCAAGAACACAGCGCTTTTTTTGTTCTCAATAGCTGTGTTTATAACAAGACGAGATATAGTGAGTGAATTCTTACATCACTAATTTGCCCCCAAAACGTCAATTAACATGCGTTCGCTAAGAATAATTACCAAAAAAATACAGAGCAAATGACGCTCAGATACAAGTCAGGTAGAGGCTTCTCTGTTTTTGTTATAACTGATCATTTGACGGTCATCAATGGCAATGGCTACATGCATTGATTGGCTAAGAGCCATCACCGACATTCTTGATAGACCGTTTGATTCATCCATGTTTATTGACCCATGTTCCATGTTTCGAATGTAGTTGGCTGCAGTCCGTATGGTGCTGAAGTGTTCATATAAATCACATGGTTTACCAAAACCAGCGCGGCAAACTCATAATATGGTTAGAGTGTGGTATGTACGATGCTGTTTCGATTCGAGCTGTTGCAATGTTACAGCAAGCTGTAACTGATGTGCTTGTGTAAGCAAGGTACAACGATGAATAATAATACCTATTTTATCCCAACTTCAGACGAATCAGCTCTATTGCAATTAACCAAGCTAACCGTGCATTACAGCTGATCTTTGATGGGATTTCAATTCAATGTCATCAGCTGTTTCTTTAATATTGGCTTCGTTAAGCATAAATACGAACAATACTCCAGCTGTCCCGGCGGTTAACATATTTCAGTGATTATTTGAAACTCTATGTAAACTTTGAACGCCGCGGGTAGCATGTATTGAACTTTTTAATTGTTTAGCAGATCCCATGCATTAGTTTTCACAGCTTTTCCGACACCGAAATTATTGTTGCAACGGTCTCGAATAGTATCGGTAATGGATACAATCTTCAGCAGAGCAAATGTAATCAAAAGTACTTAATAAAACCGGCAAGCTTGTGGGTGCATCAAATGTAAGGACACACATCCCTGCGTTCCAGTTATCGGATTTGTCAATTGTAAGTCAATATTTTAGCCATTGACGTCTACATCGTGAGTTACCTTATTTGGTTGTTATACATAGCATTTGGCGACGCTACAATATTCATTGATCGTCAATGCACGATAAGCGCAGCGCTCAGCACACATTGCGTGGAAAAGCTTCATAGGTGTAAGCATACCAAGTTAGTTCCCTAGTCATTGTCTAAATCATAATCGTTTTAATTATGACAGAATTCAAACTATGACCAGAACACAATAAGGGTTTTCTTGGAAGTGCAACATATATCTGAAATGCGCTGTGGAAATTAATAGCAAACGTCAGCAGTACCATCAGTTAACATGTGAGTATCCATTAAGACGGAACTACCATAGCATGCCAATCAGTATGTATATATACAACCAAGACCACTCGGATGAGGACAACCTGGTTTACGTCCACCACACAATGCTGACCAAAACGAGTTGCCTTATTAAACCCAGCAACCTCTCCATTACGGCTTCCTGTCAACTCACATGCACTATTTTAATACATATTGCACCATGTGATTAGCTGTAATTATCTCAATGGTCGTATATTATTGGCCGATGCATAGCAGATATTTGCCAGGTTTATCAGACGGCTACATTTTTTGTTATCGACCAGCTTACAGAGGTCTACATGCAGTTACCAATACAGTATTTACCCGATGCGCTGTTATTTTCGTAGATTGTACAAGATAAGATATATTATGCATAGCATGGAAGCTTATCGTGACACTAACTGCTTACTGACGCAATATATCGCAATATAATTCAAAAGTGATGTCATTCATGGAATAATCGCAGCATACTGATATTTGTGTCTCTTTAGAGTGACACGCTGTTGCACTACGCATTACTTCGAGTCAGATTGTATGACCATATTATAAACATAGTAGTTCTGGTAGTCGTTGCAATAACATCAACAGTAACGCCTCTTATTAGGGAAACAGTGACGCAATATCAGATATCACAATACCTGTCTGTCGAGTAGAGAAGCCGAGTAAAGTTGCTCGCATTCGTTATAAAACATTGTCTAACATGGGAGCTTTATCTGAGCTAGCATTAATCGCTCACCACCCTTCGTCATTTGGACTGAAATATCAAACATGATTAATAGGATGCAGATACTGGAGTAATGGATCAGATTTGTTGCGGGAGCTTTCGTCATGCATGACCTGAATGTTAACTTTACCAACAATCTCTTAATTTGCAACTATGTGGCAAAATAAAGGTAATGCTTAGAATTTATGAACAAATGCTTACTTGAAAGGCCTTGGAGGCTCATAACAGTATTAAGATCCATGGCAGGAAGTCAATCTACCTGGAAATGCCAAATTAAACAAGGCAACTCGTCATTGAGCATTTGGATTCAATTTTCAAAACACAGGGTCAAGTCTCTATATGGAGTCGTTGTCTTTGATCCTCAAGGCGATTTCGTGTAGCCTGATATCATACAAGTAATTATCTTCCGCCTCGTCCTAATATATCTAATGCGATGGGCTGTGATGTTGAGAGCTGCGACCTTTCTATGTTGCGCGATCGAAGATCATCACGCAATAAAGACAATAGACAATGATTACCATTCTACGTGACGTTGTCATCTCAGCAATTTAACTTCACAAACCAGCGGTACTTGATAATGTTACAAAACAGTTTTCTAAGCTCAGTTATTGCTCAGCATACACACGTGTGAAGGTGCCTTGCTTTACAGAGGATCGGCGTTAAATCAAACGATCTCATGCTTATCAACGATCATATTTCGATTTTGCCGTGGCGCATCACACCATACACTTCATCATCCATAATGTGCTTTCCACAAGCTTAATAGCATATCATTAAACGATCGATATATGTGCATAATTGTAATGGATTTGCAGGAGAAAAGCGTAGTCTGGATATCCATTACTTATATATGCTGCGTTGAGGTCATAGCATCAGAAGAACATATTGCGACTTGTTCAACTTGGCATCTTATCGAGCGACAAGCTACTATGCATTATCTCGTTACAATTCCATGCTCTGGCGTCATTCATTACCATGATCTGTACGAGCTTATAGGCCATCGGGGATGAAACGTCCTTTGTGCTCCTATTAACGATGGGATTGGATCTGTTAAACGTCGGTGTTTATCTAGCAGCAGATAACAAAGAAAAGTAATCTGATATATCTTGAAAATCTTTTGAGAGCCAACATTGTTCAACACCTTTGGTAGCTGCTACTTGATATCAACAAAGCGACATCTATCATTGCAGTGGTAATTTTAAATTGCTATTGGCATATATAAATATAGAATTATGCCATAACGCACCTGAAAATATAGGGCCTGGTATTCATGGTATTCAGTTTTGTTTGGACTACTGATGATTAAAAAAGCAGAGCGTTATGACCATATGACTACCAGGAAAGAACATGACCAAAGCTGCAAAGTACAATGGCGGTATAGAGAGAGATTTGCACCGATGTAGCAACCATACGAGTGCGAACAAGATCTGTTTCCACGTACATGGGAGCAACTGCACAGCATTTCGGTCAGTATATTGATTACCGCGGTTAAAACACGTACATGGTTGTTAGGACCCTACTTCAATCATTCATCAAATATTCCCGGTTTGGTTACTTTACCAGGACTATTCATTACAACTGATATGTTTTTTAACATAGTCCAAAGACATATCGGTAAATCAGTAAATGTTACACTACTTAGCAACATGATAAGTAGTTCCTTGTATTGTCTTCACAGATGTGGTGTGGGTCTCACCAAGTATATTGTTAAGTTTTCGAGATTCAAGCATTGCTTCATCCGAAAAGAGTTTGTAATGTTCCATCTGTCAAGTATTTAAGCTGACCAATATCAAACTTGTGCTGTTGAACGTGTGCAACTTGGTTATTACATGTGCTCAGTTGATATGCGATATTAGGACAAGTGTCTACCATTGGATTGATAACAATTAAGCCTCATGGTATTGTCAGTGTAAGCAAGTTGTATTCTCAAGTCGACAGTTTTAACACAAGCTTGTTCCCTGATTGATGCGCAGCGTTAGGTTATCATTGAAGGCAGAAAATAACACAGCAGTAATGTACATCCCGAAGCACCTGTGTCTGTAATAGGCTGATTTATTGCAAGTGATTTGAATGACAAACGTCCGCGTTGATTCCATTGGTGTATGTTATGATGACGTATGCCAGGATTGGCCTTCACGTCACATCATTTGGGCGGCTCCCAATGAAAACGAACGAATTTGCGACTAAATTAACTATGTAAAGCAAAGCATACTACGATGCGATTGGCCACTATCGATATTTACCAAGCGGGAATACCAGATTGTACTTTGTATATTAGGTATCTCACAGTGCTTTAAAAGACGGATGCGCCTCCTCTATTGTCTCTGACTGTCGATAACTGACATACAGAGGAGATCTAAGTAAGTTCTTCCACGACAAGCCATCGTCTCATCACAGCAGTGAGTTGTACCTAGTCATGTTATGCACGTCATAGATATCCTCTATGCACCTTCTGTCAGTATTGACTTACTACTATAATGAGATTTCTGCTTCTAATCTCAATATTTTACGTCCAATATCTTTTGTCCTACACTATTTGTTTTCTATTTTAACAGAGGTGTTAAAACTTTTCCCGGCATCTTGCGATGCATGCAGCTCATATTTGGGCAATGCGTCAAAGGGGTTTTTAATTACATAAAAAATGACTCTTCAATATTCGAAAGGGTTGGCAGCAGTTGACCTGTTATCAAAACGTTTATAGCTAAGCTGAGAGGGTTCATTCAGACAGGCTGTGTGGTGAGTATGAAATTACATACAATGCACGCCCGACATCAGAAGACGATACCCATGAAATCAACAAAAGAGCATAAGACTGTTGAACCAATTACTAGGGGCGTGGTGTCTAGTAACGATATTGAGTTGTCTGATTGGTGCTCGTGGTTTTAATAGACGTTACTACACAGCAACATGCAGCTAACAAGTGGCGTCTTCACAAACTTGTGTCGTGTGGATCTATTTGCTTTGATGTCGTAACAGTTCGGTAAATAATTAGAGGGTGGATAGCAAGATAGTAAGCATGACCTTTAAATTTTGATCTTGCGTACATTTCCCTCTTATGAACTACAAAATTCATTCGCTTGACCATATACACAATGATTATAAGTTGAAACCTACATCTTAATTTTGAGGTCAGTAAGAACAAAAACATATCAGTAAATATCAAGTTAAGACCGGATACCAATCAGAACTTATGGGTAAACCAAGGCAATAGCATGTCTATTTCTGCTGCGGTTTACAAAAAGATCACTGTTTCGTCATTTTACAAATATCGTAAGGGAAGTACACGGTAATGGTTCAAAGACATATCAACGCGTTATGTGTCGGCTAATTCGGCAGATGTAATATCTTGTACATGTGCCAATAATACGCCTTGGTGGCTGTGCATAATGTGTGAGACGTGACGTAATATTGGGGACATTTCATTGATGAGAACATTCGTTTGGACCTTTAATACGGATGCTGGCATGATTGCTGGCATGTGGATTGCTTCAGGTTTGCATTTAGTCTGTTCAGTAGATTGAGATAAATCAGTTGTTTCTTGTACAGGGCTTTGAAAGGATGAACCCAATAAAACGATAAATACAATGCCTTCCACTGTAACGCAATGTACGAGGAGCTGGAATCACGTTCGTGTATATCTTTACATCTATAATAGCTACATGCGTATGGATTCTGTGGCGAGGGGCACAAAACTTGATAAAAATAATAGTGTGAACGAGGGAGGAGGCGCACGCCAGTGTCGAAGTGAGACATGGGGGTTAGATCTAGTAAATATAAATGGCGGAAGAAACCATGTACATTCGTACATTGCGCAAACTTTCCCATAAGTATTCTTCGCAAGCACGATTCGTCAAGGGAATGCAGCCAGTTTATAGTAAGCGATGATAATAGCAATCAGCGTATGTATCCTGTACGAAAGAGTGCTACACTTAAATCGAGTATGATGGATTCGAACGAGAGCAGGACGCCGTAGTTTAAGATCATGATTTAAATCAAGAAAGTAGCGTTATGGAGACGAACAACGCTACTACGTGCGCTGAGCCTTCTTTATAAATAGATATATGTATTATACGATATGCTATATTTGATAATTATATTCTTATATATAACAGCATCTTAATTGCATTGTATATGACTTTAAAAAAGCCGTGTATTGACAGCCAGCTGTTTTATGGCAACTTATTACTAACAATATATCCTCTGAAAGCATATCGTAACTGTTAATACATTGCTAGTTATTTTACAGCTTAAGACTTTAGAGAAGGAGCAGGTGAACGTAATGGAAGCCTCGAATTTAAGGCTGTCTCAAAGTCACTTAACAGTCCATGGTAATGCGGTAAGTATATTTATGTGAGGTAGATGATATGAAACCAGAGACGTTTCCTGATATTTTCAGCTGCCTTGTAGCCAGGAAACGTAGTTGTGAAGGTCGATAAGAAGAAGTAATAGTGCAAAATCTTGACTGTGATTTGCTGCTTGGTTTGGGAGAGACAATGCACCAAAAGCTCATTGCTACGTCATAGTTTCAAATTTAGCTGATGATATTATATTGCTTCTAGGCATTACAGTAGCTTCCTCGATGATAATCTATGTCTGAATGTAGCTGTATGGACACAAATTAGACAAATCATTATAAATCAAGATAAAAACACATAATTGTCTTACCAGGAGCGTTACTAGTTATGTATAAAGTGCTTCACCACTCCGCATCTACATTAATTGATACACCATCATATCAACCACGATAATACACACAAGCGCGAGGTCGAGGACTTACTTTGCCTCTTGATATAATTTATTACACGATGGCAGCAACTGATGAAGTGGGTTTGTATGTCAACATACCGGGGCGTGATCAAACAAGATTTGGGATTTGTTGTAATGTCTGATGACATATGCAGCAGCAAATGGTCCAATTATGTAAGAGTGACGCATCAATGTGCTGCAATGGTATTTGAGCCTGATTGACAGTGAATCAGGTATAAGTTGTTAATACAGATTATTCTTAACACTTGATGTACGTTCACTACTTTGTATCTCTGACATGACTTATATTGTTCGTTATGTATTATCAATGCATATATTTACTTGTAATGCATTAACAGTGTGGTGGGGCAAAGTATTTTCATAGGCCATCTTTATAGGCTGACAAAAATGATGACTTATAATATGATACAAACTGGTTAAGAGAGATGCGAATGTTAATGATGGTCCCGCTTCATACAACCATTCATAAAACATGTTTTTGGATCAAGTTGCAAAGGAAACAACATGATTGACTGCATTTTTTGAAATAGTACCATATGACACCAATGCAACTTGTACAAAGACACATTTACGCCACTGCATATGCAAACATATACAAATCGGTTGACAAGCGCTTTGCGATTCACAATAAATATTGCATTAATCTAAAAAGCAAAAAAGCTAAAAACACGATGGCAGTAAGTCATTACCTGCCTTCTTATATGTTCTTGATTTCAAGGACATTTCGGTTATGGACACTACATGAATTCATTATCACAATGATTGACACATGGCAGTGTGCTTAAAGGCGCTTGACCCAGGTACACCAGTACGATAGTGACAAGAAATATAATGTGCATACAGGAATAGTTGCACAATCCCATTATGTAGTTACTAAAACGGACCATTAAAAGACAACATGCATTCCAACATGCGCCTTGAATTATTCAGTATGCTTTTAACCGATAGATTTTGCGAAAACATTGCAAACTGTTCACATCCGTTTCTTGTCACAAAATATTAGGGGACTACACAGAACTGCGGCAGTACATCTGGACGATGTAAGCAATAGGTCGTCTTTACACGCGGGGTCACGCGAGCTTGGGGAACCTGGGAAGATTTGCTCCTTTTTAGGTGGGTGTATGGTGATCCTTATTAAGGCAGTAATGTATTAAGGCGCCTGATCATTCAAGGCCTTGAAAACATAAAAAAGAAGCATTGTACTTAAAACATGACATAATGGGTAACAACATAATATCGCAGAATAGTCGTGTTACTAGGCCATCGACTAAAGATAATGTGGCGTCGTAGGCTAGGAACCGTTAGGGTTGTGCGTGTCGGTGTATGCATAAATGGGATGGGATAACACTTTTTCCTAACGGAAGAAATTGCAAGTCATTTCCGCACTGTAGAGTGGTGGGATTTTGTGATAGAAAGTATGTCATACCAGGTCTCTGAAATACCAACATCTGTTTAGCGTTGCCATATACTGTTGTAGTCGGTCGCAGTCGTACCAATGTGGTTTTTGCTACATTTTGGATCGATTCACAATAGTTTATTTGCTTGCCGGTAGTATCAAATTCATTATGCGGGACACATTAAGGTAACAATAGAAGGTCTTTTCGTTTTCATCAGTTTCTGCGACTTCTACCAAAATGGAATGGAAAGTATTCTATGCTATATCATTTCGCCTGACTTTAGTACAATGGGATCTTTCTTTTAAAAAAAACCCCAAAACAGCAACAAGTCAATAAGTTGATAAGTTTTGTCTCGGAAAAGAACTGACAGCAAACAAACCTTGTCTGCTTACATTTCAGGATTAGTCATAGTGCAGCTACCCTTAAAAAACAACGTTAAAATAAGCGTTTTGCGAATTATCAGAGTGAGGGAATGGCACTTGAAATGTTGCTCATAGCAGACTGCTAAATGTGGGTAACGAGGTGATCTATTAAACAGGCAAACATAATAAGCTGTTCTGCATGACAGAGCAATATCTAGGAACATCATGTCATTGCTGCGTCATTTTAATAAAAGAAGCATCATTTATGATTCTTCGTTTACCATTCGTAATCAAATCATTACATAGTTTGATATATTGAAGCTTTATTTAGACATACACGTCCACCCACAAACCCTCGTCTTTTTGGAAATTCACGTGCACCTGTTGCTAACTGGTGGTCGTCTATATTCATCCTCCTGGAAGCAGATTAACTAGAGGCCTGCACAATAAGTCGTGACAGCTGCGTTCCCGTCCGAGTGGTTTGAGGATAATAGCATTTGTCGCTTGGAGGAAGATTATGGATGTATTATTTAGTGTAACATGCCTCCAATTCGCACAGATTATCAGTTTTATATGTTGTGTTATTTTGTTTAACAACAGTAAACATGAACAATTTAACACACAATTATTTACTAAGCAGGGCGATTCGCAAAATACACCGACTAAATAATCAAACCAATTTGTCGAATTATACGCTGCGATAAGCATTGGAGAATCTCTGCATGTTGTTCTAGATGTCGTCAAACATTATTTTACTTAACGTCATAACTGTAGTTGTGATTTTGAGCTATGTGTACCGAAAACAGAAGATGTTGTTATCTAATCATAAGCAATGAATTATTCGCGCTCAGTACAAACCAAACTAGCTAAATTAGACACAGTACAAACAACAATTCAAGTACAAGACTCATTCATCGCCCAGCACATCACACGTCACAACTTTGAAGCAATCGTAATAATGATCAACTTGACAATCTAAACAGTGGTTTCAGCCATTCATCATCACCATTCTACGCTCATTAGTCACTTTTCAGCCTAGCAGCTCCTCATTATTCAACTGATGCATAATTATATATGCAAAAAGTCTAATAAGGGAAACGCATGATTAGTCCAGCCCTGTCAAATAGATCGCGTGATTTGATAACCTACAAACGACCAAGTAAAACGACTATAACTGCTTAGACTATGTTCCTGTTTCCTTCATCTAGAATAGTTTACTTTGATATGTCGCTCGGCAGTGACTGTTTGGAAATGACAAACTTAGAATATGTTCAAAGATCCCAGAAGCTCTATCTATTAACAGACATGCTATAACATCAATAGCTAAGCTCCGATTTATGCGAAGCATTGTAAGAATTGGCAAAAGAAGAAGTGAGTGCCGTCTGCCAATGTTATAATCCCGATCTACATGCCACATGAGCATATATAATTAGTTAGGGTTGCTTACAGGTGAAAGTTTTCGATCCTGACAAACACAACAATGCAAAATCATGTACATTTAGCGATTTACTCTTTTTTCAGACCCTTAACCCAACACAAGCAGTATTTGTCGCCGCACAAACTACACCTGCATCCGTCCTAGTCTCTGTATTGCAAATAATGCATGGGGTGATCTAAGGCAATGGCTCAGCGGCACACATTCAGTGTTTGTCGTATGTAGCAATTGCTATTATGTGTTGCTATAACAAGCCTATTTGGCTATGCATAATGGACGAACTGGAGACAGGTTTATGTGATGTGTGTTCATGAGATGACGTCATATTACTGACTCTTCATTTAGCCAGCATCCGCTTGGTATCGTAATAAAGTGTCAGTTCTAGCTTGGCGTAGTGGCTGTCATGGGCATTGTTTGAGGGGCGAAGGTTCAATTAAACGTTATTTATCTTGACTACTTGTGTACTAACTAGTAAGAGTAGTATGTCCCCTCTAATGTCGCAACAGGTTTGACGTCAAACACATACGGTGACCAAAATGATTTGCCTCTTATAACCCAACGTGACTAATTTTCTATTGTGGCTTCCTGAGAATTTCATTTACTATTTCATGAGGGGTATCTCCCTGGTAATTGATTAAAATCGATTTTTATTGTGGATCATATTTCTGGAATGAAATTGTCATTTTACATAATATTGAAATCAATAAGAGCTGTCATATATTTAAGGAACAATTATTACTGTACATTATATCCTCCATTCAATAGCAATATATGTATATATTTATGGGAGATTATATCATTGAATAAGTATATATTTTATCTTTCTTTCTTTCAGCTGTTAGTTAATCAAGAAAAACAAAGGTTTACTGTTCCAGTTTCCATTTGTCTCAATACACTTGATGTTAAATCTGTAAAACTGTTGTTGTTGTTGTTGTATTTGTATTATTCGAGAC
>CM067348.1:3019725-3074962 GCA_034190875.2 Urechis unicinctus | reverse complement strand
TTCAAAACATGAACAATAAAAGCTTCAACAAAAGGAATGACAGCGCAAAGATCGAGTTATCCATGCAATCACATTCCACTGTTGATATACAGGTGAGCGTGCGTGAGTGAGTTGGAGTAGGGATGGGGGTTCTGTGCACTAGTAGTATTTCTGTTCATTAGCACATGTACAACAGCGAATGGTGCACTAAAAGGAGAGCGTCAGTTATGCTCAAATATCGCTGATAAGGAATGGATTAGGGGAGGTTTCATATTTATTGTATTTGCATGTAGCGTATTATATGTTTTCTGCGGACAGATGACAACCCGGCACCATCGCAGTTAAAAACAGATTGATGAAATAAATAATCTCTGTTTCATTCCTTTATTAGAAATTATACAGAAAAGGAAGGTAATGTTTAACGGAATTTACACACGAATGTGTTACACCAGGGCATAAAATGACTAGAACAGATGCAGTTTTATGTGGTTGAAATAACAGATGATATATTAGCTCTGCATGAGAATCGTCATTAACATGTAACCTAGTTTCAGCTTAGCTGAATGTTATTGCCTAAAAAGGAATAGCTAAAGTGATGAGGTTAATATCTCAGCCGTCAGCCATCAACGTATACCGCAATTAATCTCTACATTGTGCATATGTAAGACATCAAGTCTATCACATCAACAGAGAGAAGTGATAATTTAAATGGAAACAGGGATAGCGTGATGAATATGTAGCAATGGGAGCTGTGGCTTCTAAATTTCCAAACACGCACATATGAAATAATGCTACATAGAATAGAAATATTCGCTCCTAATTTCGCACTGATGAGATAATAAGCTTACGCAGCAGGTTAATATCAAAACCATCTGGTACGGGTGCCTGGTACAGACAAATGACGAATCAATGAGGCCTTGGGTGAAGTGAACTTCATACCACGTGGATCACTGTCAATCAAACGCAACATACAGCGATTGCGCAACAAATAACGAAAATTTGACAACCTGAAGCTGCTTTATATTTTGATGTTATCAGAGGGCCAATGTAATGTTTTATGGGAATATTTGTTAGTAAACTGAATATCATTAATTTGTCTGCATCGCAACTCAATTGAATATCATGTTTAGAGCTAGATGTAGTCAGTTGTATGTCGCAATCTGTAAAGTCACGTCCGACACTAGCGTAAACTAGCTTTGATAGGCGTAGTTTCTTGGGTAAAGGGTATTCACTTGTTGTGGCTGTCGCTAAATGATTGCTTATCATGTCAGATAAGGTAGGGGAATCGGCAAAGTTGTTAGCAAATTTAGATTTCGCTCTATCATATCATTTATTAAGACAGGGAATATACATAGACGTCACATCACGTGCTATATGTTCGAGGTACAATAGCAATTACGAGTTTGATATGCGCCATGAACAGACTGCTGAAAATGACTAATGCCGTGCTTTCGGCTTTAAGATTCGCAATATTTCGCCGGGTTTTTTGCCTAGAATTCACAAAATAATTCATATACATATGTGCACTTGAGAGTTGAGGGATTGTCAATGCATTTATTATACATCGCCGCACCTGGCATGAAAACCGTCCCAGCAACTGATAGCAGGTTTGCTTTCTGTTAGTGCTATCTCACATTTCTTCATGCTGCATGCGATTCATGAGTTCCCGAAAGTCTAACAACTAAAGATTTCTTGCGATGTATATGGGTTTACAAACAAAGTAAATTATACTCTACAATGATATTGCAACAGCCAATTTAAATTCGTTCAAGAGGTTCGCCTATATATCCCAAAAGCAGTTCATTTATTTAACTAATTGATACCATGACCTGACAACGAAGGACAATTACTAATATACCTGCACTTGTCAATTATCGAATTCCCCTGTGATGATTCATGACAGATAGAAACCAGGGAACTTTTTTCATAACGTACGACGCATATGATGATTTCAGCTGAACCATTGCGAATGATTTTTCACACTGAACATCTCCATAACACCTTGTAGAAACATAATATTTTCTGATGTTCCACTGTTTGATTGATATCATCAGGTGTGCCTGGCAATTAATACAGTGTATTAGGGATGACCCAGCAGAACACAATGATGTTATGTAACTTATTTAGGATAGTTCGCTGTACGCACAAGACGCGAATCCAATGTCACTAACACCGGGATTACAAACTTGTCATAGCGAGGAGAGGTTCAGCAAGAATACCTAGACGCAAATATGTTCGTTTTGAGGCCTTAACCGAATGATGAAACGAATAAATGAATGGGGTATATCATCCAGAGTAGCTTTGCTAGCGAATGTGTTAGCGAGATCTACCCGAGCTAGGCTGAAGACTAGTCAAGCAGCTGATAGATACTCACAGAGGGCTGACTTGCATTTCATACGGTCATCATGTGCGACCATAACCGACAGCGCATAATGTAAGCCTGAATCAGATTGTTGCTGTCATGTGATGACAAATACATGTTAATGCCATCATGCTGCCCACTATAGTACAACAAATGGTAATGGCACATAATCAATGTACACCACTGCCGCGGCAAGACCACCGAAATATTTCGAAGATAAATGGCAGTTTACAGCTGGATGGCGTAAAGGACAAAATTAACTGAACGTTCATAAGCCTGGCAAGTTATCTACGCAAAAGATGATTTCTATGATTTCTGCATTGCACAGGGAATCGACAACTTCACTTTTAAAAGCCGACAAATATTGACTATGAACGCCATACATCAGGTCATGCGTATGCAGAACACAATCACATTCTATTTATTTTGCGCTATTTTACCAGTATGGCAACAAATACCATTCCTTATTGCCATTTACAGCACGGTTTGAACATCCTGATAGGCATCAAAGTTCTGCGCCATTGGATAGTATTACACAGCCACAATTGCCGGTCTGTTAGCTACAACAGCGGCATTAACAGTGAATATTTTATGTCACAAGACATCGACTGGAAATAGCGGCTCACAAACAAGCGATAGAGGCTGTATTCAATTCCTATCAGCATGGTCAAACTGGCTTAGCAAGCAACGAGAGATATGAGGTGGTTCATATGACATGATGTCTCTCAGTACCCCACTGGAACATCGTCATGTAATGCAACACTGGCTCTTAAACCTTGCTATATGGATGTATGAATTAAGCCTACTTCAGATTAAGTGGACACTTTTAAGAATTATCTAAGTCTTTTCACATATCACCACTCACGATTTTTTCATTAGCAGTACCGCATCTGAACAGCATCACCCTGAATGTAGCCCCTAGCACGGAGTGACCTCGGGATCGGCAAGCATTGCCATGCATTACAAGCGCCAACGCAAATGTAACCTTAATTTATGCGGATGATGCCTGTTTAAGAGTAACATATCTAGCACAGGTATCCACCTGCCAATAGATTACTCACTCGAACCCGGTTTGGCTTTTGAATGTCATCGAATGCAGAAATGTGGATAATAGGAACCATGTCAAAGTCATTATATATCAGCACAGAGACATGAGTAGATTTGACCCGGACTGACGTCATCTGGTCTCCAACCGCATGATATCATAAGAAGCAATACATCCATTTGCTCGATTGACGTTATTGCTTAGTGACCAGTAGGCGGGTATCAGCCTCAACCTATGCTACTTCTAATTCAAACGGCAAATAAAAGCCACACGCTGATGTCCATTATTGTCTATGAAGGCTAGGACAATGGAATAGCTCGTTTGCCTTTTTTTGATTCATGACTCAATAGCAGATTCTACGCTGTGTGAATGCGATAGGTGGATACATCAATCAAGTCCGCTCACCTGTGAAATTGTACGCGCCCCAGAGGCGTTATAATGTACCCTACTAATCTCTTGTTTTCTACACAAACCGCTGAAATATTTCAATCATCGCCATATTGCTTCTACAATTCATATCCATTTCTCAAATGACGGACGGATGAATTTGGTGAAATTTAGAGAGGCATTATGTAAGGCTAATATTCATGCTAAGGTCTGTATCGGTGTGCGGTTCCTACTACGATCATAAGGAATTTGTTTAGTTAATCCATGTTAAATCAAGACTGACGACAATCTATGTGGTACTGTAAGTCTAATTAATGTAAACTGATGACGTGGATGTTTTATTTACTATTGCTGCACTTACATTATTTGCAATAATCTACTCGTGTCACAGAATCTTACAAATGGGTCACAATATTATCGTTGTCATTATCTTTGTAATCATGCAAACGTTCAAACAGGCGAATGGTAGTATTCTACACTATATTATTGTGACTCACATTCGGAAGCTGCGCCACATTGCGTTGCTTAGCATCCAGCAAAGCATGACATCTACCCATTCATTTGTAACTTGCGTGTTACCCATTAGTAACTGATCACTGATTAAAGCTCATTATGTAGCATACAGGGCATGTATGAACATATACTTGTCACATATCGAGCATGCACAGTGCGTATTAAGAGCAAATGATTAATGATACAGCGGAAATCAAATATTATGCCACAACAGCACCTGCATGTCATCAGCATGAATATATACAGCCGAGGTTACTGAAGCAACGACTGCGTGTCAACACAGAACTTTGCGTTCACGTCCCCTGTAATGTACGCCAAGGTTTTACTTCCTCGGTAAAGCACACAAAAAACCTTACGCCATTGTTTCCTTGTTATGGCGTCCAGAACGTCCTATTCAGTCTTCCAAAAGTTATTGCCCATTTGCGACTGGTTGTAATGATTACTGTTATAGTACATTGTGGGCAGATGCACAGTGTAATTTTGCTGTCATTGATAATTCATAGTTATGCACCGATGCGCCGTTGGTTATTTTGAACGCATCATCACAGATACGCCAGGATGGATTTATTTATTACATGTTAGCATGGCGTTGCCATCTTAGCAACTTTAAGTAGTCGCATGGTTATCTTGATATCGAGTCTCCGTTTACTTTTCTGTAAAAAGAAATTAGCAATGCGGTAATCATCATAGCGTTTGGTTGTTGCTTATTGTCCCCGCCCCGACAACAATGTCCCTAGATGAAGAAGAGTGCGCCACTACCATATAACGATGCATGCAAGTAATAATCTAGGATTGAGCTGAAACAAGCTAGCTTGTGGATTACCACATATATTTTTCATATACATATATTAACATTTATATATATACATAGATATTTAAATATATATATATTTTATTTATATTTATATATATATATATATATATATATATATATATATATATATATATATATACATATATATATACGTATATATGGATTACTAGAGTACCACATTTAAAAGTCTATTAATCATAATTTTCACCGTTCAATAATAACAATTTTTGTTTTATGACGCAGTGGACGGCAACTGATGAATCGCCCATCGTTGCATATCAATCATTTTCTCCAGCAAAACTTAAGCATGCACAAGGTCCTCAGTTTACATAATCAATTCGCTCTTTAATTTGGTTGACAAGCAGGGAGGTGAAATGAGCCTTGTAAGAGTAGGCATTGCACAGGCCCTCGATTTAATCTTTGATCTTGATGGCGGCCGAATGCTAATACCCCTGGGCTCCATGGACCAACCATGTATAATTTACGATGTGATCATTTATCAATGTTTGCTGTTTGCTATCACGTATCTATGGCCACAAGAGATTAGCCGTTTTCATTCACCAACAATTCCATTTACTTTCCATAATGACAATACTCACCCGTCCATTTCCTAGTTTGATGAACGTGTATAATTTTCACATCAGCCCAGGTTTATTCTATCGGGCTGCATAGCCAGCTTTACAATGCATCATATTATATATGGGTTATCATGGCATTGCGTGGCTTGCTGTCACGTTAACCACGATAGAGTTTCCTGTAACTGCCGGGACTCCTAGGTAAGATTGCCTTTATATTCAGCACGTTGTGTATGATCATCTTCAGAATTGCGTTCTTCAGTTTACTGCTGGTGCACTGCAATGTCCGTCAAGGGGCTCGTATTTGTTACCTCAAAATAAACAATATAGATAGTGCCATTGGCGTTATTTACACGAGAATAATTATAAAACTGTATATAATTCAATCAATAACTCACGATTAAAGCTACGTGCAACTTTTACGCTCAGTCAATATTAAATTTTGTATCAAACATTATTATCAAAAAGTCCAATATCTTTGTATTTTATTGATCAGCATACTCCCCAAACGCTGTGTAATTATTTTTTTTCTGATTCTAATGGCTACGTTATATTCGTTTCAAAGATTATATGTAGAAGCAATGCCAATATTTCCACGATTGAATTTCACGATTTATGTTTAGAATTGACCACTAATCTCATTAAGTTTACTCATTAGTTGACGATTAGGAGATGTTGTATCACCTTGATTGTCGCCGTAGGCATTGCTTTAACGCACTTCTCCTGCTTATAAGAGAAGGCGGATATCGAATGAGCCTTTTACAAAGCCGACAGAGTGTGGAAGTTTACAAGCCATTCTTTGCACTTTGCCATTCGATACATGTGAGTTTAATCGTTCCTTGCAGCAGTACACATCTGTTAATAACGGAACATCAAACAGCTTAACTTATTCATTTATAATTTCATTGTTTACAGAATGTGGAGTGCCGTACTTCTATTTGGCCTGATGATTAATGTGTCGATGGCCATGAGTGACCAGCCCTGTTACCGGGCTATGCAAGCGCTGACTAAACGCTGCTCTTCGCTTCGTCACCTGACTTCTGGCGCCTGCCCAGATATAACTTGCAATTGCAGCGGCTGTGGAAATGCGTCAGGGGGCTGCTGCAGGTAGGTGTCTCCTTCGCCTCTCTTGTCAGCAAGTATAGTATATGAATGGGAATTGTTTGATTGATTGTCTGCAAATTGGTAGGCACGTTTATAGTTGGCCTTACATAACATTTGTAATGTACGTGGTCGCGACAGGCGGAATGCTGAGCTTTGTGGAGGTGACATTCAAGGCTGTTGATGATTTGTGAGTAATGCGTCTCCCAATAATTATTTTCATCTTACAATAAGTAGAATAGAATCAGTATAGTTTTGCATTATGTCATGTTCATGTGATTCAGATGGTACTCGTCAAGATTGTGCTGACATGGAACGATTCATATACAAGTGCTGCAACAAGCTATTGCCAATTGCCTAAATTTAATAAATGTGCATAGTCGTTCGACTGTTTTGATCAGGATACATTGCAAAATGTATTCAATCGCAGATATCATAGTTACATGAGTGAACGCAACCTTCTATGACTGGTATACTTCGTCCCTGCCTTTTCATTGCATCTTGAATATGGCATATTGTCAGCGTATAACACACTCACGAAGCATTGACATAAGAGATCGGGGTTTATGCGTAAATGCCTTAAAACATAGCAGCCGACATCGTAAATATTAAATTGCATATCATACTTTAATAACTACGACATATGGCAATATGCTTTTAAATACGATAAGCGCTGGTTCTCTAGGTAAGTAAGTCCTCCAGACAATAATAAAGTAGTTATGCTCACTCAAGTACGTGCGCAATCCCCCTGTTTCGGTTTGCAAGCTGAGGGTAGCACTTGGACGACAGGGCAGTAGGATGGCAAGAATAATGCCGCTACGCAGCTTATATATGATCTAAGTATTTTGATATACAATACTGTACGGAAGTATATGAATTAAGAGGGTATTAATAATGTCGCGGTGTTTAATTGGTGATTTCGCTATAGAGCATCTTGGTGCACATAATAACAGGACAGCTGATTGTGCACTGCCATTGCTAAGCCTAAAACATATCACCCTCACATCTGATATACGATGTTTGGAAGAACATGAGCATCGATAGCTATACCTGCCCCCTCTCCCGGAGCCCAAACCATGTAATTTCCTCGAGCAACACAACGTGATAAGCCATGTAACCCACATAAACTTGTGCAAGATCGCGTCTTCTGGGTGTGCATGTTTCAATAACACTATAGCTTGTATATATCCAGTGCGCAGGAGAGGCGTCAACCATAATGTTTATTACTCAGATAATGTCTCAACAATAAGCATATAACAGTTATTGTGATTTACTTTAGAGGATTGGACTTCTTTACTGCAATCAGTGTTCATCTAATTTACGTGTCACGTTTATAGCATGAATTCGTCAAAGAAGGGTGCCTGTTATTATTTCGTGGGCATTAGAACCAATATATAAGGCAGTGTATTTAAACCACACATTATAATATTCACGTTCATAAATTGAGAGCGATGAACGATCATTTATGCAATTCATTCCGTACGTTTTACTATGCCATGACCAACGGTAATAGATCATATGTGGGGGGGGGGAGGGGGCAAAAGTATACCTTGCATGTATTCTTCAACATAAAATAAACATCCGGTTGCTTGTAGAACAATTAAAACAAGGTTTTTAATTTATACATTAACGAAAGATTACACAGGCAAACTACGATACTATATAAATAAGTATCGATTGACAAATCTGAGAACTTAACTAGAGGTTTCAGCGTCCTCCAAGATGCCAAACCAACGGCATATAGCAGATGCGGCGCGCATTTATTCGTAAAAATGACCCGCATCAAATGGTCATTCGCGAATCAAATTTAAAACAAGAATGAAATCTGGGGTTTACGCGTCGTTTATTGGTCGTAAATGGTCATATCTTAAATTGGTTTCCACTTGAAAGACGCCTGTGTAATTCTTAATTAATCAATAACATACCTGGTATTGAAGTGGATGTCACCTCTGCTGGGTTTTCACTGGTTTGTAAACAGCAGTCTACAATCATGCTGCACAAAGGTCGTTGCAGCTCTCTGCTAGCCTCACTGGCATTACCATCTTTATAATTATCTTATAAACTAAGCACAAATAAAATTAGCGGTACGAAAAGTGAAAAACAAATTGTAAAACATATATGCGGGATTTGAACACAAGCCTCTCGAAGGTAAGTCGAACGCTCCACCACTGCGTCACCAGGTTATATGAATTCTAAATGTAACTTATGTTGTACATGAGAAAGGTTCTCTATGTGCCTGGAACGGGTTGAACACTTTTTGCATCATAATAGTATGATAATCTTCAGGATTTCTCAACTGCACTGCATTTTGCACTACCCCATAGCCGTTGTTGAAAATGGAAATTAAGTAGACAAAGATGCTTTCTAACGTATCAAATACTTTCAAGTTATTGGGGAAATTCAATCGATAGTAATCGCGTCGTTTCTCTCCTGTTACTTCCTGTATCGTAGTTTTTATTCCATCGCTAGCTAGGTCAACTTTGTTAATAGTGGTCGGATCGTTAGAAAATTTACATCACTTCGTAGCGGGTGTCATTTCTGCTGGCTTTTTAATAACAGCCGCCTACACATCGGGCTGTACAAAGGTCACTTTTGCTCTCTACTCTCCCCACCAGCACTCTCTGAAGTATGGCACGCCACGGTAATATTTTGTAAACAAAGCTTTTCCTTGAGCAGGCCAAATTGTTGTCATCAATATTTTCTTTGATAAATTTTATTGGTTTTTGAAACATAAATATACGCGCAATGGTCATGAAAATTGGTTGAATTATAGTTGCCAGAAAACATTAATATCAATAATAGCTCTGTGAATTATGGACTGATTTGAAATTTGTTTACATCCTGATACATTTCGCCAAGTTCTCTCATGCACCCATGAGCCTCTTGGCTAGAATGTCAGCAACGGCCTATCATCTTGACAATGCAAGAGATACTGTCAGCCTCATCATGATTTAAGTGGATGTAAAGCGCTGATTCAAGCCATCTAGAACATTGCATGCTTTTATCGTGACGCGGCGGTAAATGGGACAAATAAGGTAACGGGAGGTTACGGCCGATATTTCAATAATTCAATCTGAGCATTGTGTGTAACATACAGGTAAGAAAAGCAAAACTCAAATAAAATCAGTTACGAGTGGATATTCAAATCCACATTTGCATTATGCGATCTCGAATATTTGCTTTTCGTTTCTTATTATATAACTTTTATCAAAGGCAAATATTGTTTGAGTTTAGGAGCTGATGTTCATTGGATAAAAGCATTTAAGCTAAACGCTGCCTTTACTACACTGCAGTCATCAGCATAGGACGTGATGAATAAGCTCATTGCTTGCATCCAGCACTGTTGTACTAAATGAGAGCACTTGTTCAGTTGGAGCAAAAGCTTAAGCCATCTCTAATTGGATTACCATGCAATTACGACAAATCATTATGGCAAGAATATAACAAGACCTCATAAAGAGGCAATATATAGTTGAGATATATGTTGAGGGAAAAGACAATGTCCTAAAAATAAAATGTATGTTAGGACATGGTGCATGTTACACCGCCTGTTGCATGAGACATGCTTGTCAAGGTCATTGCCACGTCTGTGAACTGGCTATGAATTCTCCGATCGCATACATTTGAAACAGAAATGTGATTTCTTCTTGTCATAGATACATAAATTGCTTGTTATATGCGTTGAATAAGCTACAGATTGCCAAAGTAGCTCTACACAAGGTAGGTTGCCTAAAATGTCCCATGTCAAAAGCAGCCATAAGCTGATAAAGAAGGCTGCAGAAATGCAGTGAATCAGTCTTGTAGTAGTATATAACACGCCAGGGATAACATCTAAAGTGCGCACACTTTGCGGTAGGTCATTCGTACCCAGGGCTTTGGTATGCCATGCTCCATTGTGCCGGGAAATAACAGTGCATTTGCCAATAACGCTTACAGTGCGAGGGTATAAATTTCATACCAGTTAGCAAGTAACGTTTCAATGTTTTTAGAAAATCTCACGTGTAGTATTAACTGGTGTATATATGAAGAAGTTATATGGTTTGCGTCAGGTTAGCTGCGCCGTACTCACGTGAAGCCCGTGGCTACACAATCACAGAGGCGCTCTCTGTTTCTCAGTCATATGAATGTTTCGCGTGAATGATTATAGAGGAAGTAAGGTACAAATGACCGAAGAAAAACGATAAGGTATGGTAACTAACTCGGTTGAAATAGCATCGTTTTCAAGGAAATTTGGGGATCTGAAGTGATTTCCATTCAATCCCTTGAAGTCTCCGCAATCTCAATTGTCAGCAATCCGTTCCTAAACGCCTTGCCAAGGAATTTCAGATATAGGTGGTAATTAAAAAAATGTCATCTTCTTATCGGTCATTTAATACCACATCCAAGCTTGGTTCACGAATGCCCAATGTCATTCAAGGAACAGGAGATGTCATGTATAGCGCCATCTATCGGAGCAACTCCAAATGTAGACGCGAAAATAATGACCAGCTTGTTCCAATGTTATGAGTAACATGGATACAGCTGTAGTAGGGAACGTTCTTTAAAAGCAATCTTTTTCTTATTCAGCCTGTTTCCACCTATCATAACCGCCACACCTACAAAACTCTTTGACAAATTCCACGTCGAATGCCTTTTCAAAACTTTATAAGTGATGGGATGAAAGCACGCATGTCATTTACTTTTATGTTTGCTCCGATATTCTTTTTCAGTTGACCAATGGCAGCGTATGATTAAAACATTAACTTGCAAACGCATTTTTTCGCAAACAGGGGCGTGTCTTGCTCATTGGCGGCGACAAGATATACTTGTCGAATAGCATACTGTTCATACGTTTGACTATTGAAATGATAAATGATTAGAATCACCCTCAGCATCACGATATTAGCAAATACTGTTATGCAAAATTGGCATGTAATTCAGCATCGTGATTTCTTTTCTCCAGTAAGGAGTTGCTTAAGCTGACGAATATACATTGACTGAAAGACACAAGCGAATGCCCGATGCCCATTTCTGGCAATTACTAAAATATTGATGCTTTTGCACAATGCGAGAAGTCATTACGAATACAATAGGAAAGGTTTGTTTGCAGACTTGCACACAAGAGTATACAATAGTTAAATGATTCTTGTCTAGGTCTGACATCTGCATTAAATAAGCGTACCTTAGCACTTTTGTACGGTCTGACTCTTTGCTTAAAGATGTGCTGAGTCGGGGAATGGTCACAGTGCAACGGCAGTTGCACTGGTCTTAAACTATATTGCAAACAGTGCATTCCTTATGCACGTGGTTACCAGGTAACTCGTCTGCTGTGTAATGCGCCTGTGATATTTGGCTATTTGATGCACGGTGTGTTGCTGGGCAATACTTATATATGATATGCTATCTGAATATCAACAGTACAAGCCGCAACCAAACCTGGGTTCAATTTGTAATGTTTAAGTAACAATTGTCGTGCATAAGTAATTTAGAACAGGCAATTGTCAAGTTGATTAGGAAAGCAATTGTAGCCCGACTTGGATGAGGACGAGCCTCACTTGTGTGGAAACGGAATGCGTAGAAAATCGCCTGGAGTCGTCCATATAGGATTGGTCATAGTGGGCGACACTACATCCGAAAAATACTTCGTCATGCAAGTTTTCGACTTTTCGTTTCCTATATCGGCTGTAACAATATCATTAGTCTCATTAGCTGCGATAAGATATTTAACGAATGCTCTTGAAGCCTTTTAATACGGCAGATAGTCTGAAATCTTAATTAATACGCACATTATAAGTCAACACCCCTGAAATAATGCCATGTGGTTTGCGAGCATAGGCTGTGGTGTGTCACCCCTGGCCACCTGGTGTAACTGTCCTTATGCCATTGACGGAGATACCACCTGCTGTAACTGATTATGCTAGTACCAGGATATGTCACCTGCTGTAACTGTTACTATGCCAGTGTCAAATAGTGATCCCAGTGCAACTGTCGCTATTCCAGTATCAGTCCGTGCAACTGCGAAACCTGGTACACATAGTTAAGCACACACTACACACGTAAGGTAGTGTGAATACTGGGTAGAGGGATTACTAATAATAATATCTGTATTTTGCTGGCTTCACGAAGCGACTTTGCGTAACACTTGGCATTGCCTGTCGGTTTTTACGGAAGATGCTCATCTTAGATTCAGGTGGCAGGGATTTTTAAAACTTCAACGTCGGTGATACTTTGGATAAAATCTACTGTTATAAGAAGTCAATCAACTAAATTAAGTCACTCTTACTGGCTCTAAAATCCTTCCTTGGCTATGTTATTTAAATAACATCAGTCGTTGGTCCATGTCAAACGGAAGGCCTTCAGATTGAAGGTGGGAGAGGAGTAAAGAGCAAATAAGAGGTAATAGTACATTGAGCCAGTCGGCGGGTTATAAACCACTACCCACATCTGCTGCAGGCTTCTGTGTCTGTAGTACGTCAGTTACCCATTCAGGATATATCGGTTGGTAATCAGACGTGTACCCGGAGATGTTTGAACGTGTTAGTTAGGCAGGAAGTCAGCTTAGACTTTTGACAATATAAAAACTTATCTATCGCCCATTTGAATCACCACATCAGACTGAGGAGCCAAACGCAGATGAAACCTGCATTATTTATATGTTGCCATGCACAGTGGAACCTGCTTTATGTTAGTGTCGAGCAGTGACCAGAAAGCACTCTTCAACATAAGCAATATTTACCATTGTATTAATGGCCAAGCCATACTGACGGAAGCTGAAAGATATAAACCGTTTCATTGCGCACTTCACGGTGGTTAAACAGTCTACAGCTGGCACATGATAGGCATTATGCTGAATCATAAACCAATTAGTCCAAAGATATAATAGCTGTCTTAATGGCCGGATGGTTTCAGCATTTGACAATGTTGAAAATTACATCCATTGCTTAATAAAACATTTTACGTCTATGATGCTTGCCTCATTCTGTAGTTTTAGACATCATTTTAATGTGGTGTCCAAAGTACCATACTCAATAACACATCGTGAATGCACATTATATATCTCACCTCATGGTATTTATGCAAGACCTATGCAAACTTCTAGATGAGTCTTACACACGCAAGGGACACATACAGGAAGCTGTTTGTCATAAAAATCAATAGCCTGTGACTAGTGTAGGACTTATAAAACATCTAGCATAACCGGAAAACCCAGGTTGTTATCGGAGGCGAAATTTACATAAGCTTTTAATATTGTAGGGATGAAGCATCTGCAATGCTGCCATGCCAAATGCCTTATGTGAGAGAGATATCGCATTAAGTGTCTCCCTAAACCTTCGGTAGCGATGGATAGAATGCAGGCAAGCCATCAAAGATTCAATTATCCCATTTTGGGTTGCGTGGATGGTGTCAGTGACACTGGTTCACACTTAGCCAATTGGTCACATTGAAGCTAATAATTCACTGGCGTAGCAAGATCATGCTATAATATGATATCCGACTCGGATGTTTCGGTTGTGAAGCTCGCGACCAGCGCGCCACCTGGTTTCGTGGAAGCTAAAATGTAAACAAAAGCGCGTGGCTCAATGATAAAAGATTGATCGGCGATAGTATGTACTCCAAAATACCGCTGTATTTCTAAAAAAAATTGATAGAGCCAATACATAAAAACAAAGCCAATTACTATTGACACCTTTTTTATCAATTTGTGCCACATAGTTCTGCCCCATCTTACACAAACATCGGATTGGGGTACCATGCAACCAACCATTCTAAGAGTATATCTAGCGTCACCTTTGTTCGACAAGCTCCCCACACCACTACAATCTAAGGTGCATTAGTCATATATACTGGTGTGGATTTACGATAGAATAGTCATTGTACATCTGCCATAGAGAGCTTTCAACTGGTGTGCGGTAGTTTCGTACACCTGCGTTTCGTACACAGGTCGTTTCGTACACCGATGGTTTTTCGTACTCAGGACGGGGAGGCGTTTCGTACACAGGTCGTTTCGTACACAGATGGGAGTCGTTTCGAACACTGAATACGAGGTGTCTGCTCATATGATTGTTATTGTTATCTTTTTCGAATTATGACGTCGTGTTGTGTAATATCAGTGTAGTAGGTCATTTTATGAATTTATCATGAGTTATCCAGATGTTACGTCTTACCTGGCGAGGAAGGTCAACTCGGCCATGTACCAGCCACGAGACAACTCGGCCAGGAGTTAAGTCGGCCACATGTCAATTCGGCCATGCAATTAATGCGAAGACTAAAATAAAATTAAATGAATGACTTATAAAATACAGCAGTAGTAATTATATAGTAGGAGATTTACTAAAACAAACCTTTCAGATCTATCCTTTGGGGTTCACCGCATAAAATTTAATCAATTCCAGTTAAAATAATGAATTTATTGAATGCAAAATTCATAGTACAGTAATATGGGCTTCACACAGATCTAACCCTTCAAAACGTACATCGTTAGTAATTTTATGCAGAAAGCAAAATAATGTGTTACTTATATATACTTATCTATACACAGTCTCTGTCATTTTTTATTTACACACACACGTACACACGCACACACACACACACACACACAACACACACACACACACCAGGGGCGTAGCCAGGCTTGAAGGAATGTTACGCACAGACGGGGGAGAAATCTACAGTTCCAGACAGTAAAGTCTAGCCACCCTTAGCTTTTGACTTTGATGCCATTTTTGGCCATATTTATTTTTGTAATTTTCAAATTGATGTTACGCTAAAATGATTTGCATCCACACAAACAGTCAGTGAATTAACATGTAATTTTTGTTTTTGTTTTATGTCGCCATAATTTCATTGTCTAACAGCGGTTCCACATTCCATGACGAACAATTGTAAATAACACAAACATGCTACATACATTTTTAATTGTCGACTGACAATTTCGTTCACATTAATTATGACCATATTGACAGCTCAACAAACAAATTTTCTAAGCTTTCAATTTCTTTAGTAATCAATATCGACATTTATGTACACAACACTCACTGTTGCGGGTACCCAAGCCAAAACATTTTTTCAAGCCAACTCTTAATTAATAAACCTTTGTGAAAATAAACGATAAACCACATAACCAGATAATTTATATTTAGATTATTACATAGTTACTTGACTAAGCATAACATAAGGAACAACTGCTTTTGATATTGCGTGTACGAAACAACCAATCTCGTGTGTACGAAGAAACCGTAAATAGTGTGTACGAAACAACCTGTGTACGAAACTACCTGTATGCTTTCAACTAACTAAGTTGACAAATATCAATATTTGATATTTTGGAAATATACACCTACAACAGCACTTAAAACAAATGAGAGCACACATTTTCATTTGAGGGAAATTGTCAATGTCTTACGATTTTTCTCTCCTTATGGTCCCTTAACTTACAGTTAGCCTCTCTGAGGGAATGATGCAATACATATTACAGAGACATGACACCTGCATGATTCACATTGGAGTTTCTCTAATGAGACCTCTTTAGCTAGAATGCTTACAACCCTGGCTTTCACTTGCTTCTGTATAATACTGTGTAAATTAATATGCGGCAATGTTCCTTAAGCCTGCATAATGTATCTACTACTAACGAGCCTTACCTCTGCACTTCGGTTATTCTTCTGGTCATGCATATCATTGACTACAGAAATTTTGTTTCTGCTTATTGCACACGACTTAATTTCCGGGCAATATAGCCAGAGACATATGGTAGAACATTCATTTCCTGGGTGGAAAGGCCTTTGTCAATTCAAACAATTAATTGCATCGCAGAAATGCCCATTTGTGTTTGGCTGCGCGTCGAGTAGCTTCCATAAACGTAGAGGAGTCACCGCCTACGCGGTGTCACGGAATTTGTCGGGCAAGCTGCCGAGTCGGATATCTTATTATAACAAGATCTTTGTGCGTTGTTTGTCTATCATGACTAAATAAAGAGCAATTGAACAAAATCTTGCCAATTGTCACTTTTTCCATATAATTTATATCTATAATATCAGGTTGTCTTTTTACTAGTTTAGACGGTATTTTTATTAGCCATACAATAGCACGTCAATAACGATCTGCAGATGCTAGACAGCCAAGCCTTACACTCTACTGGTTGCTGTTGCTTCCTAGGAATAGGTAATTTGCAGGATTACATAGATATATTTGTAATCCAAGAACACAGCGCTTTGTTTGTTCTCAATAGCTGTGTTAATTCCGACATCACTAATTAGCCACCAAAACGTCAATTAACATCCGTTCGCTAAGAATAATTACCTAATAAATACATAGAAAAAGACGCCCAGTTACAAGTCAGCTAGAAGCTTCTCTGTTTCTGATATTATGGATCATTTGACGGTCATCAATGGCAATGGCTACATGCATTGATTGGCTAGGAGTCATCACCGTCATTCTTGATAGACCGTTTGATTGACCCATGTTTATTGACCCATGTTCCATGTTTCGAATGTAGTTGGTTGCAGTCCGTATGATGCTGACGTGTCCATATAAATCACATGGTGTACCAAAACCAGCACGGCAAACTCATAAGTTGGTTATAGTGTGGTATGTACGATGCTGTTTCGATTCGAGCTGTTGCAATGTTACAGCAAGCTGTAACTGATGTGCTTGTGTCCCTGCGGTTAGTATATTTCAGTGATTATTTGAAACACTATGTAAACTTTGAACCTTTTAATTGTTTAGCAGATCCCATACATTAGTTTTTACAGCTTTTTCGACACCGAAATTACTGTTGCAACGGTATCGAATAGTATCGGCAATGGATACAATCTTCAGCAGAGCAAATGTAATGGGTATATCAAATGTAAGGACACGCTTCCCGGCGTTCCAGTTATCGGATTTGTCAATTGTCAGTCAATATTTTACCGTTGACGTCAACGGTTGTTATACATAGCATTTGGCGACGCTACAATATTCATTGATCGTCAATGCATGATAAGCGCAGCGCTCAGCACACATTGCGTGAAAAAGCTTTATAGCAGTAAGCATACCAAAGTAGTTCCCTAGTTCTTGTATAAATCATAATCTTTTTATTTATGACATAATTCAAACTATGACCGGAACACAATGAGGGTTTGGAAATGCGACATGTTTCTGTAATTCGCCGTGGAAAATAATAGCGAACGTCAGAAGTACCATTAGTTAACATCTGTGTATCCATTAAGAAGGAACCACCATAGCATGCAAATCAGCATGTATATATACAACCAAGACCACTCGGATGAAGACAACCTGGTTTACGACCATCACACAATGCTGACCAAAACAAGTTGCCTTATTAAACCCAGCAACCTCTCCATTACGGCTTCCTGTCAACTCACATGCACTATTTTAATACATATTGCACCATGTGATTAGCTGTTATGATCTCAATGCTTGTACATTATTGGCCGTTGCATAGCAGATATTTGCCGGGTTTATCAGACGGGTATATTTTGTCAACGACAAGCTTACAGAGGTCTGCATACCAGGTCGCGGACTGACCGCAGAACGAAGTACGTACCTCGATCTATGTTTTCTCATTTAAAAGTATATCATCTTATTATACATCATATGTTATTCAAAATTCTATGGCATATTAATTAGCTATCGCTAATAATATAACACCCCTGTTGAATGATTTTTCTGAAACAATGGCGTATTGATGCGTTCGTACTTAAATCGAAGTATGGTGTACTTCCTTTTGAATTGGTGCCATAGTCGGATAGTAGATCGTACACAGATAAAAGAATGACACTTATGATTCATACGACCGAACCGCAGGTCGAATGTAGCCTTTCCTGGTGGTGTTCTTATATAAGATAATTTGATTTAGAAATTTGAAACCTCGTACTTATGAAGTGACATAGCCCCACTCTGACGGTAGTATACATATAAATCAACAAAACGTCGTGCACGGCTTGAAGTGACAATGTCAGTTATTCCAACCAAATATGATTTACTCTGTTAATAGAGGGTGATATAAAAAAAACTCACAAGAAATGCTGGCTTGTGTTGTGTACTTAAACATTGATTAAAATATTTAATGTTATGTATTTCACTAAACAGTGTCTGAATTACTTTGTTTTTTTCCAGAATTAAACAGCTATTGGCCATACCATTTTCAAAACGGTGTGCTTTTGAAAGCCTTCATTCACAATGAGGATGTTTGGAAACTGGAAACCTGGTGTCAAAGAAAAACTGTTGGATTCGGTTGGAAAAAAAAGAATCTGTCCATTACACAAAAACTGCTCCTAAGTTCTGTCAATCATGCATTGACGAAGTGAATAAATCTATCCAGACTTGAACATTCCTTCAGCCGTTAGTGATCAGTCCGTGCAGCCGCCTTCCAAGCCGCTGAAAGTTGGTTTCAACTCTCTCAATGAAGAAGCTATTCCTGTGAGGGGTGTACCAGGTCTCGCCTGAACAATAAACCCATCTTTTATTGCTTTCGTCTATATACTCAACCAGAATATTGCCCTTACACCGCTGAACAAGTTCATAAGACTTTGTACATATTATCCTCTTCCTCTTGTTTCTCCTATCGCGGCATTCAGTACCATCAGATATGTATGCAATAGGTATTTTACCTGTGTGGTGTTTCCACTTTGGAACTATATTCCATTCCAAACAACAGAGACACAGAGAGAATATTTTATTCTGGATTCCATTTTCATGAAAACATATATACGGGCGCATTTTGTGCAGAGTCGAATTTGTAAACGTTATCGCATAAGTCCTTATCTTTCCTCCTTGGAAGGGAAGAGGCTGTCCCAATTAAATCCAGCACGGATAAGGTCAGGTAACCAGCGCTTCTTTGTCTTTCGGGTTTAGATTTCAACGACATCACATCGATTTGCTCTCTGTTCCAAACCCCTCCCCCCCTTTCCGTTTTCAATGCCATCCCACCTTTCCTCTAGTTTTGTCATTCAACATTCGCTGTAATATGTATGTCTGTACATGTATAGGTATATCAATTAATCCTATCTGTGTCATGACCTATTGAAGTAGCTTTATCCTGCGTTGTGTAACCTGTCCTAGATATATCATAGTTATGTATCTCACTTATTGCATCAACATCATACATATACCTTTAGCTGTCAAACAGTCATAACGTTACTATACTTGTTATCATTATCTGTCTCATTGTAATACTGGTAATTGATTTGTAATGTACCTGCACTCGGGGATTCGGTATTCTATTATGTAATACCGAATATTTTACGTATGTGATTTTAAACACAATTTGCTACTTGAGAATTATTTCGAAAATAAAATTAACTCAAACAGTGCTGTTCCTCCACTCCATCACAAAATATGGATCTGCATGATATATCGTTAAAGTCATATGATTTGGCCGATAGAAACTCAATTATTAGCAGCATGTAGGATAAGCACCATCATGAAGTTTACAGATGAGGAATATTCTTATGACCACTGTCCACATTGCTATGGAAGTATTTGTAATAAAGCATAGTAAATTTCAATGCAACCTGATCGGTGACCCCGCGATTTTGTGAACAATCCATTCCATTTCTGGTAAACCTTAAGTATGCTAAAATGATAATGTTCATTACATATGTAATGATGGTCGTTTCCATCTGTAAAGCCTTAAATGATAACCTAACATCCAATTAAAACAAGAACAAAAGTTTTCAAAAACTCGAACAGCACAGTCCAACAAAAGTATGTAAACTTGCTGTTGTGGTGTTTTTGGGGGCAATCTGTTCAATATCAAACACCCGGCTGCTTTATTATTCTATTTGAGAAGAACATTCAGTTTTAAACACAACTGAACACGTATATGAACACTTTCAATCAGACCCGGGTGGACAACACGCGAGATTTGAAATAATCATTGTACAGCATACTTCGATTGGAGTACGCAAATATCGGTTGTGCAAATGGATTGACATGTGGTGTGATGTTATCATCCATAAGTCACAAATATGCCATACAATTTTCACGAAACTATATTTCATATAATCTAGACAAACTATGCTCCGCAAAAAGTAAGTTTTTAACTTTGCCAAACTGATACAAAATGAGTCTTTCCTCATTAATATTCAGGAAAGTCACGCCGTACACAAGTTTAAAAACGAATATGAAAGCCTTCTCGTGCACGTGCAACGCCAAACATGGTCCCAAATCGAGGCTATGACAACTAAGGGGGTTTCCACGATTTTACTCAACCAAATCTCAGTAAATGATATCACAATTTGCAAAACAGTTGAGAAAATTAATGTTTATGTATGCATACTTCAAACCAAGTACGCCGTACTAGGAACGAGGTACGTACCTCGATCGAGGTACGTACTTCCTTCTGCGGTCGTTTTTGACCTGCATACAGTTACCAAATGCAGTATTTACCCGATGCGCTGTTGCTTTCGTAGATTGTTCAAGATAAGATATATTATGCATAGAATGAAAGCTTATCGTGACACTAACTGCTTACTGACGCAATATATTGCAATATAATGCAAAAGTGATGTCATTCATGGAATAATCTCATCATACTGATATTTGTGTCTCTTTAGAATGACATGCTGTTGGAATATAAGCAACTCCGATGAGAATTTAAAAAGGAAGTTTGCACTACGCATTACTTTGAGTGAGATTGTATTACCATATTATAAACATAGTAGTTCTGGTAGTCGTTGCAATAACATCAACAGTAACACCTCTTATTGGGGAAACAGTGGCGCAATATCAGATATCACAATACCTGTCTGTCGAGTAGAGAAGCCGAGTAAAGTTGCTCGCATTCATTATAAAACTTTGTCTAACATGAGAGCTTTATCTGAGCTAGCATTAATCGCTCACCACACTTCGTCATTTTGACTGAAATATCAAACATGATTAATAGGATGCAGATACTGGAGTAATGGATCAGATTCGTTGCGGTAGCTTTTGTCATGCATGACATAAATGTTAACTTTGCCAACAATCTCGTACTTTGCAACTATGTGGCGAAATAAAGGTACTGCTTAGAATTTATGAACAATTACTTAATTGAAAGGCCTTGGAGGCTCACGGCAGTATTTAGATCCATGACAGGCAGTCAGTCTACCTGGAAATGACAAACTAAACAAGGCAACTCGTCATTGATCATTTGGATTCAATTTGCAAAACACAAGTTGCTATATCAAGTCGTGGTCTTCGATCCTCAATGCGATTTCGTGTAGCCTGATATCATACAAGTGATTCACTTCCGCTTCGTCCTAATAAATTTGATGCGATGGGCTGTGATGTTGAGAGCTGTGACCTTTCCATGTTGCGCGATCGAAGATCATCACGCCATTAAGACAATAGACAATGATTACCTTCCTACGTGACGTTGCCATCTCAGCAATTTAACTTCACAAACCAGCGGTACTAAGCTTCTAAGCTCAGCAATTGCCCAGCATACACACGTGTGAAGGTGCCTTGCTTTACCGAGGATCGACGTTAAATTAAACGATTTTGCCGTGGTGCTTTCCACCAGCTTAACAGCATATCATTATTACACGATAGATACATATAAATGATTGTAATGGATGTAGCAAGAGAAAAGCATCGCCCGTTCAGCATTCTTAAGTGACTAAAATGCTTACTTCGCTCATTTATTTTACGCCTCACATCGCCAGTAAAACGAACCCATAGGTATGCTCCGCCATCGTGCTCCAGGATGCTAAAATCAGATATACTACCATGCAGCATACTGAACAATGTAAAAGGATGATCACCGATGATAGAGCTGACAAAAAGCGACCGTCCGAATATTACCAGGCGGTTGTAAAATGTGCGGCATCGCGTTGTTAGGCTACCAGGTGCTGATAAAAGCGCAGGTTGCACATGAGAACACTACTCATAGGTTATATGTCCAATTCACTTCTTGCCTTGGACATCCAATACTAATATGTGTTGCGTTGAGGTCATAGCATCAGAAGAACATACTGCGACTTGTTCAACTTGGCATCGTATTGAGCGACAAGCTGCTTTGCATTGTCTCGTTACAATTCCATGCTTCGGGGACATTCATCACCATGCACACACTATGATCTGCACGGACTTATAGGCCATCGCCGGAACAATAGCTGTACATAATGTATTCAGTTATGTTTGGACAACTGAGGATTGAAATAGCAAAGCAGAACGACCATATGTTTGACTACCAGGGAAGAGCATGACCAAAGCTACAGAGTATAATGGAGGTATAGAGAAAGATTTGCATCGATGCAATAACCATACGAGTGCAAACAAGATCTGTTTTCACGTACGTGGGAGCAACTGAATAGCATTTCGGTCAGTATTTTGATTGCCGCGTTTTACAAAACGTACATGATCGTTGGGACCCTACCTCAATCATTCATCAAATTTCCCCGGTTTGGTCACTTTACCAGGTCCATTCATTACAACTCATTAGTTTTTGGACATACTCCAAAGGCATATCGGTAAACCAGTAAGCGTTACACTACTTAATAACATGACAAGGAGTTCTCAGTGTAAACAAGTTGTATTCTCAAGTCGACAGTTTTAATACAAACCTGTTCCCTGATTGATGCGCCGCGTAAGGTTATCATTGAAGGCAGAAAATTGCACAGCATGTCAAGGACGGTAATGTACATCACGAAGCTCCTGTGTCTGAAATTGGCGTATCCATTCCAATAGATATGAATAACTAACGTCCGCGTAGATTTCATTGGTGTATCTTATGATGACATCTGCCAGGAACTGCCTTTGCATCACATCACTTGGGCAGCTCCAAAAGAAAGAGAACGAATTTGTAACTAAATTAACTATGTTAAGCAAAGCGTACTACGATGCGATCGGCCGCTATCGATATTCACCAAGCGGGATAACCAGATGACACTTTGTGTATTTGGTACCTCACATTGCTACAAAAGCCGGATGCACCTCTCATATTTTCTGCCGATAACTGACACACAGGGAAGATCTAAGTATGGCGAATTCTTGCATAACAACGCCATCGTCTCATAACTATTAGTTTTCTATGTGACCAGAGGTGTGAAAATTTTGCCCTGCATCTTGCAATGCATGCAATATTGGGGAAATGCGTCAATGGGTTCCTTAATACATAACGGATGATTGTTCAGTATTCGGAAGGGTTGACAATAGTTGATCTGTGATCAAAGCGTTTATAGCTACGCTGAGAGACGTTCAGACAGGCTGTATATTGAGTATGAAGTTACATAAAATGCACGCCCATCATCAGACGACGTTACTCATGAAATCAGCAAAAGAGCATGAGACTATCGAACCAACTACCTGAGGCATGGTGTCTGTTAACGATATGGGGTTGCCTGATTGGTGCTCGTGGTTTTAATAGACGTTTCTACACGGCAACATGCAGCTAACAGGTGGCGTCTCCACAAATTTGTGTCGAGTGGAACTCTTTGCTGTGATGTCGTAACAGTTTGTTAAATAGTAAGAGTTGAGTGAATAGCAAGATAGTAAGCATGACTTTTAAATTGTGATCGTGCGTAGATTTCCCTCTTATGAACTACGAAATTCATTCGCTTGATCATGTACACAATGATTGTCAGTAAGAACAAAAACATATCAGTTAATATCAAGTTTAGACCGGATACCAATCAGAACTTATGGATAAACCAAGGCAATAGCATGTCTGTATCCGCTGCGGTTTACAAAATGATCACAGTTGCATCAGTTTACAAATATCGTAAGGCAACTTATGGATAAACCAAGGCAACAGCATGTCTATATCCGCTGCAGTTTAAAAAACATACTGTCGCGTCAGTTTACAAATAATGTAACGTACACTGTAATGGTTCAAAGACATATCCACGCGTTATTTGTTGGCTAATTCGGCTAATGTAATATCTTGTTCATGTGATATGTGCCAATACTACGCCTTTGTGGCTGTGCATAATGTGTAAGACGTGACGTAATATTGGGGTCATTTCATTTATGAGAAAATTCGTTTGGACTTATAATGTGGATGCTGGCATAATTGCTGGCGTGTGGAATGCTACAAGTGTGCATTCAGTCTGTTCAGTAGATTGAGATAAATCAGTTGCTTCTTGTACAGGGCTTTGAAAGGATGAACCCAATGCAACGTATGTGTATATCTTTATATCTATGATAGCTTCATGCGTATGGATTCTGTGGCGAGGGGCACAAAACTTGATAAGAATATTAGCGTGAAATAAGGAGGATGGCGCTCGCCAGTGACGAAGAGAGACATGGGGCTTAATCTAGTATATAGAGGTCGCGGAAGAAACTATGTACGTACATTGCTCAAACTGTCCCACAAGTTTTATTCACCAGCAGGATTCGTCAAGGGAATGCAGCCAGTTTATAGTAAGCGATGATAATGGCAATCAGCGTATGGATCTTGTACGAAAGAGCGCTACACTTAAACAAGTATGATGGATGCAAGCGAGAGATGAAGGTCGTAGTCCAACAATGTGATTTAAGTCTAGAAAGTAGCGTTATGGAGACGAACAACGCTACTCCGTTCGCTAAGCCTTCTTTATAAATAGATAAGTGTATTATACGATATACTATATTTGATAATTATATTCCTATATTTAACAGCATCTTAATCGCATTGTATATGACTTCAACAAAGCTGTGTATTGACAGCCAGCTGTTTATTAGCAACCAGGTAATAACAATATAACCTCTGAAAGCAAATCGTAATTGCTAATACATTGCTTGTTATTCGACAGCTTAAGACTTTAGCGAAGGAGCAGGTGCGCGTAATGGAAGACTCGAATTAAAGGCACTTAACAGTCCATGGTAATGCGGTTAGTATATTTATGTTAGGTAGATGATAAGAAACCAAAGACGTTTCCTGACCTTTTCAGCTGCTTTGACGCTAGGAAAGTAAGTTGTGAAGGTGGATAAGAAGTAGTAATAGGAAAAACTGTTGACTGTGATTTGCTGCTTAGTTTGGGAACGAAAATGCCCCAAAAGCTAATCGCCAAGTCATAGTTTCAGATGTAACTGATGATATTTTACTGCTTCTATGCATTGCAGAAGCTTCCTCGATGATAATTTATGTCTGAATGTAGCAGGTTTGTATGTTAACATACCGGGGCGTGATCATAGAAGATTTGGGTTGTTAGTGGCTGCTGGTTGGCTGCTAGATAGCATTCGTCGGGTTCCTGAATAAGCGTTGTGTTATGCTTCCCGAATATTGTGTGACCGTTGACAACTATGAGGGCCGTAGTACTAAAATACGCATTAATGAATATGTACTGGTTACAGTAATATCCGACTACGGTGAGCCCTCATAGCATAGATATGTAGAATTTGTTGTAATGTCTAATGACATATTGCAGCAACAAAGAACCAATTATGTACGAATGAAGCATCAATGTGCTTCAATGGCATTTGAGCCTGATTGACATGAATCAGGAATAAGTTGTTAATACAGATTATTCTTAACACTTGATGTACGTTCACTACCTTTGTATCTCTGACATGACTTATATTGTTCGTTATGTATTATCAATGCATACATTTACTTGTAATGCATTAACTGTGTGGTGGGGCAAAGTATTTTCATTGGCCATCTTTATAGGTTGACAAAAATGATGACTTACAATATGATACAAACTGATAAAGAGAGATGTGAATGTTAATGATGGTCCCGCTTCATACAACCAATCGTCATCAAACTTTCTTTTGGATCAAGTTGCAAAGGAAACAACATGATTTACTGATTTTTTTTCGAAATAGTACCATATGACACCAATGCAGCTTGTACAAAGACACATTTACGCCACTGCATATGCAAACATGTACAAATCGGTTGACAAGCGCTTTGCGATTCACAATAAATATTGCATTAATCTAAAAGCAAAAATACTAAAAACACGATGGCAGTAAGTCATTACCTGCCTTCTTATATGTTCTTGATTTCAAGGACATTTCGGTTATCGACACTACATAAATTCATTATCACACTGATTGACACATGGCAGTGTGCTTAAAGGCGCTTGACCCAGGAATATCAGTACGATAGTGACATAAAATAAAGAAACATAATGTGCATAGAGGAATAGTTGCACAATCTCATTATGTAGTCACTAAAACGGACCATTAAAAGATAACATGCATTCCAACATGTGCCTTGGCATGAACACATATTTGGTATATATAAATTATTCAATATGCTTTTAACCGATAGATTTTGCAAAAACATTGCAAACTGCATGCATTCGTTTCTTGTCACAAAATATTAGGGGACTACACAGAACTGCGGCAGTTCATGAAGACGATGTAAGCAATAGGTCGTCTTAACACGCGGGTTCACGCGAGTTTGGGGAACCTGGGAAGATCTCTGCCCCTTCGGTGGGTGTATGGTGATCTTATTATGGCAGTAATGTATTAAGGCGCCTGACCATTCAAGGCCTTGAAAACATAAAAAAAAGCATTGTACTTAAAGCATGACATAATGGGTAGCAACATAATAACGCAGTATAGTCGTGTTATTAGGCCATCGACAAAAGATAATGTGGCGTCGTTGGCTAGGAACCGTTTGGAGATGGCCAATTTGACAAAGGTGTGCATATACGAAGCCACAAAAAGCTACTATTTGAGTTCATTAGTCACACGTTATTCTCACATTGATTGTCAACTACACATCAGGTCATGCCAATCGGGATTACCCATCGAGGCTGATTGGCAATTACAAATTATGGACCCTGATTACAGTCCAAGCTCATGACATCAATCAAATGGACAAAGCAAGCGATAAGTAACAAGGGTAGATATATGTGATATTTACAACATATTGCCCCCTTTTACTTGAATAATAAGAATAATTACGTGGTTCATCCTCAAATAATGCCATGACCAATCAAAAAAAATAAAGCATCTATGTTTCATCTCGAGGTCAGCAATGAGATGACATTGAGACACCATATAGAATACCACAGAGGGACACAGTGGTCAACCTGTAATGGCCCCAAGGTATCGATCATTTCATTTTGTATGTCATAATTGACATCAATGTACAAATGCTACTTGCAGATACGAATGTCACTCTTCGGGTGGCAATGTGTATAAATCGTTTAGAAGGCTGCAATCGTATGGCGTTGCACGTTTTTTTATTTAGCGTCTATACAAACGTTGTTGTCTGATGACCCTGCTGAGCGGCATTTAATGAAACCAATACATTTGCTCATCTATATGTTGAGGTTGGTTGGATGAGACACTTGTTACGTCCTACTCTTTCCATTAGTAGGTAGCAGATGTCCAGCTGCTAGATTGCAGCCAAAGGCTGGTTTTACGAAAGCACGAGCCGCTCGGGTTGTGCGTGTCTGTGTATGCCTAAATGGGATTGGATGACACTTATTCCAAACGGAAGAAATTGAAAGTCATTTCCGCACTCTAGAGTAGTGGGATTTTTGTGGTAGAAAGTATGTCATACGACGTCTCTGAAATACCAAGATCTATTTAGCGTTGCCATATACTATTGTAGTCGGTCGCAGTCATACCAATGTGGTTTTTGATACATTTTCGGTCGATTGACTTCAGTTTATTTGCTTGTCGGTAGTATCAAATTCATTATACGGGACACATACAGGTTTCGTTGATCGCACAATAGCACAATAATGTTATAATGAAAGGTTTTTTCGTTTTCATCAGTTTCTGCAACTTCTCGGAAAAGAACTGACAGCATTCAAGCCTTGTCTGCTTATATATCAGGATTAGTCATAGTGCAGCTACTCTGAAAAGACAACGTTAAAATAAGTGTTTTGCGAATTATCAGAGTAAAGGAATGACACTTGAAATGTTGCTCATAAGCTGCTAAATGTGAGTAACGAGGTGATCTATTAAACAGGCAAACATAATAAGCTGTTGTTCTGCATGACAGAGCAATATCTAGAAACATCATGTCACTGTTGCGTCATTTTAACAAAAGAAGCATCATTTATGATTCTTTATTTAGAAGCCAGTAAAAACTCCCTCATTTGGTAGTCTTCTTAAAGAAGAAAACTTCAAGCGTTACTGTTTTAAAGCTGTTTGACAACCGTTCATACGGTACTTTGCTGTTTGCACATTTTTTAAGGGTTACCTGTTGCGAAAGCTCCCTAATGTACACAATGCAAAGACTTCAACATTAACAGAGGAGAGCAAACAATCGACAATGCCTTAATGCTATTCAGTTATCATATCATTCTTGCCTTACTAGCGCTAGTTTTTATCGTTGGCCAATTATCAATGCTGATATCTGTCGTGTATCTGAGCTGTACAATTTGGCCTATTTAACATAGCTCACTGAGGGTACACGACCGGGCCAGCCGTCTGCATATGTTTGCTTAAATTGATGTAAATGTACATGGGCGTTTCATTGCATAGATGCTTCCAAACACACATTCCGTGAGTCGTTATTATTGTGAAAGCAATGCATTGTGTGTAAATATTGAGGTCAGAAAGCGCCTGGGTGAATTATCTTAATACAATTACTTGTGAATCATATGCATGTTTAAATGCCCCATCACCTCGAAAACAGCTGCAATTGACGGTCATCATATACATAAATACACTTAATGAAGAAATGTAAGTGTAAATTAGGGCTGCTTACAAATCGATCCAAAATGCGTTCCTCTCTATTCTTGTACCATCAGGACTCCACGTTTAGTGCTGACGGGTGCGTTTCCGTCCAAGTGGCTGTGAGAAAGTCGAGAAAGGCTACTTTTGTATCAAATGATATTTTGTGTTCCCGATCCCCACAGTTTCAAATTCCCAGTTCTTTGGATTTGTATCGCAAAAGGTTAATCTGCCGAGAAATAAGCAGCAAGGTAATCACTTATGGTCTCAATATACATCAGCTTGCGTAAATATCAGTAACACGTCTTCGAATCAGTATCAACGGCCATGTGATTATATCCATTCGATCATACTTGGATTTATAGAGCAATGTAGTGATGGAATCTGCATTTCTGTTTCTTATCTACATGTTTTATGTGGTGTCTTTACATCATTAAATAAATCTCGTCTGATAAAAGGATAATACAGCATGATGACAATGGACGGTGGCTATCGATGTATTTACCAGTGTCGTAGAAGCTGTATCATTAACGTCCTCAAGCTATATACAAACCACACAAATGACGAAATGTCAGTACCAATATCACACCTGGAATAAAGAGGCAAATAATAGACAAAATGCAGCTTTACCTTGTTTACCACGTCATTAAATCGGGTGATGTTTCTATAATAGACCGTGTCTCCTAGGCAATATAACTCATTAATACAATGGTTTAACTGTAAAACTTTATTTGACTTATTCAGAGCGAGTGCTCAATCGATATGTGGTATATGGTCCAGAATCTACCACTTGATTGATGACCATGGAGCCTTGTGTTGCGATCAATGTGCGAGTTGAATGAACAATGATCCGCACTACATAGTTCACAATGGTGTTACGTCACCCGATTAGTATCGTTTAAACTGTTTTTTGCAATACATCAACAATTAAATCTCGCACCACGGGAATATTGACACTAAGATCAAAGACGCCATGAAATCATATCCCACATTTAATTTGCATGTGTCCTTTATTGAAAAGTTTAACCCTTTATCGTTAACCATTCGTAATCAAATCATTACAAAGTGTAATACATTGGAGCTTTATTTAGACATTAATGTCCACCCACAAATCTTCGTCTTTTAGATTTCCGGCCCGGTTTATTTAGAGATCCAGCCAATCTTTTATTAGGAAACATTATGTCGGGTCCCACACTTGGATGACCTTACAAGATTTAGTCCAATTAACATGCAACAAGTAGTAAGAAAGTGCTACAACGTTGGAAAGTATTTAGTCTTAGAGATTCGTGTGCACCTGCTTCTAACTGATGGTCGTCTATAACCATCCTCCTGGTAGCAGATTAACTAGTAGCCTGCGCAATAAGCCATGACAGCTGCGTTCCCGTTCGAGTGGGTTGAGGATAAAGCATTTGTCGCTTGGAGAAAGATTATGGATTTATTATTTAGTGTAATATGCCTCAAATTCGCACAGATTATCAGTCTTATATGTTGTGTTATTTTGTTTAATAACAGTATGCATGAACAATTTAACATACAATTATTTACTAAGCAGGGCGACTCGCAAAATACACCGACCAATTAACCAAACCAATTTGTCGAATCATCATACGCTGCGAAAAGCATTGAAGAATCTCTTCATATTGTTCTAGATGCCGTCAAACATTATTTGACTTAACGTCATAACTGTAGTTGTGATTTTGAGCTATGTGTACCGAAAACAGACGACGCTGTTATCTAATCAATAGCAATGAATTCTGCGGGCTCAGTACAAACCAAACTAGCTAAATTAGACACAGTACAATCAACAAGACTCATTCATCGCCCAGCACATCACACGTCACAACTTTGACGCAATCGTAATAATGATCAACTGGACGATCTTAGCAGTCGTTGCAGCCGTTCAGCATCGCCATTCTACGCTCATCGTCACTTTTATGCCTAGCAACTCCTTATTATTCAACTGATGCATAGGTTTATAGGCAAAAAGTGTAATAAGGGAAACGCATGATTAGTCCAGTCCTGTCAAGCAGATCGCGTGATTTGACAACCTACAAACGACCAAGTAAAACGACCATAACTGCTCAGACTATGTTCCTGTTCCAATTGTATAACTCACCCCTCATCTAGCATAGTTTAGTTTGCTGATATGTCGCTCGTTTGTTTTGGTTTGAATCACCTTTACGCTTTTTGATGAAAGTTCCCTTAACTAACACTGCTCGGCAGTCACTGTCTAGAAATCACATACTTAGAACATGTTCAAAGATCCCAGCAGCTCTACATATTAACGTACATGCTATGACATCAATAGCTAAGTTTACGTAAAAATCCTTGATATGTATCAAATGAAAATTATTCGACATGAAGTACCCTACTTTTTAAAAGCAAGAATGGAACGCTCTACAAACCATCTACATCACTGATGCGGCGTGAGCCTTACAGCGTGCTCTTAGTCATTCTTTTCTTTTGCTTTGTCTTGATGTTAAGTATATTCACTCAATGTTTCAGTCCAAATCAAGCTGTATGGTGTTGTCATCTAAACGGTTCACAAATCGCTTATACTTAAAAAATATATCAATAACATGAGCTGATATTGATAATGAGTAATTAGACCAGGAGTATTTACCGTACTGGTGAAAATGGAGGCACAATGTATTGTCTATGGCGCGCTTTATAGTGTTACCATTGAGGTGCTGATCAATAACACCTTCAATGCTTTGGCCGTTGGATGTCACTCGCGAGGGTCGGCTCGTATCAACCTGCCAACTTACAATATGAGCGCACCTGATGTTTACGCCTTGCAAGATCTTCACGAGATATTATAACACCTCGTAGTCCAAAACGCATGCGATATATTTTCGTCAATAGAGGCGTTCATTTTATCTGTTGTTTCAGTGCGAGGCTGTAAGGGTGCAGTGACATGAGTGGCGCAATGACACGAGTGGTGCAGTGACATGAGTGGTGCAGTGACATGAGTGGTGCAGTGCCATGAGTGGTGCAGTGACACAAGTGGTGCAGTGACATGAGTGGTGCTGTGACATGAGTGGTGCAGTGGCATGAGTGGTGCAGTGACATGAGCAGGAAGACCAGATGACATTATGTAGCATTGAGTATTCCGTTACGAGTGTTGTGGTGAGCCATCTGGTTAGTACCAGATAGATAGTATAGCAACTTGTTAGCAAATGTTGGCGCAGCTGTCACGAATAAATCTAACCTGTCATCACTGATTGTTTATTTTTGTCAAACGACCTAAATATTCACCTTTCTTGCTAAACAACGCCATTGTCTTTTGAACAAAATAATCTGCTCCTAGGCATGAGTTGCATACTATGGTTATATGCTGTGCAATAACTACCAGCATACCTTACGATATCGCTGGTATCCAAGCTAACCCGCATTATTTCTATATATTGTGACGTATACAGCTCAGATTTATGCGAAGCATAGTAAGAATGGCAAAAGTTACTGCCGTCAGCCAATGTTACAATCCCGATCACAACTACATACCAAATGAGAATATAGCATTAATTAAGGTTGCTTACAGATGAAAGTATTCCATCATGACAAATACAACGATACAAAATCATGTACATTTAGCGATTTACTCTTTTTCAGACCCTGAACCCAACACAAGCGGCATTCGTCGCCGCACTAAGTACACCCGCATCCGTCCTAGTCTCTATATTGTAAAACAATTCTTTAAATAATTCATGGGGTGATATATGGCAATGGCTTAACGGCAAACTCTAAGTGTTTGTCGGATATAGCAATTGCTATCACGCTTGATGTGTGGCAATAACACGCCTATTTCGCTATGTATAATGGACGAACCGGAGACAGGTTTATCTGATGTGTGTTCATGAGATGACGTCACATTGCTGACTCTTCTTTTTAACCAGCATCCATTTAGTATCGTAATAAATTGTAAGTTCTAGCTTGGCATAATTGCTGTCATGTGCATTGCTTGAGGGGCGAAGTTGGTCTAATTATTCAATTCAACGTTATGCATCTTGACTACTTGTGTACTAACTAGTAAGTGTAGTATGAATACACATATCCCATCTAATGTTTGCAGCAGTTTTGACCTCACAAATCAAACACTTACGGTGACCAAAATGAGTATATATATATATATATATATATATATATATATATATATATATATATATATATATATATATATATATATATATATATATATATATATATATATATATATATATATATATATATATATATATATATATATATATATATATATATATATATATATATATATATATATATATATATATATATATATATAAACATACATATTAGCATATGAGAGCAAAAACTCGCATGCATTCATAGATGACAATTAAGGCAATACACTCCGATGCATGTTGACGCAGTAACCTATACACACCCTGGTCAGGTATGCATATATTTGTCATTGTATATAATGTTATGCTCGCACTTACATGTGCGCCAATCATTTGCACAACACCCGGATTAGGCAATATACCGACACAAACAGCTCGGAATTATCCATTTTATATTGGCAATTTATTTCATTCTTGTGGTGAAAACCGTAGAAAAGCAATTTAGGCAATGGGTGGTTTTCAAACCTTAAACCATGTATTATACAAACGATTACTAGAAGCGCGCTGTTGCGTTCAAAACATGAACAATAAAAGCTTCAACAAAAGGAATGACTGCGCAACGATTGAGTTCTCCATGCAATCACATTCCACTGTTGATATGCATGTCTTTTACAGTGTAAACTATTTTTGCATTCATATTGAAACGTTCCGGATGATTCGGAGATCCAGTCAAACATATGCTGCATATTGGCGGGCGTGAGTGAGTTGGAGTGGGGGTGGGGGTTCTATGCACTAGTAGTATTTATGTATCGTATTATATGTTTTCTGCGGACATCAGATGACAACCAGGCACACTCGCAGTTAAAAACAGATTGATGAAAAAAATAATCTCTGTTTCGTTCCTTTATTAGAAATTATGCAGAAATGTGGTATATCATCCTGTTAGCGTTGATAGCGTCAAACAATCAATAGGTGACCAGAGTACCTTTGCTAGCGAATGTGTTAGCGAGAACTACCCGAGCTAGACTCAAGACTTGTCAAGCCGCTGATAGATACTCACAGAGGGCTGACTCGCATTTCAGACGGTCATCATGTGCGACCATAACCGACAGCGCCACCTGTCGTCCAATTACGTTTAACATTAACACAATGGGCATTTCTGGGTTTTCTTGCACTACTATTTTCAAGCATCTGCACAGCTGGAGGTCGCCGACGTGTCGATGATGAATGTCTTTCCTTTTTACGTGCAAACCATATCGCATGTGGTTGTAGAAACTGACGCCATTTAGACTGGGAAGGCGGCGATAAATACGCGGTCACTAAGGCATCATCTTCCAATTATTTCATTGTATTTGACGACGGACAGATTCTGCTATTCGAGCGAATGCATATTAACCAAAGTATGTTGAGGTCGTTTTATCAATGAATCTAAGCAACCAGTACAGTTGACATACAAAGATACACTGAAACAACGCGACCAATGATGTGCACATTGCCGAGCTGCCTACATATAATTGTATTGTTTGTGAAAGCCTAAATGTAAATCAATCAATGCAATTCGGCAAAAGGTGTCGTGTATTGCAGCTCGATGAAATGCAAACGTTGTGGGTTGTCTTGTGAAGACGGTGACAAGTTATGAGGTACGGCTAAGTGAAGGTGTAATGTTCCGTCTTTAATTGAAGAGAGGTGACATGAGTATCACCCAAAGTGCATATTATGTAATGATGGTCAGCTTATAAGTGAAACGAATGAAGATAATTAGAATCACGGGTATTTAATGGTGGTAAGAGTAAACTATTGATCGCGCGCTATTTCAATGAAAGCAAACGGTTGTGAAGCAACAACAATTGGCACATCCACAATAGCGCAATGCTACACACGGTTTCCAACAGAGATGATTAACATGTTTACACATTGTCCATTGCGGCCTAAATCCCTCACAGTAGTGGACGGTGAATAAGGAATAAACGCTATGCGATAACTCCAAAATGCTTCAGTAGGCATAAGCATGTCTGTGTAAGTTGTCCAACATTTATACTAGCGCTAGTCAGTCATAACGGACCAGCATTACCTCCTCCTGATGCAAGAAACGAAAGTGAGAGAGAACAATGAGCATGTTGTTAAAAGACACTTGGAGTCCATGTTTAGGTCAATGCAAGCAACATGGGACTGCATTGATCTAAATCCTTCGTCCATTGCTATGCTTTCATAATGTAAGCCTGCATCAGATTGTTGCTGTCATGTGATGACAAATACATGTTAATGCCATCATGCTGCCCACTATAGTACAAAAAATGTTAATGGCACATAATCAATGTACACCACTGCCGCGGCAAGACCTCCTAAATAGTTCGAAGATAAATGGCAGTTTACAGCTGGTTTGCTCCATTTTATGAAGAACATCTTACCGATATATCTACGTTCAACATTTTCAAAAGATAAGGACTATTTGCCATTATATGAGTAAAATAGTCAATTGGCGGCGAGTACCGCGGGTTTATGTCTCAAAAGGAATTTCTACGAGTTGATGGCGTAAAGGACAAAATTAACTGAACGTTCATAAGCCTGGCAAGTTATCTACGCAAAAGATGATTTCTATGATTTCTGCATTGCACAGGGAATTGACAACTTCACTTTTAAAAGCCGACAAATATTGGCTATGAACGCCATGCATCAGGTCATGCGTATGCAGAACACAATCACATTCTATTTATTTTGCGCTATTTTACCAGTATGGCAACAAATACCATTCCTTATTGCCATTTACAGCACGGTTTGAACATCCTGATAGGCATCAAAGTTCTGCGCCATTGGATAGCATTACACAGCCACAATTGCCGGTCTGTTAGCTACAGCAGCGGCATTAACAGTGAATATTTTATGTCACAAGACATCGACTGAAATAGCGGCTCACAAACAAGCGATAGAGGCTGTATTCAATTCCTATCAGCATGGTCAAACTGGCTTAGCAAGCAACGAGAGATATGAGGTGGTTCATATGACATGATGTCTCTCAGTACCCCACTGGAACATCGTCATGTAATGCAACACTGGCTCTTAAACCTTGCTATATGACAATGGATGTATGAATTAAGCCTACTTCAGATTAAGTGGACACTTTTAAGAATTATCTAAGTCTTTTCACATATCACCACTCACGATTTTTCCATTAGCAGTACCGCATCTGAACAGCATCACCCTGAATGTTGCCCCTAGCACGGAGTGACCTCGGGATCGGCAAGCATTGCCATGCATTACAAGCGCCAACGCCAATGTAACCTTAATTTATGCGGATGATGCCTGTTTAAGAGTAACATATCTAGCACAGGTATCCACCTGCCAATAGATTACTCACTCGAACCCGGTTTGGCTTTTGAATGTCATCGAATGCAGAAATGTGGATAATAGGAACCATGTCATAGTCATTATATATCAGCACAGAGACATGACCCGGACTGACGTCATCTGGTCTCCAACCGCATGATATCATAAGAAGCAATTCATCCATTTGCTCGATTGACGTTATTGCTTAGTGACCAGTAGGCGGGTATCAGCCTCAACCTATGCTACTTCTAATTCAAACGGCAAATAAAAGCCACACGCTGATGTCCATTATTGTCTATGAAGGCTAGGACAATGGAATAGCTCGTTTGCCTTTTTTTGATTCATGACTCAATAGCAGATTCTACGCTGTGTGAATGCGATAGGTAGATACATCAATCAAGTCCGCTCACCTGTGAAATTGTACGTGCCCCAGAGGCGTTATAATGTACCCTACTAATCTCTTGCTTTCCACACAAACCGCTGAAATATTTCAATCACCGCCATATTGCTTCTACAATTCATATCCATTTCTCAAATGACGAACGGATGAATTTGTTGAAATTTAGAGAGGCATTATGTGAGGCAAATAGTCATGCTAAGGTCTATAACTGTGTACGGTTCCTACTACGATCATAAGGATTTTTTTTAGTTAATCCATGCTAAATCAAGACTGACGACAATCTATGCGATACTCAAAGTCTAACTAATGTAAACTGATGACGTGGATGTTTTATTTACTATTGATGCATTTGCATGATTTACAATAATCTACACGTGTCACAGAATCTTACAAATGAGTCACAAAATTATCTTTGTCATTATCTTTCCATCATGCAAACGTTCAAACAGGCGAATGGTAGTATTCTACACATATTCGACTCATATACGGAAGCTGCGCCACATTGCGTTGCTTAGCATCCAGCAAAGCATGACATCTACCCATTCATTTGTAAATTGCGTGTTACCCATTAGTAACTGATCACTGATTAAAGCTCATTATGTAGCATACAAGGCATGTATGAACATATACCTGTCACATATCGAACATGCACAGTGCGTATTAAGAGCAAATGATTAATGATAAACCTCAGTGGCACTGTCAGCGGAAATCAAATATTATGCCACAACAGCACCTGCATGTCATCAGCATGAATATATACAGCCGAGGTTACTGAAGCAACGACTGCGTGTCAACACAGAACTTTGCGTTCACGTCCCTTGTAATGTACGTAAATGTTTTACTTCCTCGGTAAAGCACAAAAAAACCCTTGCGCCATTGTTCCCTTGCCATGGCGTCCAAAACGTCCTATTCAGTCTTTCAATAGTTATTGCCCATTGGCGACTGGTTGTAATGGTTAATGGTCTAGTGCATTGTGGGCCGATGCACAGTGTAATTTCGCTGTCATTGATAATTCATAGTTATGCACCGATACGCCGTTGCTTATTTTGAACGCATTATCACAGATACGCTAGGATGGATTTATTTATTACACGTTAGCATAGCGTTGCCATCTTAGCAACTTTAAGTAGCCGCATGGTTATCTTGATATCGAGTCTCCTTTTACTGTTCTGTAAACAGAAATTAGCAATGCGGTAATCATCATAGCGTTTGGTTGTTGCGTACTGTCCCCGTCCCGATAATAGTGTCCCTAGATAAAGAAGAGTGCGCCACTACCATATAACGATGCATGCTGAAACAAGCTAGCTTGTGGAATACCACAGATATCTTTCATATACATATATTAACATTTATATATATACATAGATATTTAACACTATATATTTTATTTATATATATATGTATATATATATATATATATATATATATATATATATATATATATATTATATATATATATATATATATATATATATATATATATATATATAAATATATATATATATATATATATATATATATATATATATATATATATTATATACTTACATATACATATATATGGATTACTAGAGTACCACATTTAAAGGTCAATTAATCATATTTTTCTCCGTTCAATTATAACAGTGGACGGAAACTGATGAATCGCCCCTCATTGCCAGATCCGTCATTTTCTCCAGCAAAAGTTAAGCATTCACAATGTTACATTGATCAATTCGCTCTTTAGTTTGGTTGAACCAGCATGGAGGTGAAATTAGCCTTGTAAGAGTAGGCCTTGCACAGGCCCTCGATTTAATCTTTGATTTTGAAGGCGACCGAATGCTTATACCCCTGGCCTCCATGGACCAACCATGTATAACTTACGATGTCATCATTTATCAATGTTTGCAGTTTGTTATCACGTATCTATGGCCACAAGGGATAAGCCGTTTTCATTCACCAACAATTCCATTTACTTTCCATAATGACAATACTCACCCGTCCACTTCCTAGTTTGATGAACGTGAATAAGAATCCTAATTTTCACAGCAGCCCAGGTTTATTCTATCGGGTTGCATAGCTAGCTTTGCAATGCATCATATTATATATGTGTTATGAAGGCATCGCGTGGCTTGCGGTCTCATAAACCACGATAGCGTTTCCTGTAACTGCCGGGACTCCTGGGTAAGGTTGCCTTTATATACAGCACGTAGTGTATGATCATCTTCAGAATTGCGTTCTTCAGTTTACTGTTAGTGCACTGCAATTTCCGTCAAGGGACTCGTATTTGGTACATCTAAATAAACTATATAGATAGTGCCATTGGCGTTATTTACACGAGTATGATTATAAAATTGTATATACTTCAATAAATAACTCACGATTAAAGTCAATATTACATTTTGTATCAAACATTATTATAAAAAACGTCCAATATCTTTGTATTTGATTGATCAGTATACTCATCAAACGATGTGTAATTGATTTTTTTCTGATTTTAATAGCTACGTTATATTCGTTTCAAGGTTTTTATGTAGAAGGAATGCCAATATTTCCACGATTGAATTCCACGATTTATGTTAAGAATTAACCACTAATCTCCTTAAGTTTACTCATTAGTTCACGATTAGGAGATGTTGTATCACCTTGATTGTTACTGTAGGTATTGCTGGGTCGCACTTCTCCTGCTTATAAAAGAAGGCGGATATCGAATGAGCCTATAACAAAGCCGACAGAGTGTGGAAGATTACAAGCCATTCTTTGCAAATCTTGTGTTGCCATTCGCTACATGTGAGCTTATTCGTTCCTGGCAGCAGTACACATCTGTTAATAAAGGAACATCAAACAGCTTAACTTATTCATTTATAATTTCATTTTTTACAGAATGTGGAGTGCTGTACTTCTATTCGGCCTGATGATTAATGTGTCGATGGCCATGAGTGATAAGTCCTGCTACCGGGCGATGCAAGCGCTGACTAAACGCTGCTCTATGCTTCGTTACCTGACTTCGGGCGCCTGCCCAGATATAACTTGCAATTGCAGCGGTTGTGGAAATGCGTCAGGGCGCTGCTGCGGGTAGGTGTCTCCTTCGCATCTTTTGTCAACAAGTACAGTATATGAATGGGAATTGTTCAATTGATTGTCTGCAAATTGGTGGGCACGTTTATAGTTGGCCTTACCTAACATTTGTAATGTACGTGGTCGCGACAGGCGGAATGCTGCGCTTTGTGGAGGTGACATTCAAGGCTGTTGATGATTCGTGAGTTATGCGTCTCCCAATAATCATTTTCATCTTACAATAAGTAGAATAGAATCAGCATAGTTTTGCATTATGTCATGTTCGTGTGATTCAGACGGTACTCGTCAAGATTGTGCGTACATGGAACCATTCATATACAAGTGCTGCAACAAGCTATTGCGAATTGCCTAAATTTAATAAATGTGCATAGTCGTTCGACTGTTTTGATCAGGTTACATTGCAAAATGTATTCAATCGCAGACATCATAGTTACATGAGTGAACGTAACCATCTATGACTGGTATACTTCGTCCCTGTCATTTCATTGCATCTTGAATATGGAATATTTTCAGCGTATAACACGCTCACGAAGCATTGACATAAGAGATCGGGGTTTATGCGTAAATGCCTTAAAACATAGCCGACAGAGTTTATATTACATTGCATATCATACTTTAATAACTATAATATATAGCAATATGCTTTTAAATACGATAAGTGCTGGTTCTCCAGGTAAGGAAGTCCTCCTGACAATAATAAAATAGTTATGCTCACACAAGTACGTGCGCAATCCCACTGTTTCGGTTTGCAAGCTGAGTGTAGCACTTGGACGACAGTGCAGTAGCATTGCAAGAATAATGCCGCTGCGCAGCTTATATATGATCTAAGTATTTTGATATACAATACTGTACGGAAGTAGATGATATAAGAGGGTATTAATGATGTCGCGGTGTTTAATTGGTGATTTCGCTATAGAGCATCTTGGTGCACACAATGACTGTACAGCTGATTGTGCACTGCCATTGCTAAGCTTAAAACATATCACCTATCATCTGATTTACGATGTTTGGAAGAACATGAGCATCGATAGCTATACCTGCCCAAACCATGTAATTTGCTCGAGCACCACAGCGTGATAAGCCATGAAACACACATAAACTTGTGCCAGATCGCGTCATCTAGAAATATGTGTGTATGTCTGAACAGCCTATTCGGGTGTTTTAATAACATTATAGCTTGTATATATCATATTACTCAGGTAATGTCTCAACAATAAGCATATAACAGTTATTGTGATTTACTTTTGAGGATTGGACTTCTTCACTGCAATCAATGTTCATCTAATTTACGCGTCACGTTTATAGCATGAATTCGTCAAAGAAAGATGCCTGTTATTATGTCGTGGGCATTAGAACCAATATATAAGGCAGTACATTTAAACCATACATTATAATATTCACGTTCATAAATTGAGAGCGAGGAGCGATCATTTATGCAATTCATTCCGTACATTTTACAATGCCATGACCAACGGTTATAGATAATATTTGGGGTGGTGGGGGGGGGGGGGGGGGGGGGGGGGGGGGGGGGGTCAAGGTATACCTTGCATGTATTCTTCAACATAAAATAAACATCCGGGTGCTTGTAGGACAATTAAAAGCAGGCTTTTAAGTTATAGATTAACGAAGGATTACACAGGCAAACTACGATACTATATAAATGAGTATCGATTGACAAAACTGAGAACTTAGCCAAAGGTTTCAGCGTCCTCCAAGATGCCAAACTAACGGCATATAGCAGTTGCGTCGCGCATTCATTCGTAAAAATGACCCGAATCAAATGGTCAGTCGCAAATCAAATTTAAAACAATAATAAAATCTGGGGTTTACGCGTCGTTTATCCGTCGTCAATGGTCATATCTTAAATTGATTTCTACTTGAAAGACGCCTGTGTAATTCTTAATTAATCAATAACATACCTTGTATTGTAGTGGGTGTCACTTCTGCTAGGTTTTCAATGGTTTGTAAACAGCAGCCTACAATCATGCAGCACAAAGGTCGTCGCAGCTCTCTGCTAGCCTCACTAGCATTACCATCTTTATAATTTTCTTATAAACTAAGCCCGAAGAAAATTAGCGGTACGAAAAGTTAAAAAAAAAAAATAATTGTAAAACATATGTGCGGGATTTGAACACAAGCCTCTCAAAGGTAAGTCGAACGCTCTGCCGCTGCGCCACCAGGTCATATGAATTCTAAATGTAACTAATGTTGTACATGAAAAAGATTCACTTTGTGCCTACAACGAGTTAAACACCTTTTGCATCATAACTAGGAGCACTTCATTATGATAATCTTCAGGATTTCTCAACTGCACTGCGTTTTGCAATACCCTACGCCGTTGTTGAAACTGGAAATTAAATAGACAATGATGCTTTCGAACATATCAAATACTTTCAAGTTATTGGGGAAATTCAATCGGTAGTAATCGCTTCGTTTCTCTCCTGCTACTTCCTGTATCGTAGTTTTTATTCCATCGCTAGCTAGGTCATCGAAAAAGTGAAAAACTAGTATCTCGAATAACTTTGTTTATAATGGTCGGATCGTTACAAAATTTACATCACATCGTAGCGGTTGTCATTTCTGCTGGTTTTTTAATAACAGCCGCCTGCACATCGGGCTGTACAAAGGTCACCGTTGCTCTCTCTCCACCAGCCCGCTCTGAAGTATGCATGCCACGATAATATTTTGTAAACAAAGCTTTTCCTTGAGCAGGTCAAATCATTGTCATCCATATTTTCTTTGATAAATTTTATTGGTTTTTAAAACATCAATATACGCGCAATGGTCATGAAAATTGGTTGAATTATAGTTGCCTGAAAACATTAATATCAATAATAGCTCTGTGAATTATGGACTGATTTTGAAATTGGTTTACTTCCTGATACAGTTCGCCAAGTTCTTCAATGCACCCACGGGCCTCTTGGCTAGAATGTCAGCAACGGCCTATCATCTTGACATGCAAGAGTTACTGTCAGCCATTTCATGATCCAAGTGGATGTATAGCGCTGATTCAAGCCATCTAGAACATTGCATGCTTTTATCGTGACGCGGTGGTAAATGGGACACATAAGGAAACGGGAAGTTACGGCAGATATTTTAATAATTCATTCTGAGCATTGTGTGTAACATGCAAGTAAGAAAGGCAAACTCAAATAAAATCAGTTACGAGTGGATATTCAAGTCCACATTTGCATTATGAGATCTAGTATATTTGCTCATTTGCATGAGACATGCTTGTCAAAGTCATCGCCACGTATTTGAACAGGCTATGAATTCTCCGATCGCATACATTTGAAACAGAAATATGATTTTTTCTTGTCTTAGATACATAAATTGCCATAAGCTGATATAGAAAGCTGCAGAAATGATGTCAATCAGCACAGGTAGTCCTGTAGTAGTATATAACATGCCATAGATAACATCCGAAATGCGCACACTTCGTGGTAGGTCATCCGTACCCCAGGGCTTTGGTATGTCATGCTCCATTGTGCTGGGAAATAACAGTGCATTTGCCAATAACGCTTACAGTCTGATGATATAAATTTCATACCAGTTAGCAAGTAACGTTTCAATGTTTTTAGAACATCTCACGTGTAGTATAAACTGGTGTATCTATGAAGACGTTATTTGGTTTGCTCCAGGTAAGCTGCGCCGCACTCACGTGACACAATCACAGAGGCGCTCTCTGTTTCTCAGCCATATGAATATTTCGCGTGAATGATTTTAGAGGAATTAAGGTACAAATGACCACAGAAAAAACATGAGGTATGGTAACTAATTGGGTTAATATAGCATCGATTTCAAGGAAATTTGGGGATCTGAAGTGATTTCCATTCAATCCCTTGAAGTCGCCTCAATGTCAATTGTCAGCAATCCGCTCCAACACGCCTTGCCAAGGAATTTCAGATATAGGTGTTGATTAAAAAAAGTCATCTTGTTATCGGTCATTTAATACCACATCCAAACTAGGTTCACGAACGCCCAATGGCAGCCAAGGAACAGGAAATGTTATTTATAGCGCCATCTATCGGAGCATCTCCAACTGCAGACGCGGAAATATGGACCAGCTTGCTCAAATGTTATGAATATCATGGATATAGCTGTAGTAGGTAATTGTCCAGTAGCTCACAGTAACATGGATGCAGCTGTAGTAGGGAGTTGATCCGTAGCTCACAGTAACATGGATACAGCTGTAGTAGGGAATTACCCAGTAGCTCACAGCTTTTAATCACCTATACGCGTTCCCCGAATTGGACTTGATTATTCAAGTGATAATAAAATCGCTGCAAAGGGCGACACAAGAGTACGATTAAACGATATCTACATAGCAGTGACCAAGAGCTCAGACTTTGGTCTGTACGAATCGGATAAAAGAGCATCGCCCGCTAAATACCATTACTGACAGCTAAAATTATATAGCTCATCGGGATTGCAGGTCATCACGAACCATTATGGCATAAAGCAATAAGAAAAACGGAACGTTCCTTAAAAGCAATCTTTTTTTTATTCAGCCCGTTTCATAACCATAACCACCACGCCTACAAAACAGTTTGACAAATTCCATGTCGAATGCCTTCTCAAAACTTCATAAGGGATGAATTGAAAGCACGCGTGACATTTACTTTTATGTTTGCTCCGATATTCGTTTTCAGTCAGTCATCCGTCAGTATAGCTTGGCCATTAATACAATGGTGCATATTGCTCATGTTGTACAGTGCTTTCTGGTCACTGCTCGACACTAACATAAATCAGGTTCCACTGTGTGTGGCAACATATAAAGAATGCAGGTTTCATCTGCAATATGCACCATTGTATTAATGGCCTAGCCATACTGACGGATGCTGCAAGATATAAACCGTTTCATTGCGCACTTCACCGTGGTAAAACAGTCTACTGTTGGCACAAGATAGGCATTATGCTGAATAATAAACCAATTAGTGCAAGCATTAACTATGCGGGTCCAAAGATATAATAGCTGTCTTAATGGCCGGATGGTTTCAGTATTTGACAATGCTGAAAATGACATCCATTGCTTAATTAAACACTTTACGTCTATGATGCTTGCTTGATTTCGTAGTTTTAGACCTACCTCATTTTAATGTGGTGTCCAAAGTACCATACTCAATAACACATCGTGAATGCACATTATATATCTCACCTCAGGGTATTTATGCAAGACCTACGCGAACTTCTAGATGAGTCTTACACACGCAAGGGACACATACAGGAAGCTGTTTGTCATAAGAATCGACAGCCGTTGACTAGTGTAGGACCTATAAAACATCTAGCATAACCGGAAAACCCAGGTTGTTATCGGGGCGAAATTTACATAAGCTTTTAATATTGTAGCCATGAAGCATCTGTAATGCTGCCATGCCAAATGCCTTATGTGAGAGATATATCGCATGAAGTGTCTCTTTAAACCTTCGGTAGCGATGGATAGAATGCAGGCAAGCCATCAAAGAGTCAATTATCCCATTTTGGGTTGCGTGGATGGTGTCAGTGACACTGGTTCACACTAAGCACATTGGTCACACTGAAGCCAATAATTCACTGGTGTAGCAAAGATCTTGCTATAATAAGATATCCGACTCGGACGTTTTCGTTGTGAAGCTCGCGACCAGCGCGCCACCTGTTTTTCGTGGAAGAGCGTGGTTCAATGATAAAAGATGGATCGGCGATAGTATGTACTCAAAAATACCGCTGTATTTCTAAAATTTAACGACATTTTGATAGAGCCAATACATAAAACAAAGCCAATTACTATTGACACCTTTTGTTCAATTTGTGTGACGATTTATTAACTACAATATTTTTTATGAACTTTTGAACGAAGTCGCATATGTTAGTATCTACCCCAGGCCTAGCCCCGATCGGACGGTAAAATATATACTCACTCAGACCTCCTGTAGGGCTGAATTTACCCCTTTTAAAAACACAGTCGGACGTCTAGTCTACCCTTATTTGATGTAAAAAGATTAATCTGAATCATCTTGGTTTTTTCATTAGTGTGGACATATTTGCGGCGGAATATAAGAAGTTGATTTGAATACATGCTCATGATTTCCCGACTGAATTATATTTGATTTGTCACCCGAACCTCCACCGAATCAACAAGCTGCATTGTCGGTTGATGAGGCTGCCCTGTGCAGAAGTTTGACTGATGTAGTACTGTAACATGTATTCTTGCTTATTTTGAATGACAATATAATAATGAATTATTTCAGGACATAGCATCAACTGAAAACATTGATGCAGCATGAATTTAATCATCATTGACTCTCTCGCTCTCTATCTGTCTGTCTTTCTCTCTCTATCTCTCTCTATCTGTCTCTCTGTATTTATGTCTCTCTCTCTGTCTCTCTCTCTGTATAGCTCTCTCTCTCTGTACGTCTTTCTCTCTGTGTTTTTCTCTCTCTGTCTCTCTGTGTCTCTCTCTCTGTGTCTCTCTCTGTGTCTCTCTCTCTGTCTCTCTCTCTCTGTCTCCCTCTGTCTCTCTCTGTCTCTCACTCCCTCTCTCTCTCTCTCTCTCACTCACTTTCTCTCTTGATATATATATATATATATATATATATATATATATATATATATATATATATATATATATATATATATATATATATATATATATATATATATATATATATATATATATATATATATATATATATATATAGAGAGAGAGAGAGAGAGAGAGAGAGAGAGAGAGAGGGAGAGAGAGTTTTCGTTGTAATTACCCATATATATATATATATATATATATATATATATATATATATATATATATATATATATATATATATATATATATATATATATATATATATATATATATATATATATATATATATACAGGTAATTACAACTAAAACTCTCAGTTTTAATAGCTTACTCATAACAACCACAAATGAAATGAGATCATCAGTATTAACAACAAGCACACTACAACTACACTGAACACAACAATTATTTACAACCAGAGCTCAATACATCCATATGAACACTGAACAGATAAGTTGACAATATGCCTCCCTGTCATATGCCATGAAACACACCAAATCAGCCAGACATAGTGCTGCCCCATTTTACACACACATCGGATTGCCGTTGCAACCAACCATTCTAACAGTATATCCAGCGTCACCTTTGTTCTGCAGCGCAGAAATGCCCATTTGTGCTTGGCTGCGCGTCGCGTAGCTTCCACAAACGAAGGGTCACGGAATTTGTCGGATATCTTATTATAACAAGATCTTTTGGCGTAGTTTGTCTATCTTGACTTAATAAATAGCAATTGAACAAAATCTTGCCAATTGTCACTTTTTTCCGTATAATTTATATCTATAATATCAGGTTGTCTTTTTACTAGTTTAGACGGTATTTTTATTAGCCGTACAATAACACGTCAATAACGATCTGCAGATGCCAGACAGCCAAGCCTTACACTCTACTGGTTGTTGCTTCCTAGGAATAGATAATTTGCAGGATTACATAGCTATATTTGTAATCCAAGAACACAGCGCTTTGTTTGTTTTCAATAGCTGCGTTAATAACAAGACGATATATAGTGAGTGAATTCCTGCATCACTAATTGGCCACCAAAACGTCAATTAACATACGTTCGCTGAGAATGATTACCAAAAGAATACAGAGCAAATGACGCCCAGATACAAGTCAGCTAGAGGCTTCTCTGTTTCTGTTATTACTGATCATTTGACGGTCATCAATGGCGATGGCTACATGCATTGATTGGCTAAGAGCCATCACCGACATTCGTGATAGACCGTTTGATTGACCCATGTTTATTGACCCATGTTTCGAATGTAGTTGGTTGCAGTCCGTATGGTGCTGAAGTGTTCATATAAATCACATGGTTTACCAAAACCAGCACGGCAAACTCATAATATGGCTATAGTGTGGTATGTACGATGCTGTTTCGATTCGAGCTGTTGCAAGCTCTATCTGATGTGCTTGTGTAAGCAAGGTACAACGATGAATAATAATACCTATTTTATCTCAACTACAGACGAATTAGCTCTTTTGCAATCAACCAAGCTAACCGTGCATTACAGCTGATCTTTGATGGGATTTCAATTCAATGTCATCAGCTGTTTCTTTAATCTTGGCTTCGTTAAGCATAAATACCAAAAATACTACAGCTGTCCCGGCGGTTAACATATTCAAGGGATTATTTGAAACTCTATGTAAACTTTGAACGCCGCGGGTAGCATGTATTGAACTTTTTAATTGTTTAACAGATCCCATACATTAGATTTCACAGCTTTTTCGACACCGAAATTACTGTTGCAACGGTCTCGAATAGTATCGGCATTGGATACAATCTTCAGCAGTGCAAATGTAATTAAAAGTACTTCATCAAACCGGCAAGCTTGTGGGTACATCAAATGTAAGGGCACGCATCCCTGCGTTCCAGTTATCGGATTTGTCAATAGTCAGTCAATATTTTACCGTTGACGTCAACATCGTGAGTTACCTTATTTGGTTATAATACATAACATTTGGCGACGCTACAATATTCATTGATAGTCAATGCATTATAAGCGCAGCGCTCAGCACACATTGCGTGAAAAAGCTTCTTATCTGTAAAGCATACTAAGTTAGTTCTCTGGTCATTGTCTAAATCATAATCGTTTTAATTATGACAGAATTCAAACTATGACCAGAACACAATAAGGGTTTTCTTGGAAGTGCAACGTATATCTGAAATGCGCTGTGGAAATTAATAGCAAACGTCAGTTAACATGTGAGTATCCATTAAGAAGGAACCACCATAGCATGCCAATCAGTATGTATGTATACAACCAAGACCACTCGGATGAGGACTACCTGGTTTACGTCCACCACATAATGCTGACCAAAACGAGTTGCCTTATAAAACCCAGCAACCTCTCCATTACGGCTTCCCGTCAACTCACATGCACTATTTTAATACATATTGCACCATGTGATTAGCTGTTATGATCTCAATGGTCGTGCATTATTGGCCGATGCATAGCAGATATTTGCCGGGTTTATCAGACGGGTATGTTTTTTGTTATCGACCAGCTTACAGAGGTCTGCATGCAGTTACCAAATGTAGTATTTACCCGTTGCGCTGTTGCTTTCGTAGATTGTACAAGATAAGATATATTATGCATAGAATGGAAGCTTATCGTGACACTAACTGCTTACTGACGCATTATATCGCAATATAATGCAAAAGTGATGTCACTCATGGAATATTCTCAACATAATGATATTTGTGTCTCTTTAGAGTGACACGCTGTTGGAATATAAGCAACTCCGATGAGAATTTACAAAGGAAGTTTGCACTACGCATTACTTTGAGTCAGATTGTATTACCATATTATAAACATAGTAGTTCTGGTAGTCGTTGCAATAACATCAACAGTAACACCTCTTATTAGGGAAACAGAGACGCAATATCAGATATCACAATACCTGTCTGTCGAGTATAGAAACCGAGTAAAGTTGCTCGCATTCATTATAAAATATTGTCTTGCATGGGAGCTTTATCTGAGCTAGCATTAATCGCTCACCACACTTCGTCATTTTGACTGAAATATCAAACAAGATTAATAGAATGCAGATACTGGAGTAATAGATCAGATTTGTTGCGGGAGCTTTCGTCATGCATGACCTGAATGTTAACTTTACCAACAATCTCGTAATTTGCAACTATGTGGCAAAATAAAGGTAATGCTTAGAATTTATGAACAAGTACTTAATCGAAAGGCCTTGGAGGCTCATGACAGTATTTATATCCATGGCAGGAAGTCAATCTACCTGGAAATGTCCAATATCTTTTCCCGGCATCGTGCGATGCATGCAACTCATATTTGTGCAATGCGTCAAAGGGGTTTTTAATTACATAACGAATGACTCTTCAATATTCGAAAGGGTTGGCAACAGTTGACCTGTTATCAAAACGTTTATAGCTACGCTGAGAAGGTTCATTCAGACAGGCTGTGTGGTGATAATGAAATTACGTAAAATACACGCCCATCATTAGACGACGATACCCATGAAATCAACAAAAGAGCATGAGACTACTTGGGGCTCGGTGTCTGTTAACGATATGGGGTTGTCTGATTGGACCTCGTGGTTTTAATAGACGTTACGAAACAGCATCATGCAGCTTACAGGTGGCGTCCAGTGGAACTCTTTTCGGGGATGTCGTAACAGCTTGGTAAATAATTAGAGGTGGGTGGATAACAGCGTCTTCACAAATTTGTGTCTAGCGGAACTCTTTGCTGTGATGTTGATGTCGAAAAGTTTGGTAAATAATTAGAGGAGGGTGGATAACAAGATATTAAGCATGACTTTTAAATTGTGATCTTGCTTACATTTCCCTCTTATGAACTACGAAATTCATTAACGTGATGTACACAATGATTTTAAGTTGAAACCCTACATCTTTACTTTGAGGTCAGTAGCAAAAGCATATAAGTTAATATCAAGTTTAGACCGGATACTATTCAGAACTTATGGGTAAACCAAGGCATTAGCATGTCTACGCTGCGGTTTACAAAAACATCAGTGTTGCGTCAGTTTAGAAATAAAGTAAGGGAACTTAAGGGTAAACCAAGGCAATAGCATGTCTATATCCGCTGCGGTTTACAGAACGATCATTGTTGTGTCAGTTTACAAATAACGTAAGGGAAGTACAAGGTTATGGTTCAAAGACATATCCACGCGTTATTTGTTGGCCAATTCGGCTGATGTAATATCTTGTACACGTGATATGTGCCAATAATATGCATTTGTGTATCTATAATAGCTACATGCGAATGGATCCTGTGATGAGGGGCACGAAACTTGATAAGAATAATAGCGTGAATGAGAGAGGATGGCGCTCGCCAGTGACAAAGTGGGACATGGGGGTTAAAGTTAGTATATAAAGATGCCGGAAGAAACTATGTACATTGTACAAACTGCCCAACAAGTTTTATTCACCAGCACGATTCGTCAAGCGAAAGAGCAGGTGCAAGTAATGGAAGACTCGAATTTAAGTCTGTTGTAAAGTCACTTAACAGTCCATGGTAATGCGGTTTGTATATTTATGTGAGGTAAATGATATGAAACGAGAGACATTTCCTGATATTTTCACCTGCTTTGTAGCCAGGTAAACGTAGTTATGAAGGTCGATAGAAGTAATAGTGCAAACTCTTGACTGTGATTTGCTGCTTGGTTTGGGAAAGAAAATGCACCAAAAGTTCATCGTTAAGTCATAGTTTCAAATTTAACTGATGATATTTGACTGTTTCTAGGCATTGCAGTAGCTTCCTCGATGATGATTTATGACTGAATGGAGAAGCATAATTACCAGGAGCGTTACTAGTTACTCCGCATCTACATTAATTTATACACCATCATATCAACAATGATAATACACACAAGCGCTGCGTGGTCGAGGACTTACGTTGCCTCTTCATATAACTTATGACACGATGGCAGCAACTGATGAAGCGGGTTTGTATGTCAACATACCGGGGCGTGATCAAACAAGATTTGGGTTGTCGTTAGCTGCTGGTCGGCTGCTAGATGGCATTTGTGGGGTTCCTAAATAAGCGTTGTGTTATGCTTCCCAGATATTTCGTGAACGTTGACAAATTTGAGGGCTGTAGTACTAAAATATGCATAAATGAACAGCCGACTGCGGTGAGCCCTTACAGCATAGATATGTGGGATTTGTTGTAATGTCTGATGACATATTGCAGCAGCAAAGGACCAATTATGTAAGAATGATGCACCAGTGTGCTGCAATGGTATTTGAGCCTGATTGACAGTGAATCAGGTATAAGTTGTTAACACAGATTATTCTTAACACTAGATGTACGTTCACTACCTTTGTATCTCTGACATGACTTATATTGTTCGTTATGTAATATCAATGCATATATTTACTTGTAATGCATTAACAGTGTGTGGGGCAAAGTATTTTCATAGGCTTTCTTTATAGGTCGACAAAAATGATACAACCTGATAAAGAGAGATGTGAATATCAATGATGGTCCCGCTTCATACAACCATTCGTCATCAAACTTTTTTTGGGATCAAATTGCAAAGGAAACAACAAGATTGACTGCTTTTTTCGAAATAGTACCATATGACACCAATGCAACTTGTACATACACACATTTACGCCACTGCATATGCAAACATATACAAATCGATTGACAAGCGCTTTGCGATTCACAATAAATATTGCATTAATCAAAAAAGCAAAAAGCTAAAAACACAATGGCGGTAAGTCATTACCTGCTTTCTTATATGTTATTGATTTCAAGGACATTTCGGTTATCGACACTACATGAATTCATTGACCCATTGCCGTGTACTTAAAGGCGCTTGACTCAGGTACACCAGTACGATAGTGACATGAAATATAATGTGCATACAGGAAAAGTTGCACAATCTCATTATGTAGTTACTAAAACGGACCATTAAAAGACAACATGCATTCCAACATGCGCCTTGCCATGAACACATATTTGGTATATATAAATTATTCATTATGCATTTAACCGATAGATTTTGCGAAAACATTGCAAACTGTTCACATCCGTTTCTTGCCACAAAATGTTAGGGGACTACACAGAACTGCGGCAGTACATCTGGACGATGTAAGCAATAGGTCGTCTTTACACGTGGGGTCACGCGAGCTTGGGGAACCTGGGAAGATTTCTACCTCTTCGGTGGGTGTATGGTTATCTTATTAAGGCAGTAATGTATTAAGGCGCCTGACCATTCAAATCCTTGAAAACATAAAAAAGAAGCATTGTACTTAAAGCATGACATAATGGGTAGCAACATAATAACGCAGTATAGTCGTGTTATTAGGCCATCGACTAAAGATAATGTGGCGTCGTTGGCTAGGAACCGTTTGGAGATGGCCAATTTGATAAAGGTGGGCGTATACTAAGCCACAAAAAGCTACTATTTGAGTTCATTAGTAACACGTTATTCTCACATAGAGTGTCAACGACACATCAGGTCATGCCAATCGGGAATACCCATCGAGGCTGATTGGCAATTTCAAATTATGGACCCTGATTACAGTCCAAGCTCATGACATCAATCAAATGGACAAAGCAAGCGATAAGTAACAAGGGTAGATATATGTGATATTTACAACATATTGCCCCCTGTTACTTGAATAATAAGAATAATTACGTGGTTCATCCTCAAATAATGCAATGACCAATCAAAAGAAATAAAGCATCTATGTTTCACGTCGAGGTCAGCAATGAGATGACATTGCGACACCATATAGAATGCCACAGAGGACACAGTGGTCAACCTGCAACGGCCCTTGAGTATCGATCATTTCATTTTGTAAGTCATAATTGACATCAATGTACAAATGCTACTTGCAGATACGAATGTCACTCTTCGGGTGGCAATGTGTATAAATCGTTAGAAGGCTGCAATCGTATGGCGTTGCACGTTTTTTTATTTAGCGTCTATACAAACGTTGTTGTCTGATGACCCTGCTGAGCGGCTTTTAATGAAACCAATACATTTGCTCATCTGTATGTTGAGGTTAGTTTGATGAGACACTTGTTACGTTCTACTCCTTCTATTAGTAGGTAGCAGATGTCCAGCTGCCTGATTGCAGCCAAAGGCTGGTTTTACGAAAGCACGAACCGCTCGGGTTGTGCGTGTCTGTGTATGCCTAAATGGGATGGAATAACACTTATTCCAAACGGAAGAAATTGTCATTTCCGCACTGTAGAGTAGTGGGATTTTGTGATAGAAAGTATGTCATACCAGGTCTCTGAAATACCAACACCTATTTAGCGTTGCCATATACTATTGTAGTCGGTCGCAGTCATACCAATGTGGATTTTGCTACATTTTCGGTCGATTCACTTTAGTTTATTTGCTGGCCGGTAGTATCAAATTCATTATACGGGACACATAAAGGTTTGGTTGATCGCACAATAGCACAATAATGTAATAATAACAGGTTTTTTCGTTTTCATCAGTTTCTGCAACTTCTACCAAAATGGAATGGAAAGTATTTTATGCAATATCATTTCGCCTGACTTTAGTACAATGGAATCTTTCTTTTTAAAAAAACACAAAACAGCAGCAAGCCAATAAGTTGATAAGTATTGTCTCGAAAAAGAACTGACAGCAAACAAGCCTTGTCTGCTTACATATCAGGATTAGTCTTAGTGCAGCTACCCTGAAAAGACAACGTTAAAACAAGCGTTTTGCGAATTATCAGGGTGAGGGAATGGCACTTGAAATGTTGCTCATAGCAGACTGCTAAATGTGAGTAACGAGGTGATCTCTTTACCAGGCAAACATAATAAGCTGTTCTGCATGACAGAGCAATATCTAGAAACATCATGTCATTGTTACGTCATGTTAACAAATGAAGCATCATTTATGATTCTTTATTTAGAAGCCAGTAAATACGCCCTCATTAGGTAGTCTTCCTAAAGAAGAAAACTACAAGCGCTACTCTTTTAATGCTGTTTGACAACTGTTCATACGGTACTTTGCTGTTTGCACATTTTTTAAGGGTTACCTGTTGCGAAAGTTTCCGAATGTACACAATGCAAAGACTTCAACATAAACAGAGGAGAGCAAGCCATTGACAATGCCTTAATGCTATTCAGTTATCATATCATTCTTGCAATACTAGCGGTAGTTTTTATTCTACGGCATATTATCAATGCTGATATCTGTCGTGTATCTGAGCTGTACCATTTGACCTCTTTAACATAACTCACTGAGGGTACACGACCGGGCCAACCGTCCGCATATGTTTGCTTAAATTGATGTTAATGTACATTGGCGTTTCATTGCATAGATGCTTCCAAACACACATTCCTTGAGTCGTTTTTATTGTGAAAGCAATGCATTGTGTGTAAATATTGAGTTCAGAAAGCGCCTGGGTGAATTATCTCAATACAATTACTTGTGTATCATATGCATGTTTAAATGCCCCATTACCGCTAAAACAGCTTCAATTGGCGGTCATCAAATACATAAATACACTTAATGAAGAAATGTTAGTGTAAATTAGGGCTGCT
>CM067348.1:2977789-3019625 GCA_034190875.2 Urechis unicinctus | reverse complement strand
ATCACTGCAATCAACGACATAGGGCCAATAGAAATCAGATTAGGCGGCAAAGTTGTTAGCAAATTTAGATTTCGCTCTATCATATCCTTTATTAAGACAGGAGATATACATAGACGTCACATCAGGTGCTATATGTTCGAGGTACCATAACAATTTCGAGCTTGATATGTGACATTAACAGGCTGCTGAAAATGACTAATGCTTCGGCTTTAAGATTCGCAATATTTCGCCGGGTTCTTTGCCTAGAATTCACAAAATAATTCATATACATATGTGCACTTGAGAGTGAGGGGATTGTCAATGCATTTTTTATACATCGCCGCACCTGGCATGAAAACAGTCCCAGCAACTGATAGCAGGTTTGCTTTCTGTTAGCGCTATCTCAGATTTCTTCATGCTGCATGCGATTCATGAGTTCCCGAAAGTCTAACAACTGTAAAGATTTCTTGCGATGCATATGGGTTTACAAACAAAGTAAAAATAATAGTCTACAATGATATTGCAACAGCTCATTTAAATTCGCTCAAGAGGTTCGCCTATATATCCCAAAAGCAGTTCATTTATTTAACTAATTGATACCATGAACTGACAACGAAGGACAATTACTAATATATCTGCACTTGCCAATTATCGACTTCCGCTGTGACAGATAGAAACCAGGAAACTTGTTTCATAACATACGACGCCCATGATGATATCAGTTGAACAGTTGCGATTGATGTTTCACACTGAACATCTCCATAACACCTTGTAGAGACATTATATTTTCTGATGTTCCGCTGTTCGATTGATATCATACGGCGCGCCTGGCAATTAAAACAGTGTATTGGGCATGCGCCAGCAGAACTAAATGATTTTGAACTTGTCATGTCGAGGAGAGGTCTAGGAAGGATACCTAGACGCAACTTTGTTCATTTTAAGGCCTTAAACGAATAATGAAACAAAAAAAATGGATGTGCGTTGATAGCGTCAAACAATCAAAAGGTGACCAGAGTAGCTTTGCTAGTGAATGTGTTAGCGAAATCTACCCGAGCTAGGCTAAAGACTAGTCAAGCAGCTGATAGATATTCACAGAAGGCTGACTCGCATTTCAGACGGTAATCATGTGTGACCATAGCCGACAGCGCCACCTGTCGCCCAATTACGTTTAACATTAACACAATGGGCATTTCTGGGTTTTCTTGCACCACTATTTTCAAGCACCTGCTCAGCTGGAGGTACCCGACGTGTCGATGATTAATGTCGTACCTTTTTACGTGCAAATCATATCGCATGTGATTATAGAAACTGACGCCATTTAGACTGGGACAGGCGCCGATAAATATGCGGTCACTAGGGCACCGTCTGCCAATTATTGCGTCGTATTTGACCACGGACAGTTCTGCTATTCGAGCGAATACATATTAACCAAAGTATGTTGAGGTCGTTTAATCAAGGAATCTAAGCAACCAATTTATTTGATATAACAAAGATACACTGAAACAACGCTACCAATTATGTGCACATTGCCGAGCTGCCTACATATAATCGTATTGTATGTGAAAGCCTAAATGTAAATCAATCAATGCAATTCGGCAAAAGGTGTCGTGTATTGCAGCTCGATGAAATGCAAACGTTGTGAGTTGTCTTGTGAAGACGGTGACAAGTTATGAGACACGGCTAAGTGAAGGTGTTATGTTCCGTCTTTGATGGATGAGAAGTGACATGAGTATCAGTCTAAGTGCATATTATGTAATAATGCCAAGCTTATAAGTGAAACGAATGAAGATAATTAGAATCAGGGTAGTTGATGGTGGTAAGAGTAAACTATTGATCGCGCGCTATTTCAATGAAAGCAAACGGTTGTGAAGCAACATCGATTGGCACATCCACCGACCTTGCCACAATAGCACAATGTACCACACGGTTGCCAACAGAGATGATTAACATGTTTACACATTGTCCATTGTGGTCTAAATCCCTCACATTAGTGGACGGTGAATAAGGAATAAACGATATGCCATAGCTCCAAAATGCTTCAGTAGGCATAAGCATGTCTGTGCAAGTTGTCCCACATTTATATATTTAGTCAGTCATAACGGCCCAGCACTACCTCCCCCTGATGCAGGAAACGAAAGGGAGAGAGAACAATGAGCATGTTGTTAAAAGACACGTGGAGTCCATGTTTAGGTCAATGCAAGCAATATGGGACTGCATTGATCCAAACCCTTCGTCCATTGCTATGCTTTCATAATGTAAGCCTGCATCAGATAGTTCTGCGCCATTGGATAGCATTACACAGCCACAATTGCCGGTCTGTTAGCTACAGCAGCGGCATTAACAGTGAATATTGTATGTCACAAGACATCGACTGGAAATAGCGGCTCACAAACAAGCGATAGAGGCTGTATTCAATTCCTATCAGCATGGTCAAACTGGCTTAGCAAGCAACGGGAGATATGAGGTGGTTCATATGACATGGTCCATACAACCGATGTCTCTCAGTACCCCACTGGAACATTGTCATGTAATGCAACACTGTCTCTTAAACCTTCCTATATGACAATGCATGTTTGCATTAAGTCTACTTAAGATTATCTAAGTCTTTCCATATATCACCACTCACGATTTTTCCATTAGCAGTACCGCACCTGAACTACATCACCCTGAATGTTGCTCCTAGCACGGAGTGACCTCGGGATCGGCAAGCATTGCCATGCATTACAAGCGCCAACACCACCATAACCTTAATGTAAGCGGATGCTGCCTGTTTAAGAGTAACAAATATAGCACAGGTATCCACCTGCTAATAGATTGAATCCAAACATCCTCTTTTACTCACTCGAACCCAGTTTGGCTTTTGAATGTCATCGAATGCAGAAATGTGGATATAGTCATTATAAATCAGCACAATGACATCAGGAGATTTGACCCGGATAGATGTCATCTGCTCTCCAACCGCAAGTCATCCATTCGCTCGATTAGCTTTGTTGCTTGGTGACCAGGTGGCAGGTATCAGCATCAACCTGTGCTTCGTCTAATTCAAAACGGCAAATGAAAGCGACACGCTGATGACCATTATTGTCTATGAAAGCTAAGACAATCGAATATTTTTGCCCTTTTATGATGCACGATACAATAGCAGATTCTACGCTGTGTGAATGGGATAGGTGGATACATCAATCAAGTCCGCTCACCTGTAATATGGTACACACCCCAAGAGGCGTTATAATGTACCCCACTAATCACTTGTTTCCTATACGAACCGCTGAAATATTTCAATCACCGCCATCTTGCTTTCATAATTCACATGTATTACGCAAATAATGGACGGATGAATTTGCTGAGATTTCGGGAGGCATTATTGCATATAATCTCCTCAAATAACATAACTATCTACGGCGAATAGACATGCTGAGGGCCGAGGTCTGTATTTGCGTACGGCTCCTACTACGATCATAAAGAGAAATTGAGTTAATTCATGCTAAAAAAAAAGACTGACGACAATCTATGTGATACTCTAAGTCTATCTAATGAAAACAGATGACGTGGACTTTTAATTTACTATTGATCCACTTGCATGATTCGCAATAATCTACACGTGTCACAGAATCTTACAAATGGGTTACAATATTATTGTCATTATCTTTGTTATCTTGCAAACGTTCAAACAGGCGAATGGTAGTATTCTGCACTATATTATTGTGACTCATATTCGGAAGCTGCGCCGCATGGCGTTGCTTAGCATCCAGCATGACTTCTACCCATTTATTTGTAACTTGGCGTGTTACCCATTAGTAACTTACTACAAGAGATCACTACAGCTCATTTATTAGCTTACACGGCATGTATGAACATATACCGGCCACATATCAGGCATGCACAGTGCGTATTACGAGCACATTATTAATGATAAACCACAGTGGTACTGTCAACTGAAATCAAATATTATGCCACAACAGTTCCTGTATGTCATCAGCATGAATATATACAGCCGAGGTGACTGAAGCAACGACTGCGTGTCAACACAGAACTTTGCGTTTACTTCCCCTGTAATGTACGCAAATGTTGTACTTCCTCAATAAAGCACATAAAAAAACCTTACTCTATCGGTTCCTTGTCATGGCATCCTGAGGTCTATGCAGCCTTTCAATAGTTATTGCCCGTTGACTGATTGTAATGATTACTGTTACAGTGCATTGTGGGCAGATGCACAGTGGAATTTTAGTTACCCGATGCGCCGTTGCTTATTTTTAACGCATCATCACAGATACGCTATGTGCAGGATGGATTTATTTATTACATGTTATCATAGCGTTGCCATCTTAGCAACTTTAAGTAGCCGCGTGGTTATCTTGATATCAAGCTTACTTTTCTGTACACAGAAATTAGTAATGCGGTAATCATCATAATATTTGGTTATTGTGTATTTGCAGTTCTTGTTACCATTTTCTTCTTGATCCACATTGGCATTTCCTGACTACAGCCCGAGATTATGCTCACATTGTTGATGGTGTTTTCATTCATGTGTTTACTTGGTATAAGTCGAAATGAAGAATGTGGAATGCTATAATGTCTTAATACAGACGATCCAAACACCCGAACAGGTACTTGATATTTGTTGGCCAACGTGATTTACTCTACGAGTTCTGACTAGGATATTAAAACTGGAGAAAATAGATGTTCTGTGCACCTTCAGTAACAGCAGCGTTGTTAAGTGGATTGTTTGGCGTATTGTGTTTAACTTACTGCTATTGTCAATATGGACACTGGTTTCCTTGCAAGTGACGAAATTTATTCAGAAAATCAACGTTTATTGTAAAACACATTCCTGCATTGTTATTTCAGATAGTTTCTTTTGAACTGTGGTCAATAGCTTAAAGCTACAATAGCATACACTGGGCAGAGTTATCAGTTTTAACACGTCAGTTTATAAGCATTTGGAATCAGCCTAAATCAGATAGTCACGTATCTTGTTTCCAGTGGTGAGTACATTGTTATGAAATGTGGGAAAAATCACATTTGCTTTGCGACGCCAAATATTCAAATCTCCAGCATATATAGCCATGGTCAACTATATGTCACTCGTGATTGGCCAAATCAGCCGAGACTTATCTAATTAACAAATGGCATTTTCTATGACTATGCAATTTGCGACATGATAGATAACTGATCATATATGAAAGACGATCTTTTCCATCGAGGTGCAATGCCATGCTAAAGACAATCTAATGCTCTTAAAATGTACAGGATCACTAATGTCACACCATGTTATCGGTTCATTTCGCTTTTGCACATGATCGCAGAGGGCGAATTGGAACCGTACGAGCTACGCTAAAAGGGCTCACACGCTATATGGGAGTATGCCAATGAGTGAAACACGCGCACCTCATCAGGTGGTGCTACTATAGATTCAAGAAAGCTGATGGGATTGTTGACACAACGTATCGGGAGCCACCCCACCTCCCCCCCGAATTAATCACGAAATTAATTGTAAGAGACGCATTGACAAAGCAGCGTGCTGTTCACAGGTGGCGTGCTTGCATATTTTGTCGGATGAAAACGTGAGTGCGCCCTCTTAACATTGCTCGAGGCGCTTTGGTACAATTAGAGGGAAACATGCTCACTAATTGTGAGGTGTTAGACAACCATAAGTACATTCTAAAAGGGGACAAGTCGCACGATATGCCCATCTAAGGATTGCCTGTTGAAGCTATGTTCGTGGATCTTGTTGAAGAATACAGCACGTGTAACACTGCTTGTGAGTGAGCGTGTTTGCTTGCATTAAAATGCTAACTAAGCAATTCATACGGTTGTGACATATTATAAAACTGTGGAAGATAGGTCCGTTGAGAGAAATGTGTCCGATTTGAGATTATTATTTAGCCATAATTAATTAATAAGCTTTGGGAATAGTATGAGTCTCTTCGTCGGGCGCAGCTATGTTGGAGCGCACATTTTGGTGACGTCAGAGGCTCAAGCCTTACCCCCGATGATTTATTGTTTACTCTGCACTTGATATGCATAACGGAATTTGTCGTCAAAGTTCGCTGATTGTTGCTTAAGGATATGGCGCTCTGTATTGCTTTCGGATATCACCGCAGCAACAGATATACAGCAGCCAAGTTGGATCTGAAAGTCGCCGAAGAACGCGAAACAGTCTGGTTCTCCGAGACAACACCGCTGTAAACACTGATAAAAAAACTGCCCAGTTGACGGTCTCGTCGGACGGTTACAGTTAACGACGTTCATTTAATTTCGTATCGCAATTTATTATTTCCCTCCCTTTTATATCATTATGATTGCTTCGTGTTAATAGTATGTGACGTCACACAACAAAAATGGTGGCGACTATGAAATCAGCGAGGATGAACCTCCTTACTATAAAACAGCGACAGCATATATGACAAACAGGGGCACATTGCCGTCTGTAAAACCAAATAATATTCAATATGTGAGTGAAGATGGCCAATTAGACATCCGACATTGCATTATAAGCTGTCAGCCGTTTTCTAAAATCTTCAGACCGATTGAATTGCATGTTTGCTCGATCAGTGCACACGTTTTTATGATCTACGATATATATAAATTCACTACGAAGGCATCCAACGGATGTGTGAATTGCCTATATAATAAAGTTCAATATGTTAAATAGATTGAAATAGTTTCGACGGCTACGGTCAGGCTCTTGATGATTACCAATGCGAATTTAAAGATAGACCAGCCGCTGGTACGTCGAGTACAATACGCAAAGTAACCGCACCGGACGCATAGTTGTAAATATTACGCGAATTGCAAGAATAAATAATATCTATCAAATCCCTTAACCTGGTCATTGTAGCATCGCATACTTGATATTAAATCATACCAACATCAAAACGCCTAGTGAGATGTTATTACGATGACTTGGCTTCCACCTCATTAGTATTGGACATTACGGTGCTGTGAGCAATATACGTCATGCAAATTTGCTTCCTAACAAGTTGAGGTTAGATTCGACTGATATCTGCACAAGTCTTATATTGAACAATGACGCCATGATGTACCCATTTTACGGCTTTAGGGAAACAAAAGGACGGACAACAGTGATACGAATGTAACGACGCGGCTGCGTGCGCATAGCCTTCTTATTAATTAGATTAGCATGTCTTTGGGTATAACATTATAATAAGGGCAAGTTATAGTTTAGAAAAGCGTAGGGATATTTAAAGTGAACTAGAAAGTAAATCATGATGTCACAAAACGATTCAAGAATATCAAAGTCCACTTAGTTGATCAACACAATTAACTGGAGTTCATTCCTTCGTTACATGAGCATAGATGTAGATGATATGAGATGCATAAAAAATATTTATTGGTCCTAACACATAAACAACAACACAAAGTATTAACAAACTAACGAAATAACACACCCATCCCACTTGCATTTTGCGGCATTATTCAGTTTATTTCTCATCAGGGTTATCCCCATGGACTCTGTTTGGTGTGGCTTTGCAGAATGTTTTCTGGAACACATATGTTATAGGGATCGCTCATGTCAATTGTATTCGGTAAAATAAAGAGAAAATATCCCTTCGGGATTTACCAGGAACATCAATTCGTTTGCTTGGTTCTTATCACTAGTCAACTAGCACAAAGCTGTGTCGATGAACCCCACTTGGTTTTACCGGAAGCCTTTCATATTGAGACAGCTCAACCGATCATTTGTCATCAGCCTACAAATGTATTTAAATAAAAGGAGATGATATTAAAATCATGCAAATTAAATTCAACCAATTACCCATGTCACATAAACTCTAATAGTTTATGTAATATATATTCTGAATAAATGATTCACTGAGAATGTAATGCATGCAAGACTTGAGTATCTGCTTATCACGTCATTCACCATGTCTTTCGGATCAGTCCCACCAATCTGCACCAACTTCTGCGCCTGTGTTTATATGGGTAGTTTTGTTTACAGAGCCACCAATACAAATACATAAGAATATAAGCCCAAGTAAGTTTTGATAACAAGCTTAAATATCACTTACCATTGCCAACTTGAAGCGTTATAATACAAATATATTTACAGTCTTTGAAGAGAATGAGCACAAATATTGAAACCACTGAGGGAATGAAATAGAACATAAGTGAACCGAGTGGATGAATAAGTGGATGACATGTGATGTGCCTTCAGGGTAAGGTCTCCGTCAGGGGTGTATAAATTTATTCATGGAAACGAGGTCAACGTTATATTGCAGGTAGTAATGAGCCTTGTAATGAAGGTTAAATACTTCAATCGAATCATAATCGCGAAGTGTTACCATCAGTGAATCAAACGCGCCTTACAATTTAATTGCTACAACGTTACCGCTAAATTAACCATATACATTGCAGCTCTGCTCTCACTGATGATCGAAGCCTTGGTTTAGATAGGTAAGACACAAATGGTACAAGCATGAATGATCAGCATCAAAGCCTGTCATATTTCTAAGCACGAATGTCTGACCTTCGAAGGCATATTTATTTGTCAGTTACCCATATATCCTATTCCTGGCGATGTGTAGCCACGACAGTCATACAAATGTTCTACAGATACCCAATCACAGCCTTACTTCATTAAGGCTACAGTTAAGGTCGCAATAGCAAGCATGTACGAAAGAGTGTCTGTTGAACGTAGGTACCAAGATGAAGATCATGTTGCAAATTGAGAACCCGCATATGGCTGTGGTCACCAAAAGCGGCAATGGACAATGTTCCATTGTGCATGTTGCAAAGCCAGATATTATACTGCAGCTTACGCAATCTGCAACAGCTGAAATTGATTGCGATGTCAGCTTATTGGGGAGCGGATGAGAGCAGCGACTGTAACATAGGCAGAATACTAATATGATGATGGTTACTTTAAGTATAATGGACCAGTTAACCAATAATTGGCAGATATTGATATTCTTGTCTTTATATTTATGCTTGAATTATGGCAAAAACGGTCATCAGTGGCACATTTCAGAATTCTTTCTAAATAGCATGGAATGGATTAACAGCCTGAATAGGTCACTTAACGCCTTCTTCGTCTAACCGACTACGTGCCCTTTCTAAAGCACTCCTACTATACGACTACGAGCTGACCATCATCACCGACATAGATGCATTGCCATTTCGACTCGACCCCATGATTGTACATGCATTTCGCGCACTCTTTGAAGATACCCATATAAGGATAATAAGGTTTAGGCTTATTACATTGGTCTTCAGTGTCTGAACATTTCCACTCCCTCTAGTATTTCATGCGATGTCAGCATTACAGACAATGTTGATTACTATATAAGCGACAATTAATATGGGTTCCAATAAAAAAACGCGGACATATTCCGTTGATGGATTGCTGTAGGGGATGTTCGTGTAGTGAGGTGCCCAAGTAAATCATCTTTAATCTTTTGGGGAAAGCAGAACTTAGCATAAACCAAGTTCATGTTCAATCATGGCTACATGTGTCTGTATTGCGTTGCCAAATCAATGTGAGATGCAGCCTACAGGAATATATATCTGTATTAATAGTTATTCGGTCAGTTTCCAGCGCGCGCCTTGAAAAGCCAGACAGATAGCGCCGTACATTTGGACTCCATAATGTTATCTCTATCACACAAGAGCTATTGATATAAGCATCGCTTGTTTGTATATGCAAAAATTAGGACGACGAATTGAAATTGACAATTAAATGATGTTATTTATCAGAAATGCTAAACCCAGACCAATTAAAAGCTTCGCTGCTTATTACGAGATGCTATATGACAACATAACCGAATGCGTTTCATCTTAGCTGTGCGTTAAAAAAAGAGAGCTGTGCGGAAAAAGGCACAGACAGATATATACGCCATTCCTATGCCACAAATTTGAAACATTGGAGTGGCTTTGTTAAGGCCCGTTTGTATTGTGCTTATTACAGATCATGGAAATGGGTAATGAGGCTCATTGATGGGTGTATGAGCCACATGGGAAGATTGTAATTGTCAGCAAAGCTTCATCTTCATCGGAGCGTCAAGCATTGGGAAGCCGATCTGTCTGCTGTAGCATGACATTCGTCCACATTGGACACATCAAAGCTGATAGCGATAATTCAATGTGTATCCAATTACCCCTGTGTGGCTCGCTGGATACGTCGGAAAATTTGGGATACTTAGAAACCATTAACGCCATTGGTGGCATCCATTGGTACTGATATTATTACATAACATTGTTTGTAGCTTGTTCAGCCCCTTTTATTAAGTTGAATGGTTATCAAAGCCGTACCGCACACTGACACTCATTTAAGCGTGTAAATATCCATAAGTCTATCTTGCGATAACCTACTTAACATTAATGAGCGGTTATCAAAATCATATTGCTTACACAGCACGGCTATTGTGTATGCGCAAGCATCAGCTGGTTTTAGCGATAATGCAACACGTCCCCCAATGAGTAGACCGTCACGAAACGGCTCCCTGAGCGTTGCAACAATAAGCCAAATACTCCGGACTATACAGTAGTCATGTACGTCCAATCCATGCCGCTATCATAGTATCATTAGTGGGGCCTGTATTTAAATAGTAGGTAAAATTGTGTCCAGCATTTCGGAAAAAAGGCACAATTGCAACACCGATTTGTCGCGCTTAGAATATGCTTTTAGAATGAATTATGTCACAGACCTCAATACCACATTCGACATCGCACATTGTGACCACGCTCAGAGGTAATATTCAATCAACTTGTTCGATTACATGTAAATACCAGATAGGTTATCGCAATAAAAATTTGTGTATATGTTCACACTTATTCTTTTGTAGTTGCGCAGTATAAAATCTGCAAAATGCTGCAAGAACTAAGTTCACATGGATAAACCTCAGAAAGTGTGCTCTTTAATGAGAATGTCTATGGGAAGAATTTTATATACTAATAATCAGTCATAAGCTTTGAATACATATATGGCGCTGCCGAATATGACGGTAAAGTGACGCATATAATTGTTATCCTTCCTCCGAAGATATGCTTTATCAGAATATTGAGGAATATTGCCATATTTACATTAGGTTTGAATTTAATTAAATCGAGTTTAAATACTCTGTCATGTCAAACGATATTGTTTATACGTCTACTAAAATGACTTAAATCGGGCCCTTACGACAAAATTGAAAGACCTTCGCTAATACCACGCAATTATTGCACACTGCTTCGAGCCAGCGATCACCAAATCATATAAAGATCAGAAGCCCATTTGTTTTGTTCATTATTGATGCGATAACATGTTACTTGTTGACAATAAATACAGGCACATACGAAGGCTATAAACTTGATTGTAACCGAAGCTTTTTTGTAGTGGTTGGGTCACCTCGCGGCAGCGAAAATAAGGACATCCCGAAGGCGTTACCGTACAAACACCTGAAATAAAAGCAGCTACAGGTATTTGGTGATATGTTCGCACAAAACTTACAGCGAATGCCTGAAATCAGCGGCGATGACTACTGAGCCCAGGCACAGTAGACATATACATATATGAATATATATATATATATATATATATATATATATATATATATATATATATATATATATATATATATATATATATATATATATATATATATATATATATATATATATATATATATATATATATATATATACATATATATATTTATATTTATATATATAATGATTTTGCTAAATTAATTTTATATGTTAACCATAAAATATTGTTTTATTTTGTTTAAAATTAATCAGTTTGAATAAATGGTGTGTCGAAACGCGATGATGTTCTTAACATCAAAAATATGAATTTTGTTTCGAGAGATGGGAAGCGATATCAAAATATTCAGTAAATTTACATGGGCTTATGAGGTTGGATATCAACAAAAGATATAAACTCAGCTTACGCATATTGTAGCATTCATAGACATTTCAAAGTAATAGGTCATGTGTAACTTAAATATATTTTGCTGACTCTTTATCTGCATATTTATCTCTGTGTAGGGCTATTTTAGTAAAATACTAAATACAAAGCACACTATATCCGTATCTCATAAATAACCAAAAGCGTCATATGCTTAGGTATTGTTTCTTTTCTGATTCTCATTGCTGCGTAATCTTTGTAATTAAAGGCATGTATTTATATCATGAATTTAACAATTCATGTCGCCAATGAACTAATACACTGATAATGCTTGTCACATTAAATCATGATTAGGAGCTCTGGATGGAGTTGGAGATCACCTGGTCGCACGATGCATGCTTATATAAACGACGGATATTCAGTCAGCTTAATCAGAACAAAGGTATTGTGGAGGACAGCAAGTTATCATTTCCAAAAAATTTTACAAAGCCTTCAGGTGAGTGCAATTGTCTGTTGCAGCAATAGTCCCCACACGAGAAGCGTATATCCGCACGGCAAAGTAGTTGATTTGCACATGGTCTCATATGTCGATTTCTTGTTATCGTACCGTAATTTCATTTCTCACAGAATGTGGGGTGTTTTACTGCTATTTGCTCTGGTGATTGATATGTCTACGGCAAAGAGTAATCAACATTGTATGCGGTCTATCCAAGCCCTGACTAAACGCTGTTCAATGTTTCGCTATCTGACATCTGGCGCCTGCCCAGATATAACATGCGACTGCAGCAGGTGTGGAAGTGCCGCAGGGGATTGCTGCGAGTAAGTGCCTCTCGTCTGTTTCATACCTTTGTGTCCATCAATATGGTAAACGAACGGGGACGTTTTAACTCATTATCTTCATATTTTCGTTTATGTTAATATTTTGTCAACCATGTCATGTTTGGTCGTTATCATGACATTTGTACTGCAATCTTGCTTGTTTGCAATAGACGAAATGATGAGCTTTGCCAGGGCGACATTCAAGGTTGCTGATGATTTGTGAGTAAGAACTCCTTAAAACATTACATTTTACCTATTGTATGTTGAACAAAATTATTTCATTTATGCATGAAGCAATTTTGTTGTGTCCAGTGATGATCCATGCCAATAGCCCTTGGCAAGATGGTTCCTCCAGTCTATTCAAATTAGTGGTTACAAAAAGCCAGCTGTAAGCTGTTGCAAATTATAAAATAAATAAATGTGCATCGAAGTATGGCTCATAATGAGAGAGGCTTGTGATATACAATTGGCGTTACGGGAGCTTATAGATTCACAATGTGTCGAATTATGATGTCATTATGTTAAACTGGTAATTGCTTCTCATCACGTCCTGATGCAAGGCATGGCGGGACAGCTGCTTTCGTATCAATCAAACGGTGACCTCAGTAATATGAAATAGCATGCAACATGAGTTTAATGGCATACATGGCAGAATATGCTGCACACAAGGGCTTGTAGAGTATTTGAGTCAATACATGAGACATTTATGATATACATATATTGGTTTGCCTTCTTAAATTGCCGGGGATGCAAATATTCGAACATATTTATATAAGCAACTAAACGATAACCTCCTCTCAAACACGTAGCTCCTTCAATATATAGCCAAGAGAATTAGCAGGAGATTAATAATAGACTTAATTGTATGCATCCTTCATACTATACAAACACTTGAATTACGGTTTGTATATGCACCATTTGCCGAACCAGAGATCAAACAAAGCATTGCAACAATATCGTTTTACTCGGAAGATTTCGGAACAACTGTTGCTTTGTTTTTAACCGTGTTCGATAGTGTAGTCGTTTCGTCGGTTGTTGAACATTGTGATAGTTGCATAGTTTTCTCTTTATATTTTTGACAGCTGTAACTGAGCTTAATAAGCGTGCATCTGATCATATGGTAAGCCTGAGAGCTTGTGAGTTTAAGCGACAACATTATTTATATATATTTATATATATATATAAATATATATATATATATATATATATATATATATATATATATATATATATATATATATATATATATATATATATATATAAATATATATATAATATATTCCATAAATTCCAATATCCTCTTTTGATTAAAATCGTTCTGCGCTTATGAAAGTCTATCAGCAAACCCCATGGACGCGTAATCTTTAGAATTAACAGTATGATATTAGTTCAATGCCTTTATTCATAACATTAGTTTTCAATGAACTTTTAAACCTGTGATGTTCACATTAAATCACGATAAGGGGTGCTGAGCTCTTGTGTATAAGAGAGGTCCAGCCCTTGGAAGAAGATTCCAGGCATAGTTTTCACTGACTAGCTGTTACACACGTGTCAGGTAAGAGTAGTCCTGTTTGGCATGTAAAGTGATTTCGCTCAAATAAGAGCTTTATCATCGGCGAAATGAAGGGGGTAGTTAGCTGAAATTGTCCGATACAGAGCATTTTGGATTATTTTTTTATGTCGTTTGTCACAGAATATGGAGTGCTTTTTTTTCTCTTTTTCCTACTGATTGGCCATGAGTGACAAGCTCTGTCATCGTGCTATGATTGCATTGACTAGACACTGCCCTATGTTTCGCTACCTGGTCGAGGGTGCCTGCCGAGATATAACATGCGACTGCAGCAGCCTCGCGGATGTGACAGGTGGTTGCGTTGGGTAAACTTCTCTTTCACCTGCTTCACTCTGCTATGACAATCCATTTAGTTAATTGATCGAGATGGATTCATTCTAATTTGAAAATTTGAAATCTTAAGTTCTCGCCTGTGGTACACAATGATATTTATATATGAACTTTTTCTTGTTTGCAACAGGCGGAATGGTCTGCTTTGCGAAGGTGACTTACAAGGCTGCTAAGTGCTCAGTGAGCATAGATGCTTTATTCAGATCGTATTCGGAAATACAATACCTTCAGCTCCGAAACGCATGCAAGCGATGATGCTGCTGCTACAACTTACACTGAAATAAATACGCAAAATGCAAAATGACTCTTTTGAATGGGATACATTGTGAACGCTTCAGGGATACAGTCACTTAATAACGTTGGCACTAGATTTTTCAATGCAAATTAAATATGCAGAGTGAATACCAGGACATATTCTTAACGATAGATCGCAATGTAAAAACCATTGTTAAGGTTAATGAAGCATGAGATATATGCATACATACAGGGTTTTGCAGTGCAACATCAAAATTAATCATCGATGAATCATCGCTATACCTCAGCTGTCATTTGCAACGTTTCCAGCCAAGCAAATTAATGTGTTTTCTTATGTCCATAACACAAATGCAAATCCTAATGTTTTGGATTTGATATTATTTTAATGACAATAAACTCACTTCTTCGAAACTTTACGGTTGAACATTTGATATATCTATTAGATTAGCATTTAAATTAAGAGGAAAGTGTCCAAAAGAGCCGAAAACATACAATCCTATTTCTATGATCGTTTATTCAACTATCACATGTTTATATTTCTATCAAATTTGTTTGCGAATCAATTAGGACGAATGGCTGACACAATCCTCCTGTCGAGTATTAAATGAGTATCACTGAAATATGACCGTAGACATAAACAAAATGATTCTGGTCAATATATCGTGAGCTAAACATAATATCTCAGAGATGTTAAACTCACCGATCATCAGTATCCTTGAATGTCACCTTCACAAAGCACAAAGTTTCTCCTGCCGCGACAAAGCATTATTTCATTTCAAATATCTTACCAACACTTAATTGAACCTTCCCTTTCCATTCCCATATGGATTGATATAAAAGAGTAAAGAGAAAACAGAGACACGCACAGCATTACCCTGCTGCACAACTACACTCTGGACAGACCCCAGAGGTCTTATTATTCTTTGCTATGGACAGAAAAATCAGGTAGCGCAGTGCTCCGGCCATAAGCTTTCAAGCGTCAGGTGGTATGGGTCGTATAACATGCACTCTACATGCTCACGTGTCAGAGCTGATAATATCATCAAGAGGCCGCTAGAAGCTATTCATTTGACAGGATAATGAGAATTTAAACGCTAATTAGCGGAAATAATTGCGATCAAGTCTCATACAATTAGAACATTGGGTCATATCATCTAAGTGAGATGTTATTGCATGTTCTTTAGACTGATGTCCTTGTCTACGATTATTGTTTTTGACCTATCTTTCTGATACGTCCACGGTACTAACCTACATATTTGGTGCCCTCTTTGTCTGTTATAATGAACGTCAGCAGGATAATTTTTTTCGTCGCATTGCAAATGGATGTACGTAAGTTATACACAAGCGTTTATTTCTAAAATACTAGAAAGAAAGATCATTAACACGGCTCTATACATTAACGCGCAAAGTACCAAATGCTAGAAAACGAGTGAATGCGCTGGAATGCTCGAAATTTGCGGGAACCAATTGGTCTTCCAAGCAGATGTTTATCAAAAAGCCGACTAAATACTTGATAAAGTGCTAATACGAAGAGCATGAAGCAAACCCCACAAGCACATTGTCTAAGCGGATGTTGTCTCACGCTATATTTAAGTTATATTGCACGCCAAATGCAATTTGGCATTTTACTGTCCGTAAGCCTATTTATTTTGAACCTTGCGTTCATTAATACTCATGGAAATATAAAGCCTTTTTCAATCTTTTGTGACATGGCTGAACGTAAAAAACAGCATTAAGACATTCTGTAACTGCGCGGAAAAATTACCCACAAATGCTTCATGTGAGACATCGAAGGGTTTGATACAATCCAGCCGGGATTTGTGATACCTTCGTACAACATACTATTTATGTTATTTCGATCTGGGTCGATCCGATCAATATAACGGAGATACATACAGCAAACACGAAGTGGTTTTTATAGCTGTAAGAGAACAACTTACCATTGGAAGCATTTGCACACGGATATATAATCCCGCGCCTGCTTTTCCTGGTACAGTTCATTGTTACAATTGCTTAAATAAACACGAAATGCAAACGTTTCATGTGCGCCGGAGGAACGTAAAATGCCCCACTGTCGGATGTGTGTTAATTCACACAATTATTATTCGTTATCAAGCAGCCACATCAAAGAACTACCACAAGCCATTACTAAATACTAATAATCTTGCAGTAAACGTGCGAATTAATATTACTATTTTTATTGGGGAGCTTGGAGAAATGGTTATACGCTGCCATTAGTTCACTTAATCCATTGTGGTCTGCATGATAAGTCATTGAGCAACTTGAATTTAGTTGTTCTAGTTGCAAGTTGTACGCTACACTCGTATAAGGATTATTATGCAAGTAAGAGATTCACGTTTCATGGTCAAGGAAAAAGCGTTACCGTGTGTATTTAACATCATAAACACGACTACTCAGCTCTTAATTTATATGCTAGCATACGAGCAAATGTTTATAAGACCATAAATTGATTTCATTGGACGGTTTGTGCTCTATGAAAGGCATAAACGCACTACTATATTACATGTTGGACATTAGATCAAAGAGCTTATAGCTATACTAAGAGGACAGCATTTTATCAGCACGACCAATGTGAGATCAACAGAAGCACATGGGAATGTTGTTTATGTAGAATAAATGAAGTCATCTGATTGGTCTAGGCCATCGGCCTCAATTGTCGGTTTAATGTTTGACGTTTGGAAAAGCAATCCACCGCACACGGGGGGCTAGTTCACATAAATTGGTGATATATTACTCTCTAAGCTAAGCGAAAGGTTGTTTTTGTTAGAAAAACAGATGCCATTGGATGACACTTTATTGACCACACTATCTTGACCGGTTGCCCTCGACTAGAAAAGCTGTTCTAGATGTCGGTGCAAGGAAGACCCGACATGCTTATCTTTGTCTATGACATAGTGGCTGGATGCAATCTTGCACACATTCTTAGGACCGGCTAACATTGTCAAGATTTGGACATTGGCCTCAACATGACAATTTGAACATAATGCGAGACATGATAGTCCTATTTGTACATTTATTTCAAGTCGGGAATTACGAGATGATATCAATACCGGTTTGTCGCCAGCAATAGGTTGGCAAGTTGTTTTCAGCACATTTGTATGACATTACATGTTCGCATTAAAATTCGCTACCGTATACACTTAAGACAATCCATATGGAGCAAAATTCATTGGCTTGCTAATTAATAACCAAAATTGATTGTAAGAACACAATGGAATGAATTAAGGCGAGTGGGTGGTGCAAAACGCAGTGCAGTTGAGCAATCCTGAAGATTATCAAACTGAAGTGCTCCAAGTTATGATGCAAGAAGTGTTCAAACATATGTAGGCACATAGTGAACTTTTTTCACACATACAACATAAGTTACATTTAGAAAACATATTACCTATGGGTACAGTAGTAGAGCGTTCGACTTTCATGCATGAGGCTGGTGTTCAAATCCCGCACATATATTTTCCAATTATTTTCACTTTTCGTACCGCTAATTCTCTTCGGGCTTAGTTTATAAGAAACCTATAAGGATGGCGGTGTCAGTCAGGCGAGCACATAGCTGCGACGACCTTTGTGCAGCATGATTGTAGGCTGCTGTTTACAAACCAGTGAAAACCCAGCAGAAGTGACACCCACTACAATACAAGGTATGTTATTGATAAATTAAGAATTACATGGGCGTCTTTCGAGTGGAAACCAATTTAACATATGACCATTTACGACAGAAAAACGACGCGTTGACCTCAGATTAGAGTCCTGTTTTAAACTTGATTCGTTCGTAACCGGAAGTGACGTCATCGACAATCATAAAATTTTCTCTATACGACTGACGCTGTCTATGACCACATTTGACCGATTTAAACGAATATACAAGCGATCGAAATATTTACGAAAAAAGTCTATGTGGAAAAAAACTTAACGATAATATTACACTTTTGAAATATGTACATTGCTATTGAATCGAATTATTATACACGTTTATATTAGGCTTCGTTACAGGAAATGACGACATCGACATCTATGAAATCTTTGGATGCGACTTAAGCTGTCGCCAAAAATATGTGACCCAATGTTTAGTACCATCGAACATGTATTGATTATTTTATAAGCGCTCAAACTATTCATGAAACTTTTGTTGACATTTGGACAGACACCATTATTTTTCGACCTGGGGCACTTGGGAAGATTGTTGGTTTGATATCCTTATATATATTTAGAAAAAGTTTGCAGTTACATTGAGCTGCAAAATGATGTCAATTACATAACGATCCAATCATTATTTACGGAGGTATTCGAGATTTTAGCTGTTCACTTTTTCCATGACCGTGACATTAACTTCCGGTCAAGTCAGCTTCAAAATCTTAATTCTGCGCATTAATAGGGCCGACTATCTAAAAAAACAAATTCGGAAACATACATACATACATACATATGAACATACATACATACATACATACATACATACATACATACATACATACATACATACATACATACATACATACATACATACATACATACATACATACATACATACATACATACATACATACATACATACATACATACACATACATACATACATACACATACATACATACATACATACATACATACATACATACATACATACATACATACATACATACATACATACATACATACATACATACATACATACATACATAGCCACAGACGCGACTGACCAACGTAACTTAGTAATAAACTAATGCCTTTGAAGTAGCCTAAATTTAACACGGGGGTTTGCTATAGGGTAGAACAGATAAACAGTATATACTGCCAGCTTACGATGATTTTGCTGCGCTTCATGGTTAAGATATATCATGGTACAGTCTTTTAACTTTTGGACACCCTGCAAGTTGATGCGGATCATTTTAACGAATGAATGCGCGCCGCACGTGCTATATGCCGTTAGTTTGGAATCATGGGGAACGCTGAATCCTCTGGCTAAGTTCTCATCAGTTTTGTCAATCGACACTCGTTTATATAGTATCGTAGTTTGCCTGTATAATCCTTCGTTAATCTATAACCTAAAATGCCGGACTAATTTGCACCAGTCCATGGTTTATTTTTTCTCAAAGCACCCGGACGTTTATTTTATGTTAAAGAATGCATACAAGGTATACTCTCGCCCCCCCCAAAAATTATCTTTAGCCGTTGGTCATGGCATTGTAAAACATACGGAATAAATTGCATTAATAATTGCTCATCTCTTTTAATTTATGAACGTGATTATTATGATGTATGGTTTAAATGCTCAGCCCTATTTATTGGTTTTAATGCCCATGAAATGATAAAAAGCACCCTTCTTTGATGAATTCATGTTATAAACGTGAAGCGTATATTGGATGAATATTGATTGAAGTGAAGAAGTCAAACTCCTCAAAGGTGAATCACATTAACTGTTTTATGATTAGTGTTGTGACATTATCTGAGTAATAAACAGCGTTTATTCCCTGTGCTGTATTCATTTACTAAACGACAAAAGAGGCAAAGGGGACACTAAACGACCAACATCGGTTGTACGTTGTATACTATTCGTCATTAGTATCAAAGTTAGATGTCCAACGAAAAATATTCCTATAATTGAGATGGTGGCGTGTTGCCAACTATAGGCTACCTAGTGTTAACATTCTGGTTGATGCTTCACCCTGCACACTTGATATATACAAGCTATAGTGTAATTGAATAACCTGAATAGGCGGTTCAGACATACACACATATTTCTAGATGACGCGATCTTGCACAAGTTTCTGTGGGTTGCATGGCTTATCACGTTGTGTTGCTCTGGCATATTACATAGTTTGGGCTCCGGGAGAGGGGGCAGGTATTGCTATCGATGCTCATGTTCTTCCAAACACCGTATATCAGATGTGAGTGTGATATGTTTTAAGCTTTGCAATGGCAGCACAAAATCAGCGGTACAGTCATTGTCTGCACCCGGATGCACTATAGCGCAATCACCAATTACACACCGTGACAATACCCTCTTATTTCATCTACTTCCGTAGAGTATGGTATATCAAAATACTTAAACCATATAAAAGCTGTGTAGCAGTATTATTTGTGCTATGCTACGGCCCTGTCGTTCAAGTGCTACACTCAGCTTGTAAATCGCAACAGGGGGATTGCGCACTAGGTTATGTGAGCATAACTACTTTATTATAGTCTGGATGTCTTCATTACCTGCAGAACCGGCAATTTTCGGATTTAAAAGCATATTGCCATATGTCATAGTTATTAAAGTACGATAAACAGCAATGTAATATTTACTCTGTCGGCTGCTGTCTTAAGGCATTTACACATAAACCCCAGTCTCTTATGTCAATGCTTCGTGAGTGTGTTATACGCTGACAATATGCCATATTCAAGATGCAATGAAATGGCAGGGACGAAGTATACCAGTCATAGAAGGTTGCGATTGCTCATGTAACTATTACGTCTGTGTTTGAATACATGCTGCAATGTATCCTGATCAAAACAGTCGAATGACTATGCACATTTATTACATTAAAGGCAATTCGCAATATCTTGTTGCAGCACTTGTATGGGCATCGTTCCATGTAGGCACAATCTTGACGAGCACCATCTGAATCACATAAACATGACATAATGCAAAACTACACTGATTCTATTCCACTTATTGTAAGATGAAAATAATTATTGGTAAACGCAATACTCACGAATCATCAACAGCCTTGAATGGCGTCCCCACAAAGCGCAGCATTCCGCCTATCGTTACCATGTACATTACAAATGTAATGTTAGACCAACTATAAGCGTGCCCACCAATTTGCAGACAATCAATTGACAAAAGAGGCGAAGGAGACACTTACCTGCAGCAGCGTCCTGACGCATTTCCACAGCCGCTGCAATTGCAAGTTATATCTGGGCAGGCGCCCGAAGTCAGGTGACGAAGCGTAGGGCAGCGTTCAGTCAGCGCTTGAATAGCCCGGTAGCAGGACTGGTCACTCATGGCCATCGACACATTAATCATCATGCCAAATAGAAGTACGGCACTCCACATTCTGTAAACAATTACAAATGAATAAGCTAAGCTGTTTGATGTTCCTTTATTAACAGATGTGTGCTGCTGCAAACAACGATTAATCTCACATGTAGCGAATGGCAACGCAAGTAGTACAAAGAATGGCTTGTAATCTTCCACACTCTGTCGGCTTTGTTATAGGCTCATTCGATATCCGCCTTCTTTTATAAGCAGGAGAAGTGCGACATAGCAATGCCTACAGCAGTAATTAAGATGATACAACATCTCCTAATCGTGAACTAATGAGTAAACTTAATGAAATTAGTGGTTAATTCTAAACATAAATCGTGGAATTCATGACATAAATATTAACATTCCATCTATATATACCCTTTGTAACTAATATAACGTAGCCATTAGAATCAGCAAAAAATCAATTACCCATCGCTTGATGAGTATACTGATCAATAAAATACAAAGATATTGGACTTTTTAATAATAATTTGAAAAGAATCATCCCATTCCATACATAAAAAGTCGCAGTGATATATTGATACAAAATCTCATATTGGCTGCATGTAAAAACTGCACGTAGCGTTATTCTCGAGTTATTGATTGTATTATATATAGTTTAATAATTATACTCGTGTAAATAACGCTAATGTCACTATATATATTGTTTATTTAGATATAAATATTGTTTATTTAGATACTAATATGAGCCCCTTGACGGACATTGCAGTGCACTAGCATTAAACTGAAGAGCGCAATTCTATAGATGATCATACACAACGTGCTGTATATAAAGGCAACCTTATCCAGGAGTCTCGGCAGTAATATGAATCGCTATCGTGGTTTATGTTACCGCAAGCCACGCGATGCTTTCATAACCATATATAATATGATGCATTGCAAAGCTAGCTATGCAACCCGATAGAATAAACCGGGGCTGCTGTGAAAATTAGGATTCTTATTCACGTTCATCAAACTAGGAAGTGGACAGGTGAGTATTGTCTTTATGGAAAGTTGATGGAATATTTGGTGAATGAAAACGGCTAGTGCTGGCGAGATTTTGGTCGACATCAGATTCCCTGGTGGCCATAGATATGTGACAGCAAACAGCAAACATTGATAAATAATCATACATTTCGTAAGTTACACATGATTTTCCATTAGAGGCCAGGGGTATTAGCATTCGGTCGCCATCAAGATCAAAGATTATATCGGGGGCCTGTGCAAGTCATACTCTTACAAGGCTCATTATACCTCCCTGCTGATTTAATCAAATTATAGAGCGAATAGATTAATGTAAACTGGTAATGCTTACGTTTTTCTGGAGAAAATGATTTAATTAGCAATGAGGGGCGATTCATCGGTTGCCGTCCACTGTATCATAAAACCACAATTGTTATTATTGTAAATTAAACGGAGAAAAATGCGATCAATAGTCTTTGAAAAATGCCTCGGACATTAATATAATGATTCATTTACTTACTACATTTTTCATGTGGCGTTAGACTTTTCATCAGGAGAATGTCAATTGCTTACGTAAGGCCATTCTTCGGCTCATCTGTCTGAACTTAGGAACCCACAATCATTTGTCGCACTGCATTTGTGATTATGTTTCATTTGGGACACAACTGCATGGTAGTGTTATCAAATTTTGCAACACCGCCATGAGTTCTGCAAATATGCATTCCAAATTATGTGCTAGACTTGCGCTTTATAGTCGTCTGTGAAATGCATGTGATAGCCTTACATACATATGTGCAAGGTATAACATAAATAATCTTAACTATGACATAATGAAAATGTTTCATTGTCTACTGGTATTAAAAGTGTAAATGACATTATGAATTTCATGTCTGACGATTCTTTATCTATAGCTAGTGCTATTTGTTTTCTGTATTGTGCGATTAAAGCACATCACAAACAAAATGTCAAGAAATCAAGCGTTTCATACAAAGGCTCAATGATCTAGGAGGGCCCTCATGACAAAGGGTTATATATTTTTATAAAGCTGTATAAACGTGCTATCGTGCAGGAGATTAATCCTGCATGACGTTCAAATCCCAAACCGTCAACTAGAGCACACTTAGTCGTAAGGAATATTTATCTTCGGAAGCTTACGACCACATGTAGCGTTCAGCAATTATCGATGGCATCGCCAAATTTTCTGCTCATGACTAGAAAAAAAGGCTTGTGGCAATGGTTTGATACAATAATGGTTTGAATGGAATGTACATATCTATACAGTGAAGATTACTACCATTGCGGACTCAAGCCATTGACGTCGTCGACGAATGTTCAAGACGCCAATTTATACGCACAAATTCAACCTTTCGTGGCGTTTATTAAGGGAATACCGATATTTTGAAATAATTTTCAGTCATCATGGATAAGAAAAATTACATTTTTTATATAAGTAATTAAAACCGTCGGCAGCATTTCGCTATCTATTTCGTTGTTGTAGATAGATGAATTGTCGACGATGAAATTTAGAAATTTGTGACGCTGCGACTGCTACACAAATATATGTATTCATTGCTTTATTGGCTTCTGTAGAGTGTTGTAGGCATAATGGCTGTATGGTCGCCACGTTCATGGCTCCAGGAGAGTGCATGACACGACACAATGCTACTTTTCACAATATCATCACCGCAAGGAGTCAATTCATGAGAGGAATAAGAATTGTGTGACAATACATTCACCTGGGGATATATGGCGTGTACCACGTATACTAATTATTCAGCTCTACAGCGTCACAAGACAACAAGCGTCGACTTAGCTAATTCCCAGGTTGCTAACAAATTTTCATGGTACTGCACATTTCCATTCTTCTTCATGACAACAGATAGCAGTTGTTGATTGTGACTAGGGTATAATTAGTGCAAAACTCAACACAATCAGCGTTCACACAATTATAATCCGGCTCGACATGAGAAGATTGAACAAAGGCACAGCAGGTTTCAAATGACCCCTCCTAACAACTAAGGCACGCCACTCGATGTGTCATGGCACCAGAGAAGTAGCAGTTACACTAAGCAGTTGTAAGGTGTCCTGTTGATATGATATATAGAAGCATACAAAATTGACTACGATGCGATCTCGTTATTTGTTGATACAATTCGCACAATGAGCCATTGTTGCTTGGGATGCGTTTATAATTGTTTAACTGTTATTTTATTGCTCTCAAGCCAACCAATCATCAAGAGGTGGGGGGCTGATTGCAGTAATGAAGCCGTGGTTGGAATAAGAGGTAATCTGATCCCTTAGAATGCGGGGTCCATAGGATCCTGGCCCTAGGCACATTGGACTTTATACATTCTCCACGATATTGATTTATCTAGAATAAGCATAACTAACCTAGCTATTTGTCAGATATATTCACTCAGTAATATACGGCATGGAATTTGACATGAATTAGTATATGGGAGGGGATTATATGAATAATTCATGAACACTGCAGATATGCGATGCAGTGGTCGCCTATATGAAGCCTATTTAACAGTGTGTCAGCTGACAGGGTAATCTGACGAACGTCTGATGTGTGTTGAGATCAAACACGCAGGCGTCGGTTTTTAAAATATGATTGTGATTCTTGCTTAATATGACATACTAAAAACTGACCGGATGATTAAATAGGTTAGGTGGTATGAATTGTTTCGAATGTGACTGAATTATAAATGTGCACCTATCAAAGGTAAAAATCATCGCTGTACATCTCATCTCGTCTTATTTATGATGCAAAATATGCATCTGAAGCACGTCTACTGACTAGGCATGAATGTGCACACATCGGTATTTGTTCCGAAGGCAGGTGCACATTGCATGCCAAGCACTGGTGTGCACAATCATGTCGATGCTGCACTTTCAATATTCCGAGTCCGTTGCCACCCAAGGTTGGCTTCAATGACGATTTTTAGGAATCGGTAGCTATCATTCCAGGCTAACCTCACATCCTCCATAAAAATTATATTTTTTTTAATGGTACTAACCCGGATATCAATCACCCCAAGCTTATGCAAAGGAAAAGCAATTCAAATATATTTGCCTCGGTATCATCCTCAAATGTTTATTCATTGAATGCCAGTCTTCTTTCATAGGCAAGCAACAAATGACTAGGTGATGACTACATATATCTCAGCTTCGTGTATCATGAATTAATCAGTAACGCCAAACCGGTATAATAGATAAATAAATAACTCAGTCTGTCATAGGTGAACTGTTCGAGCTATGGCAATGTGATGGTTACATATCGTAAACTCTAACTGCTTTCAAGCACAAAACAACACGCCTGTGTTTCCAAGGGACGGCTTATCTTGATGATCGTACAAAGAAACACAACCCATTTACAGAAATAAACATGACTTTGAAACATTTGAGATACGTCAGCATTTGACGGCGGAGATAATCGTGGGATTTTGAGACACTTATGTGTTATTGATAATCCAAGTGCTATGGTTGCAGAATCAATGTAGAAAATTGACCACGCATTTTTATTGGTATATTTGATGTGCATGATCATAATCTTCGGTCACATGATCTTTCACAAAAATGTTCTGTTGGATTTGTATTCTGCCGTGTAAAATATCTGTCAAGCATCGAATGTGTATAACAGTGCAAATCTCTTCCTCAGACTACTGTATGTTTTCATCATGCTCCCTGGGGAAAGCCATGTGCAAATGTCAAGTATGTTTCTAATCTAACGCTTAGCCTCTGTCATGCATTTTGCGAGCCCGTATACTTGGTGATCACTCGGAGAGAACCGAGTTGCATGCCATACACAATAGGATATTCGACAGACTCATCCATCCATTCTCTGTGTGAAACACGCGCAAAGCCACTATACAACGTACTGCATCACTCTTGACCACAGACCCTTTGAAGACAATGAATACGAATTGCAATTATCTGCTCAATTTATGCACCTTGATATTGACTAATGACTGTATTGATAAGCAGTGGCATGGGCTGAGGCATTGAATTGTCAGTTAATGAAGGACATATTTCATTAGACGAATCTAATGAACAGCTGTGTAGAGGCCCGCAGTATAATGAGCATGATTGTGCTACATTTACAGTTAAGTGCGCAGGAATCAACGTCAGGAGCTATAACCCACGACCAACGCAGCCTGCAGTAAATGGCTTTGATATTTGATCAACATCACAAGACATTCTACAATCAGTCTCTTTTCACCCACTTAGGGGCAGCTGAAAGAAGATGTATCATTTTTATGTCAGCTCAGGAAGGTAAAATATGCTGGCGATTTATATGCCAGCACGTGTATCTAGGACCTTCCATCACAATGAGTCGGGCGCAACCTAACTCAAAAGAAAGTCAGTATCACAGTTGAACTCTGTTCACCGTTATTCACCTGGGCTCATATCGACAATGAGACACAATAAGCTGAGATAAAAAGATGGTGATGTTCTGTGAATGAGAATCAACGACACACACAAAGTATGGTTTACAGCCAGATGACAAAGCTGCTGACGTATTCGACTACGATTTAATGTGACACTCATAACGCTTAAAGGGATGCGAACGTTCCAAGTAGCGCACATATTGCCAACTATAGATATGCACAATAAAATGTTTATTTGGTCGCCATGCATGCGTCAGCTATAACTCGCCCAATAAATGAGAACCGAGGGAAAATTGTCTATTTTAAAGCTTTTACTAGCATCGTGTGATAGGTAACTGTAATACTATACTGAATATGTATAACAATAGAACTTGAGGCTCCCATTAATGTTATTTTAGACATTATCATCCACTAATGATTCCTAAGGGTTTATGTACCTCAACCAGCGGCCGCAAACACGAAAGCGGTGGATTAAATGGTTTGCTGAGGGGTGGTTTGGGGTTAGAGACTCCTTGTAGATAATTTAAATGTATCGCCCATTTACGGCTGGGTATTAGACCTATTGCAATAGCACAAAGGAACCCGGATTTACGTTATGTGAGTCAAAACTAATAATGCAATAACATATATCTGTTTAGTGTGCAATTGTTATGAAAGCAATGCATCATTGGTAAAATTATCCCTCACTGCAACCTATCATCAAGTACTGCATAACATTAGCACACGGTTGCGGTTAAAGATGCACCGTCAGACGGCGCTTTATAGAATATCTTGTGTTCCGTAGGTATCTGGGTCATGTTATGAACCATGGATTAACATGACAGACAGCAAGGCGACCACTAGACATTGACAATAGATATCTACATGTTAACTTGCCAGGGCGGGTGGTTTCCCACAGAGTAAGCATGTGTGATTATTTAACTACACATGAACCCCGAGAAAGTTGACCAGCTGAAGTCCCTTCTAGATATTGTCCGAATATCATTTAATTCCAGTGAAGTGATATTTAATTAAATGAAAACAATTGCGAAAGTAAGGACAGGCTGATGATGTATACATTAGACTAAGGTAAAAAAATCTGTGAATAATGGCGGTACATGATACTAAAGAAATTGTGTATTTTTCAAAAATATTCATTTCAAAAATATTCATCTGCGAGGTCTGACGTTAGTCAAAACAAAAACTAAGGCCAAGTGATGTTTGCTATGATCATATCTAATTACGTCAATCGATTAGCGGTTATGGCGGATCACTCTGCGTGATATCTCACCTATGTTCTTATGATAGGTATAGTTTGGTGTGTAACCATGATCAACATCAAATTAGGGGATATATTATCATGCAACACAATGTCCGTTAGACCGCCTGTTTCATGATGTATGTATATCTTTTATTTATATCATTCCACAGGGTATGTGAATGCGTTTAGCCATGTGTTATGATGGTAGCTATCGATGCACTTATGCAACTATATTGTACAAGCTGTAATCACCGATAGGGAACAGAGGGTATGTTGTAGTGATCGCCAGGTCCTGAGTCTTCGTCATGTTAATCACCATTATATCTGTTGAAGCAGGTTTCTGCATGGCAAATGGCGGACCAAGAACACTGACATAGGATTCATTGAGGTCGTATCGAACGTTCAGCCCGCATAATGGTACATGCAATCGATCCTGGTAAAGCGCGGCCATCGTTCGGCGAATGCTAATTACCTATTCCAAAGAAGCAAAAGTTGAAGGTGATACAGATTAGTTAATTATTTAGCTTAGGGTCTATCCTGTATTAGCAGTACACATTTGTGGCGTTATAAAAACATAGTGCTCTTGCATAATGCATAAGCGTGGCTTAGCAATATACACATAAGGTTACACTTCAGAATCCGCTGAGGCACAAATATTATGCGCTCAGTGTCAGCGTGCAAAGGTTGCTGCCTTCATCTGCGTTATAGTGGAAAATGGTCGGATTTTCTGATTTACCTGCCTACAATTGCGAAAAAGGTATTAGTGCCGTCTTCTAACCTGCGAAGCACTGGCCTAATGTTTGTCGGTGGAATTATGCTGAGTGCACTTTGAACAGTTTCGGCTGATGAATGATTCGAGTAAAAATCCTGCTATGTCTAGTTGAGTACAATCCGCTGCAATAGCTATCTTTTATGTGAAATGTAACAATCTCTTCGTCCTTTTTCCGCACTGATGTAACCTTAATTGCAACTAACTTGGTATTTCATGGAATACACTAAAGAAACAGGTGCGTGTGAAGTTTTCATAGCGAGAATGTGCACATATATTTCCCCGTGATTACTTCTCCCTTGATAACCCAAACTAGTTTTGTTTCTTTCAAGATAATGCCATCTTACTTAGGTCAAATCTCTGTATCCAACCTATGTACACTACACTTCTATGTGTCCCATTTCTGCTTTTGATATTGACAGCCGGTACACACTAGGTTAAGAGCCTCAACAGAAACCTTGCCATCCCCCAAATCGTATGTTTTTTTTCGGTGACTAGCAATTGTGTCATTTGACATTAAAGAGAAGTCAATTCTAGCTAGAAAGAATGAACGTAATAGCTATTAAAACAGGTAAATTAAGTACGCGATAGTAGCTTCAGTACGTACATGAGATATATTCCGTGTGTATAACAAGAGATTATTAAGAGATTATTTGCTTTGGTGTTAATTTATACCGTGCGTATTTATTAAAATGTGAATGAATCAAGGATTTTCTGTCATGGCTATCTGCCAAAAATAATGACTGGCAATATTCGAAAAGAAAAGTTGTAAACTTGCGCGGCGGAATTTATTGTACCGACCAATCTAGACTAAACTAACATTTAATGTTTTGGCAGTCGTATATGGCCGATTCCAAAATGGCAATGTTAAGTGCTCGTCGACAGATTTTAATTTCCACACAAGTGAGCAGCGTGTCTACCCTGGTCGGACTTCCGAATAAAGTACCTAAATATTTGAAGTAAGCGTTGTCTTTAAAGGACCCCGCCGATCGAGTTGCAAGCCTCTATAGCATGGGGATTCACGAATCAGAAACAATTTGCCCATGATCTATTGCTCAAAGACAAAAAATTGGTTGAGTCGTTACTGGAAGAGTGATTGCTCTGATTGATTTTGGACATCGTCTTATGAAATATACATCTTTTTTATTCTACAATAACAAACGATTTCTCCGACATATCATTGAGATTAGATCATTTCGCTGATATAATAGTTAGAGCAACTAACTCAACAACCGTCTTCGATTTCATGTCGTGCATTTTTTCGTTAATGAATACTGAGGGAACCAGTATTTTGAATTCCGCCGTGGGACCACAAACCAATTAAGGATAGGATTTTTTAACGAAGTGCTTCGCACATCATTCAAGTTTGCTTATACTATATTTAATCTTTTGAGAGTTAGCTGGTTGAAAAAAACGCAAAAGAACGACTTTCCATCACCTATAATATCAGGAATATATATATATATATATATATATATATATATATATATATATATATATATATATATATATATATATATATATATATATATATATATATATATATATATATATATATATATATATATATATATATATATATATATATATTATATCTGTATGTACAGACGGATTTATGGCCAAGGCTGTTCGAATTACTCCCGCAATTTTACGTGGTTTAGCATGTAGGCGAACCTTTTGACTTTATTCTTTCGATGAATGGTGATATTCACTTTATAAACGGACATGTGAAGAGGTGAACCTGCTGTTTTAAAGATTGACGAGGTTGCCGTATGTATTTGAGCTCAAAACATTGTATGACTGGTGTCAATAAGCGGCCGTATGTTTCACATGTTACTTTTGATAAATACCCACAGAGCAAATATTAAACATTTTGCGCTCATTGTTTGTAGAACATACGCCGTTATTTAATGCATACGATTTTGCATATTTCTTCGTTCCGCTTGTTAATTGCAGCTCCCTTGGCTATCGCCATCACACGTGGCGACTATAATGCAGTGGCTAATATTCATATGACAGCAGTAAACCAATACTGTGTAATTTCATATCTTGTCATAGCTCTCATATTTTGTGGACTATTCGAGCGAGAAAAAAAAGTCTTTTGTTGATAACTCGGTATGTTCAGTATCTCAAGAACATTAATCAACGTATTTCTGTTGGTAATTTTACTGTCCGTTTTCCGGCATGACATAATCCTCAAAAGGGCATAATACCCGTTATTACATTCCATGGCGCAGTTCAGTTGCGGTGGTACAGTAGAGGCGCCTTCAAGATTGCATTCTACAGTAGCCGGTGATGTCAGAATTACTCACCGATGACTGAATCTCTTAAACCATCAAAGGTAGAGCTGAGCTTAACTATGATTCACACCAGTGTTTTAGTTATTCGTCGGCAATAGCACTACCAGCAGCTTGATAGCTCTCGATAGGTGGATGTACGGAAATAGTGCTTGTTTCTTTTTGTCACCATTATTGGTCGATATTGACATCAAAAATTTCATTTGTAAAATTAAACTTAAACTTAGCCCGTTACCATACCAAGTTACAGTTGTCTCTCCGTTACGATACGATACTAAGATGCAGCATTTATATTTAAGTAATATAACAACAGAGCCGCTAAGCACGGAACTCCAATACTCTTTTGATAGCATAAATCAGATTGTCAGTGGTTCGGTGTTATATCAGCATGATCAATCAAGGTTAATAATCCACTTCTGCATATAGTGCATAGCTGCTCAAATCAATTTAAAGGTGCATCTGAACAAAAATCATGAACCTACTGTGAAATTTCCCATTATTGGAAACAACATCCCTAAAATGAATCTAATCTTTGACCCCTTCTATTTCTAAGGTTGTTGTTAGGATTTATTTCTTATTTTTGAAGGATGCGAATGATAACCCAAATACAGGGGACTGGGGTAATAATACTGAGAGATTATGGAATTGCACATATAGTGCAATGGTGCACCATAAGACATTTTACACCTTAGATGACGGGATAAAACTTCTTATCCTGTCTTAACCCAATAGCGAATAACTTTTGATAGCACCTTTCCCTATAAAGCGAGCTAGCTGTCCCATATTACGCAAGGACCCCTTGCCATAAAAAGACTACCTCATTACTACCATTTTCTCTGAATTATTTGAGTAAAATTTTACTGGTATGTATCCTTATAAAGCAGGCTAGTTGTCCCAAATAACATATGTAACCAATATGATGTTGATGTTTCAGTGCTCTCTAAACAAAAAGCCCATTATGAATTTTGACGCCTGTGCTTTTTGAGAAAAGCATGTAAATAAAACCTATAAAAGTGTATAAAACCTAGCTAGCTTTCCCAACATATACATCTAAACATCCATAAACAGTCTTTTATTAACTTTGAAGCCTGAGTTAGTTGAGAAGAACTTGCATAAAATCTCTTACCAAAATAAAATCTTTTGATGGTACTTTACCTTAGAAAGCAAGCTAGCTGTTTTGAATAACACATGGACCCCTCTGTTGTTGATGGCAACTATTAATATGAAATGTAGCCCATCATGGCATTATACACTTAAATTATACCAACAAATAGTACATAGTGCATTTCCAACTCTTCCTACATTACACATGGACCCTGCCTATGTTAATGTTATTAAACTAGATGGTCTATTAGAAAAATTACTATAACAATATTATTGCCCATCTCAAAATTGTAGAACATTTTTAATCCTTGTTTCCCTATAAAGCACGTCAACAGCCTGAAATTATACATGTAGCCCTCTGATGGTGATTATTCCATGCAAACCTCAAGTCAGCCCAAAATCATGCCAAAAGTAATGGAGCTTCTACACCTGTTAGTCTCTTGTTGACATCTAGTGTGCAGCCAGTCCAATAAATCAGAATAATGTGCATGGTTACCTAGGTCCATTTGCAATTAATTATCAGCCTTTAGAGTCCATATAATTATGGACTACCACAACTTCAGTTGCATGTAGGTAGTCTATCCCATTGAAACATGGCGTACAACAACTGCAGTTTATTGAAATGCTAGGTATATGGACATAGGGTGCAAGGCTGTTCTAGTTTGTTGAAATATGGTGCACAGCTACTCTAGTGAATTGAAACATTGTGTAGGCTACTCTAGTCCAATGAAATATGGTGTATAGCTACTCCAGGCCAGTCAAAATATGGTGTACAGCAACTCAAGTCCATTGAAATTGGAACCTTGACTACTCCAGTCTATTGATATATGATGTATAGCTACTCCAGTCTATTGAAATATGCTCACTTAGCTGAAGTACCACTCGTTCTGAGTTTCATCAGAAAGACAGTGTAAAGAAATAATCGTAGCTAAAGACATCAAACAAATCATAGCTGGGGCAAAGTTGTGGCTGAGTTTGTAAGGGCACTCATCCACACACATGGCCATATATATGGCGAAGTATATATTGTAAATACCTGATGATGTGAGCTAATGCAGGCATGCCAGACCACCAGGCTATATCTGCTACTGTTGGTGATTCACGTCCAGATTACCAGTCACAATGGGGAGTGTCTTATCCAAAGTCCAGACAGAGGGATCCAGTTGCGAGGCCTCTCAACTTTACCATAACTTTTGGTTGGTATAATTCACCGGATTTGCTGCTCATTATGTGAAATATGAGTTAGACAATTATGTAATGCTGGCATTTATTATGATAGACGAATCTCCGCTGTGCCCATAGGGTTACCATTTATCAAGGTAGGTATTATACCGGCACAAAAGACCAAGCCTTCCATTTAATGATGCAAAGACAATTTATTGCTAATCTTTTATTAACTGGTTATGCTTCAGATTATTTTGACAATCTCATTGCAGAAGTTTTCGTGCTCCGTGAGAAGTATACCAGCTACAGACTAGCTAAAGTTCTTTCAGCAGAAAGGAGTGTTCCACCCCCTATTGCTTCTCAATTTGAGAAGCCAGCAAAGGATATCTTGGTGGGAGCACACCGATGTCGCTTCAATCTTACTAAGAAAATTACCTTAGTTCCTCTCTAGGTATCCTCTGCAAGGCCATCTGGGTCTGGGAAAGCATATCGTATTTAGTTTATGACACATGATGGCAATAATTTACTGTTATGTCTACCTAACATGTACCACACTTAGTAGATGAAACGGTGATAGGCCGAATATTTTAACAATCTGTAGCGAAATTAATGTTATTTCTTAGGGAAATTGGACTCATTCGCTGTCAACAATTTACTGTAGATAAGATAAATGCATTGCTGGCTTTGCTGTTTTTTGTCCTGTTCCTAAGTAGCAAGGGACATGAATACCAAATGTAATGCACTACATGGTCACTTGGGATACACATTGTCCATTGTGTTATAATTGATCAATTCCAGAAGTATCTGTGTGCCTTATATGTGCTTCAATAAAGGCATTACCTACTTATTTGTGTTAACCTCATCCCCTGTTGGACCGTCGATCAGTATGTACTAGAATTAAGATGCTAGAAGGACGTAACAATCCAAGCAGTTTGACTTAAGCCCTGATTGTGTGGTCATACATGAACACTCTTCCATTGTTGCCCGAGTCTTTGAGCAATTTCGACAGCAAACACTTTCCGCAATGTGGCCATCTGATCGCAGTTAAGACTGCTACACCTACACAAATCAAGCGTTATCCACATTAAACTCCAAGCAAGATCGATCACATAACAAAATCCGACCTAGCGGTCAACGTTTGGCGATGATTCACGAATTCTTTGCAGCATTCTGACTTTATTTGTGAGCAAAAGAGTAGACTTAATGAGTTCGGGGTCGAAAGACCAGGGGCATGCAGTTCTGTGGCAAACAAAATTTATCAAGGGCCCCAGTATTTGTTTACAGTCTTATTAGATACTTAGTTATGTGTGTGTGTGGGGGGGGGGGGGGGGGGGGGGGGGGGGGTTACATACTTTCTACATATTTCAATCATAGACAGTCAGGGCCTTGAAATTGTATAATATGTCTTTAAAATATACACTGATGATAGATATATTATCAGGACGTCGGAATTCTGAACGAGGTCATATAACAGACACCCAAGTAAATTCATTGAACGAGCGCGATCGGCCAGTGTTCGGTTTTTCGTCTGACAGATGTGTATATAAATATATATATATATATATATATATATATATATATAGATATATATATATATATATATATATATATATATATATATATATATATATATATATATATATAGATATATATATATAGATATATATATATATATATATATATATATATATATATATATATCTATATATATATATCTATATATATATATATATATATATATATATATATATATATATATATATATATATATATATATATACTCAGAAAGACGAAAACATTTTGGTCTACGCACCACACTTCCACTGGCCTGAAAGTCAAAGCGTCTTTTCTGCATTCATTTTCTTAATCCGTTTCTTTGCTCCCAGTCTCAGAATCTGACTCGGTCGTTATTTCCTCTCCACGCAGTCGTTTGGGCTTAAATAAATATCCACATTTTACTTAATGAGGTTTCCTCATTTTACCTAATGAGGTTTCATTAATCTTCCTCTGATGACGATATGTTATTAGATACCAATAAGTAGAAAGGATAGTTGCAGGGAAAAAATCGCGGATCGCATATTTGTTCTCAGCTTCCGAAATTCCGCCTTAGAATTTGGTTGTGGACGACCAGCGTACGTGACATCACGCGACCTTCCTTCTAGCGATCAACTGGTTCAATTGAAATTAAATCCGAGCAGCACTTTCTCAGTGGGTTCATGTCCACCATAGTTGAATTAATGATAAATTATCTACCGAGGGTAGATATTTTCCGACATTTTGAGACATACAAATCGAATATGCCAAAAAACATTAGTTTTGATCTTTAAGCAATACCGTAAACGAACTATTTTGTTTTGCCCGCGAAGCTTCATCTTGCAATTTATCTGTGTACTTGATAAAGAGATTCAATTGAAATACATTTGATTAATTCCAATATCCGTGCCTCCTATAAATTACCAGATTGTTTATGTGCTTAGTACTCGTTTTTCTTCCAATTTTTGTTACCGTGTAATCTTCGTTATTACGAGTATGTATTTGGTTTCTGTTTTCCATATTTATTTTCAATACCTATATTTATGTTTTACAATTTATGAGAGGCAAAGATGCTAATGAGCTGTTAAGCTTATGATGGTTGCTGTCGTCCTCAGGTGGAATGATGCTTACTTATAAAAGCGGACGGACATTCAATGAGAGATCACATAGAAGACATGTCAGTGGGTCGCGTCTATTACTTTGGTGACACAAGCTTCAGGTGAGTGCAGTCGATGAGGTATCATCAAAGAGTTAATAGCTTCGCTTATAGAGCTCACTCGAGCCTTCCGCTCAAGGAAATGTATGAAGACGCCGCCTGCTAGCCGAAGCGTTAATGTCATCGAGTCGTGTCATAGCGTCTCCACGTGGAATTCTCTGTTAAATTTGGGGCTGTAGTCGTCTCAACCAGTCAGAAGACGTCATATCTGTAACAGCCGCAGAGCCCCGAGACATTGTGCTTTTTTTTATTTCATGGTGTCGTCCCCTGATGTCGGAGAAGTCTTTGGTGTAATTTTTTAATTGTCACGCAGCTCAGTGTAGCTATGAATTCTTCGCTCGAGACCTTCACACCCCCCTGACATGCCAAAAATGTTAATGTCGACCCCAGGATAGTTTCCTCGCTTCAGGCAGTTATTGATAACATCAAACTACCAGTCACAGTACGGATAGTAAATATCTAGGATCGTAAACTGCTCGGACGCTGTTAGAGGCGAACTGCTTTCCATATGGGTACTCCAGACCGGATAATTCAAGTTGCCATTTATTTAGTAGTGTACTTGCTATTTGCGCCATTCGTAAGCCTATTGTGCGACGTGTTATGGCAGCGGCACATTACGATTGCAATGTATTATAATAAGGAGAGCAATAACCGCAGAGCAACTCGAAGTGAGACTTCTTAGCGTAGCCTCTAACTCTTAGGTATCATTATCAGGGCATCGCATATATGCGTACCAACGTGGCATTTGTTTATCAGTATATTGTATTGAATTGTGAACTCAATTTCGTTTGTTACAGAATGTGGAGTGTCTTACTTTTATCTGCCCTGGTGATTGACATGTCCATAGCAACGAATGATAAGACCTCTAATGTCTGTCCAGATTTCACATGCGATTGCAGCGAGTGTAGTGGTACAGCCGGGGAATGCTGTGCGTAAGTATCTCTGTTTTCTTTATACTCTGCTGTATCAATCCATATAGCGATGGAAAAGAAGAGTTCAATTAAGTGTCATACATTGGCAAGAGATTTGAAATTAAATAATGCTTTGTCGGGGCAGGAGGAACTTTGTGCTTTGTGAAGGCGACATTCAAGGATGCTGACGATCGGTGGGTTTAACATCTCTGAGATATTATGTTTAGCTCACCATATGTTGACCAGAATCATTTTGTTTATGTCTACAATCATATTTCAGTGATACTCATTTAAGACTCGACATGAGGATTGTGTCAACTCATTCGTCGTAATTGATTCGCAAACAAATGCTGATAGAAATATAAACATGTGATATTTGAATAAATGAGCATAGAAATAGGATTGTATGTTATGGAAAACATTGCAAACTGTTGTGGAATACAGACACGATTTCTGGCGCTACTGCCAGCTTATCTTCAGTGTTTGCTAGCACCCGTCATGTACTGGTTGATGTCAGTCAGAAGACAACATATTGCAGCGCACGGAATAAATGATCGCTACGTTTTAGGCAAATCGACCCCGAGAAACCAACGAAACGATATGGGATTGATTTATAAGAATACATTTCATAACTTAAATGCTCATCTAAAAAACATTCTGAATAGTCAACGGTAATATATCGAAGAAGGTAGTTCAGTGTCAATAAAATATTATTTTAACGAATACATTAGGATTTGCAATTTTGCTGTGGGCATAAGTTATCATATGTGTGAATTGGCGGTTATGAACAACTAATTATAGGTTCTAGTTGACACTTTCGTTTCCAACATTATGCAAGGGAGCGCAATCAAGACTACGATATATATCCGGTTGTTAGTGTTATACTCCGGTGAATATATTAACACGTATAATACATTGATTTGAAGAAGTAGAACGAGGCTACTGAGATCTATTCTTGACAAACCTAGCAGGGCAAGTATGTCAAGCATCTATATTTAGGCAAAATTCGGTGAATAATTTCAAGAGAATTAATGATGATGACTTTCTACGGTAATATTTTTTTTCCCCAGACGTTCTAGCTGCACTCTCGCCTGTAATTAAATCGAAAACATACATCAGCATTGGAATTAAGGTTGCTGAAGGCTCTATAGAACACTTGGTTTTAATATATGTTGTATGCATTAGACGATTGTTGTGTAAGCCAAGTAATCTAAAGACGCGTTGATTGTTGGAGCTATATGCACACTGATGCTTGCTGTAGCTGACCGATGGACACGTAAATTACTTGATATTGCGCTATTTATTACAATAGTTATATCTACATGTTAGGTATTGAACCTGAAAGCAAGCTATCATATTTTCCAACGGTGTCGATCAAATTAGAGCGTCAGACTATGTGACGGCGGGTTTAACGTCCCATTTTGGTGCAGGGATTAAGCCTTATATCATTACATTAGCTAGGATGTCAACATCGTCATTTCATTTTGTCAACTCAAGCCATATTGTTTTATGACCCAAATTGCGTTGAGGCGTACATATGTTGCGCTTGTTATGCAATCGATGTCTATTTACTCTTACGTCATTACCTTTGAAATCGTGTTTACATTGTGATCTATTTCGTAGTTCAAGGTGCGAAAATAATTACTTGACTTTGTCCAAAATGCTTTCACAATGTATCCCCATTTAAAACAACCATTTTGCTTTGCAAATTTATTTCAGTGTAAGTTGTAGTAGTATGCATCAGCAATCGTATGCGTTTTTTTCATGACAATTAAGCAAACGGTATTATGTTGCAGAAAACTATCTGAATACAGTATGACTAGTAGAATATGTCATATCTAAAGATGGTAAATCGGTTCCACATGTGGTAAGTTACATGTAATATTTAGGAAACATCTATGCTCAATGAACACTCAGCAGCCTTGGATGTCACCTTCGCAAAGCAGAGCATTCCTCCTGTTGCAAACACAAAACAGTCCATAGATTAATATCATCTACTTGGATTGTAATAGCCAAATCAAGCAGGTAAATGAATCACTTACCCGCAGCAATCCCCTGTCACTCTCCCACATCTGCTGCAGTCGCATGTTATATCTGGGCAGGCACCCTCGACCAGGTACCGAAACACGGGACAGTGTTTAGTCAATGCAACCATAGCATTATGACAGGGCCTGTCACTCTTGGCCATGGATTGGCCAATCAGTAGGAAAAAGAGAAAAAATACACTCCGCATTCTGTGACAAACAAAATTTTAAAATATTCTAAAGTGCCCTGTACCGGATAACTTTAGCTAACTAGCCATTTCATTCCGCATATGTTAATGCTCTGATTTGAGCGGAATCACTGTAACAGGATTACACTTACCCGAAGCTTGAGTCACAGCAAGTCAGAAAAATCTATGCCTTGAATCTTCTTCAAAGGGTTAGCTTTGTGATTTTGCATTGCGTGTTGGTCCTCTTTTATACACAAAAACATACCTTATCGTGATTTAATGGGAACAGCATCACAAGTCTGATAGTTTATTAAAAACCGATTTTATGTATACAGAATCAATTCCCACTGCTAATTACAAAGATAACGAGTCCCTGAGTATGGAATGCAATACTTAGAATAGGCATCGAATGACTTTAATGAAACGAGAATATTGGTATTTGCACTATAAATTCTGATCAAATATTCCAACTCAGATAAATTGGTATTCTAAAGTAAAATCTTATTGGATTTGCAAGTAAAAGAATATGCATAGTGGCTCTGTGAAATGGCAGCGAGACAGAGGTTAATGTGCATATCATCTTGTAGTACTTGGCCAATATACCCATTACATGCAAAGTAAGACTGTTAAATCATGTTTCACCCTCGGAAATGCTATGGAATTCAATGTCTCCGTCGTAAATGTGCTCCTATCCAGTAGACATTTGCCGACAGCTACCGCTATAGTTCAATTATATAGCCTCATAACCAAATGATAGCAATATGGATTGCTTAGGTTTGTTACATTGGAACGTTAACCTGTGTACTAAGTATTTTTGTAGTATTCTGAACCGCTCCTAGAGTGATTGTACAATTGTAAGTGGTCTTTGAACATCAGACCTTGTTAGTGTCATGACCGAATACATTCATGATAATAATCTCTGAGTAAACACATAATATAACATTTAAAAGGTACTTCCGTTTTCTTATGCGCGCACTCAAAAGAAGCAATCGAATTATAGCTTTTATTGGGTACCGTCCGATAGCTGCACGTCAATTTCTATATCATATTTCAAAGCATTGTCTTCGCAAAATATATATTACCATTGGCTGAATAATGTTAAATTATTTGATTTAACTGTTAACGAGATTTGATTCTACCAACAATCATTCTAGCCGATTATTCTGAAATAAATCCTGAGTCACGGTGCAATATGCGCTAACACGTAGTGTGCCATGAATACATATATCATTGGCTCATGACTAACCAAGATACCCGTGTTCATTACGAAAAGGGAGAAGAGTAGACGTGATGCTGTGATCATTATGCATTGACGATATACCGATAAAAGATATCCTAATCTCAAAAACGTATCTCATTCTGTGCATAGGAAAAGGAACTACTAACAGATTAATTTGATTGTGTGCAATTTTTAAACTAAACAAACGCTTCGTCTACGCACTATGTGCCGAACCAGAGGTCACGCAAAGCCTTACAACAATATAATTTTACTCGGAAGATTTTGAAACAACTTAAATATACAAATGTGCATTATTAGCATGAAACTGTATCAAATATGTTGCTTGGTGTTTAACCCTTTGCTGTGGCTATGGTCGACGATTATGTATCTCTCTCCTACCCTCTATCGCTATCTCTCTCTCTCCCCCTCTCTCCTCTCTCCCTCTTTCCCTCACTCCCTATCTCCCTCTATCCTTCTATCTTATACATATCTCTATCCATCCATCTCTCTCTCTCTCTCTCTCTCTCTCTGTCTCTCTCTCTCTCTCTCTCAGCTTTCCTTCTCTCTATCTCTTTTTCGATATGTCCCTCTCTGTATACATTTCTTTCACTCTATGTATCCCTCTTTCTCTCTATCTCTTTCTTTCTCTCTCACTTTATCTCGGTATTAGAATTTTAAAATCAATAAAATCGTCTAATGCATTAAATAAACGTATACCACGCTCATGTGTAATTATTATTTTGACCATTTGGCCAAAGTATATATGGTTGTAACGAAATTATTGAGGTTATAAGATAATGTCAACAAATGGTTAGATGTTGAAATTTTATTTTGCCTTAATATTCAAAATGTAAATATATTATTCGTAAAAGAGTACCTGTGTACGTTATCACGACTATATTGTCATATTAAAATGGTCAAACTAAAATAGTTTAAACAATTTGAAAGAAAAAGCGCATTGACTTTATGTGGACATAGTA